>JAGXJF010002070.1:0-52323 GCA_019208055.1 Stipa capillata | reverse complement strand
GCAAGGTGTGAAATAGATCCATGTAGATTAAGTTGTGCAATAGGAGGCTAAGGTACTTGGAATCGAGCGGAAAGGAGCTAACTTACGTAGCTAGGGTTTTACCGAGTCGCGACAGGGCAAAGCAACAATCCTAAGTATAGTACTGTGCATGTGACTAAAATTACTTTTTGTTTCAGCCAAGTCGTAGGAATCTTCATAAGCTTTTCAACGATATCAAGTTTGCTAAAATCCGAGCTATGGATCACAAGTTATCGCGTTTTGAAACTAGCCGGAACAAAGGATTAAACCCAAGATAACCTACTGTGCATGTAATCAAAATAAACTTTTGATGCGTCCAAGTTGTAGAGAATTTCACCAGCTTTCCAACCATATAAAATTTGTCCAATTTGGATCTACGGTTTAGAAGATATGAGCATTTGAAAATTTGAACTAACTCAGCCCTAATTCATACAAACCCTAAATGCTATGGACACCCCACACCTCACCTCTCTCTCTCTGCGCTACAGAACACCCTGGCTAGATCTACCCGAGAACCCACCCCGAAAACCCCTCTCATAACGCACCCGGCTGACCGGTGGACCCCCACGGTCAGTGGCTCGGGCTCGGGAAGCAGCCCGGGGGGGGTGACACGTGCCCTCTCCCTCTCGTCTCTCTCGGATCCGGCCGGAAGGGCAACCCGGAGAGGCGGCGGTCTCGCCGGCGACTCGCCGGAGGAGGCGCTAGGGCACGGGGCGGCTCGGGAGTGCAGCCAAGTGATCGGGAGCTCACCCCGGTGAGGATGCGCCTGCGTGGGGGAGCTGGGGAAGTCCGAGGGAGGCCGGCGGCGAGCAGTGGTGGCGGTGGTCACCGGTTGCCGACGGGGAGGAGCTCCGGTGGTTGGATCTGCGAAGAAAGAGGAAGGGGGTGTTAGGGGAGAGGTGCGCGTGCTCGGGAGCAAAAGGGTGGAAGGAGAGGAGGACTGGAGCGCCGGCAATGGCTCACCGGAGTGTGGCCGGGGATGAGAACGACGGTGGCGCATTGCTCTGGACGCACCCGAGGGAGGCCGGGGTTCTAGGGTTTGGAGAGAGGAGACCGGGGCGCGGTCGGAAGAGGCATTTATGGGGCGGCGCGGCTGTCGGAAACGGACCGGGGCGTGGGGCACCGCCCACCGGAGCCAGCGAGCGGCGGCGACGTGGAAGCCGGGCCCTGACAGGCGGGCCCGGGCGCTGGCGGGGAGCGGGGGAAGGCGCAATCGGGGCAGGCGCGACCGGAGAAGGGAGGCGGGAAGCGGGTTGGGGAGGCGTATTTTGGCTGTGGGCTGTCGGGCTGCTCTGGTGGGCCGACCGGGGTTTCGGCCCAGGGGAGGGATTAGGGTTTCTTTTTCATTTTTCTTTTTATATAATCCAGATCTGTTCCCCACGACATTTTATGTACCAAATCAGCTCCAATAAACCTGAAATTTTTACAGGAGCTTCATAATATTATCCTTGAGCTGCTGTAGGAGTTTGAACCAATTTGGGACTGATTTGACCTAGGTTCCCATTCAAATTCAATTTAGGGTTTGAATTCGGATTTAAGCTATAGTCGAGCCCTAGACATGTTCAAAATTTCTAGAAATTGGTCAGGGGCTTGGGTTATCCCTTTTCAGGCTTTTTATGAAGTTTTAGAACATCTCTTCTACTAGAGTTGCTTCATACGTCGAAACCCTAATTCTGGCATATTTAGGGTTTGGTGTTAGGGACGAGGATTCACCGAAGGGTTCGATGACTTCTACCCCCCCCCCTTATTGATGATATTGTCAATTCAACTTCTTCAAATAAGTTGATTGGTATTTTGACATTGTTGGTTGAATTACTTCAAATAAATTGATTGGTGTTTGCAACAATTATCCACCGAGGATGAGATATTAACATATTCTATAAAGTTAAATCGATATACAACTAGGTTTAAACAAAGTGTGGTGATGATGATGCCATGTATGCATGAATGCCGATCAAAACCCTAATCGTTCAAATTGGGTGTTACGGGACCGTCCCGTAACCTCCAAATGGTTCGTCTGGAAGGAGGTCCGGATCTCCTCTAGAAGTCCCAAACCATCCAACCGGACCGTCCCGAACCCACCAAATAGTCCGTGCGGAAGAAGGTCCGGATGTCCTCTAGAAGTCCCAAACCCACCGACCGGAGCGTCCAACCGAACCATCCCGAACCCTTCAAATGATCCGTCTGAAAGGAGGACCGGTTCAACTCTAGCAGTCCCAAACATCCGACCGGACCATCCTGAACCCTCCAAATAGTCCGTCCAGAAGAACTTCTGGATCTCCTCATGATGTCCCGAACAATACGACCGGACCATCCCGAACCCTCCACACGGTCCATCTGGAAGAAGCTCCGGATCTCCTCATGATGTCCCGAACCATCTGACCGGACCGTCCCATACCCTCCAAACGGTCCGTCGAGAAGAATGTCCGGATCTCCTCTAGCAGTCCCAAACCCACCGACCGGACCGTCCAAACGGACCATCCCGAACCCTCCAGATGGTCCGTCCAGAACGAGGACCAGATCTCCTCTAGCCTTCTTGAACCATCCGATTGAACCGTCCCGAACCATCCAAACTGTCCCTCCGGAAGAAGGACCGGATCTCCTCTAGAAGTCCCGAACCATCCGACCAGACCGTCCCGTACCCTCCAAACGGTCCGTCCGGAAGGTGGTCCGGATCTCCTCTAGAAGTCTCGAACCATCCAACCGTACCGTCCCGAACCCTCTAGACGGTCCGTCCGGAAGAAGGTCCGGATCTCCTCTAGAAGTCCCGAACCCACCGACCGGACCGTCCAAACGAACCGTCCCGAGCCCTCCAAACGGTCCGTCCGGAAGGAGTACCGGATCTCCTCTAGCAGTCGCGAACCATCCGACTGAACCGTCCTGGACGATCCAAATGGTCCGTCCGGATCTCCTCATGATGTCCCGAACCATCTGACCGGACCGCCCCATACCCTCCAAACGGTTGGTCGAGAAGAAGGTCCGGATCTCCTCTAGTAGTCCCGAACCCACCAACCGGACCGTCCAAACGGACCGTCCCGCACCCTCCAAACGGTCCGTCTGGAAGGAGGACCGGATCTCCTCTAGCAGTCCTGAACCATCCAAACGGTCTGTCTGGAAGGAGGACCGGATCTCCTCCAGCAGTCCCGAACCATCCGACTGAATCGTCCCAAACCATCCAAACTATCCGTCCGGAAGAAGGTTCAGATCTCCTCTAGCCGTCCCGAACCATCCGACTGGACCGTCCCGTACCCTCCAAACGGTCTGTCCAGAAGGTGGTCCGGATCTCCTCTAGAAGGCCCGAACCGTCCCAAACCCTCCAAACGGTCCGTCCAAAAGGAGGACCGGATCTACTCTAGCAGTCCCGAACCATCTGACCGAACCGTCCCGAACGATCCAAACGGTCCATCCAGAAGAAGGTCCAGATCTCCTCTAGAAGCCCTGAACCCACCGACCGGACCGTCCAAACGGACCATCTTGAAACCTCCAAACTGTCCGCCCGGAAGGAGGTGCGGATCTCCTCTAGCCATCCCACACCATCCGACTGGACCGTCCCCAACACTTAAAACAGTCCATCCAGAAGAAGGTCCGGATCACTTCTAGTAGTCCCGAACCCTCCGACCGAACCGTCCAAACGGACCATCCCGAACCCTCCAAACGGTCCATCCGAAAGTGGACCGGTTCTCCTCTAGCAGTCGCGAACAATTCGACCGGACCGTCTCGAACCCTCCAAACAGTCCGTCTAGAAGAACGTCCGGATCTCCTCACGATGTCCTGAACAATACGACCGGACTGTCCCGAACCCTCCACATGGTCCCTCCGGAAGAAGGTCTGGATCTCCTCATGATGTCCCGAACCATTTGACTGGACTGTCCCCTACCCTCCAAACGGTCCGCCGGGAAGATGGTCCTCCAAACGGTCCGCCGGGAAGACCGTCCTCCAAACCATCCAACCGGACCATCCTGTACCCTCCAAATGGTCCTTCCGGAAGGAGGTCCGGATCTCCTCTAAAGTCCCGAACCATCCGACCGGACCATCCCGAACCCTCCAAACCGTGTGGAGGGTTCGGGACTTCTCGAGGAGATCCGGACCTTCTTTCAGTCGAACCGTGTTAAGGGTTCGGGACAGTCCGGACGGATGGCTCGGGAGTTCTATACGAGATCCAGACATTCTTCTGGACGGACCATTTGATGGTTCAGAACGGTCCTGTCGGAGGGTTCAGGACTTCTAGAGGAGATCCGGCCCTCCTTTCGGACGGATCGTTTGTAGGGTTCGGGACAGTCCGGTCAGAGGGTTTGGGACATCGAGAGGAGATCTGGACCTCCTTCCGGACGAACCGTTTGGAGTTTTCTTGACGGTCTGGTCAGATGGTTCGGGATTTCTAAAGGAGATCCGGTCCTCCTTCCGGACGGACTGTTTGGAGGGTTCGGGACGGTCTGGACGGAGGGTTCGGGACTTCTAAAGGTGATCCGGACCTCCTTCCGGACGGACCGTTTGGAGGGCTCGGGACAGTCCGGTCGAAGGGTTCATGACTTCTAGAGGAGATCCGGCCCTCCTTCCGGATGGACCATTTGGAGGGTTCGGGACTGCTAGAGGAGATCCAGACCTCCTTCCGGACGGACCATTTGGATGGTTCGGGACAGACCAGTCGGAGGGTTCGGGACTTCTAGAGGAGATCTGGCCCTCATTTCGGATGGACAGTTTGGAGGGTTTGGGACGGTCCGGTCGCAGGGTTCGGGACTTCTAGAGGAGATCTGGACCTCCTTACGGACGGACCTCCTTCCGGATGGACCGTTTGGAGGGTTCGGTATGGACCGGTTGGATGGTTCGGGACGGACCGTTTGGATGGTTCGGGATGAACCGTTCGGAGGGTTCGGGACTTCTAGAGGAGATTCAGACCTCCTTCCGGATGGTTCGGGACTTTCCAGATGGTTCGGGACTTCTAGAGGAGATCTGGATATTCTTCTGGACGGACCGTTCAGAGGGTTCGGAATGGTCCGGTCAGAGGGTTCGAGACTTCTAGAGGAGATCCGGCCCTCTTTCCGAATGGACCGTTTGCATGGTTCGGGACGGTCCGGTCGGAGGGTTTGGGACTTCTAGAGGAGATCTGGACCTCCTTCCAGACGGGCCAGTTGGAGTTTTCTTGATGGTCCGTTCGGATGGTTTGGGACTTCTAGAGGAGATCCGGTCGTCCTTTTGGACTGACCGTTTGGAGGTTTCGAGACGGCCCGGTTAAAGGGTTCGGGACTTCTAAAAAAGATCCAGCCCTACTACTAGACAGACCGTTTGGAGGGTTCGGGACTTCAAGAGGAGATCCGGCCCTCCTTCCGGACAGACTGTTTGGAGGGTTTGGGATGGTCAGGTCGGAGGTTTCGTGACTTCTAGTGGAGATCCGTCCCTCCTTCCGGACGGACCGTTTGGAGGGATGGTTCGATCGGATGGTTCGAGACTTCTAGAGGAGATTCGGCCCTTCTTCTGGACGGACCTTTTGGAGGGTTTGTGACGGTCCAGTTGGATGATTCGGGACTTCCAGAGGAGATCCGGACCTCCTTCCAGACGGACCGTTTGGAGGGTTCAAGACGGTCCGGTCGGATGTTTTAGGATTGCTAGAGGAGATTGGACCTCCTTCCGAACGAACCGTGTTAAGGGTTCGGAACGGTCCGGTGGGATGGTTCGAGACTTCTAGTGGAGATCCAAAAATTCTTCCAGACGGAGCATTTGATGGTTCGGAACGGTCCTGTCGGAGGGTTCGGGACTTGTAGAGGAGATCCAGCCCTCCTTCCGGACGGACTGTTTGTAGGGTTCGAGACGGTCCGGTCAGAGGGTTTGGGACATCGAGAGGAGATCTGGACCTCCTTCCGGACGGATCATTTGGAAATTTCTTGACGGTCTGGTCGGATGGTTCGGGACTTCTAAAGGAGATCCGGCCCCACTTCAGGACGACCCATTTGGAGGGTTCGGGACGGTTTGGACGGAGGGTTCGGGACTTCTAGAGGAGATCCTGACCTCCTTCCGGACGGACCATTGTAAGGGTTCAGGACGGTCCGGTCGAAGGGTTCGCGACTTCTAGAGGAGATCCGAACCTCCTTCCGAACGGACCGTTTGGACGGTTCGGCACGGTCCGGTTGGATGGTTCGGTACTTCTAGAGGAGATCCAGACCTCCGTCTGGATGGACCATTTGGAGGGTTCGGGACGGTCCATTTGGACTCTGGTCGGAGGGTCGCGAATTCTAGAGGAGATACGGACCTTCTTCCCAACGGATCGTTCGGAGGGGTCCGGGATGCTCCATTTGGATGGTCTTGTCGGAGGGTTCGGACTTCATGAGGAGATTTGGACCTTCTTCCGGATGGACCGTTTGGAGGGTTCGTGACGGTCCGGTCAGATGGTTCGGGACTTCTAGAGGAGATCCAGACCACCTTTCGGACGGAACGTTTGGAGGGTACGGGATGTACCGGTCAGATGGTTCGGGACAGCTTAAAGAGATACGGACCTCCTTCTGGACGGAACGTTTGGACGGTTTGGGACGCTCCGGTCGGATGGTTCGGGACTACTCGAGGAGATCCGGACCTCCTTCTGGACGGACCATTTGGACGGTTCCGCACGGTCCGGTCAGATGGTTCGGGACGGACCGGTCGGATGGTTCGGGACTTCTAAAGGAGATCTGGACCTTCTTCCGGACGGATCGTTTGGAGGGGTCTGGGATGCTCCCTTTGGACGGTCTGGTCGAACGGTTTGGACTTCTTGAGGAGATCCGGACGGACCGTTTGGAGGATACGGGACGGACCGGTCGGATGGTTCGGGACTGCTAAAGGAGATACGGACCTCCTTCCGGAAGGTCCGTTTGGACGGTTCGGGACGCTCTGGTCGGATGGTTCGGGAATTCTAGAGGAAATCTCACTACTAGAAAAAAGGTCATCTGTTGCAATTATCACTGACGGGCAGGGAGAGGCCCGTCACAGTTGTTCGTTATCACTGACGGGCACCGGGTGAACCGTCAGTAGTGAATCTACCAGACGTTCCAAATTTGCGTGGGGAAAGTCATCACTGACGGGCAAAATGTATGACCCGTCAGAGATTACAACAGCTGCCGGGACGAATCTTACCAGTGACGATCTTGTTTTTTTGCCCGTCAGTGGTAATTTAGTCATCATAGACGGGCGAACAATCTGCCCGTCAGCGGTAATATTGTTACCGGTGACGGCTATTCTCAGTGACGGGCCTGTTGGACGAGCCGTCACCATTTTCTGCCCTTCGCCTCCCACAGCTATAAAAAACACATACCCCACCGAGCGTTCCATCTTGATTCCTCTCGTTCTCTCCGTTCATCTTGGGTTCTTCCTCCCCTCACCGTCTCGCCACCGGCCGGATCCGCGATGGTGCGGGAGCAAAAGACCGAGGAGTTTCCTGAAAGCGCGTCCTCGAGGAAGAGGGCCCGCCACGAAGCTCCCCAGCAGGTACGTCGTTCTCCTCGCATCAAGATGTTGAAGGAGAAGGAGCAGATGGAGGAGGCGGAGCAGTTACGTCGTTCTTCTGGCGCGGAGCTGCGCGTCGAGCCCGTGGAGGAGGACGACGCCGCTGACGCCGTCGAAGAGGAACCCGTGGAGGAGGACGACGCCGCTGCCGCCGTCCAAGAGGAGCCCGTGGAGGAGGGGGACGCTGCTGCCGCCGTCGAGGAGGAGCCCGAGGACGAGGACGACGCCGCTGCCGCCGTCGAAGAGGAGCGGCAGCTCCAGGAGGCGATACGTCGGTCCATCAACTATGAACGTGCCATGGCCGCCATCATAGCCGAGGAGGACCGCATGATGGCGGAAGCCGTGAAGGCTTCCCTCGCCGATGCCCGCGCCGCGGCCGCCGCCCCTGCCCGGGAGGGGAAGTTGAAGGAGGTCGAGAAAGGAGGACCTTCTGGCTCGGAGCCGCGCGTCAAGAATCAGAGAAAGAAGAAGTTGTCGAAATGACGGACAACTGAAAAATTTCTTGTCTTGTATTTTGCAATCGGATGAAATGTCTTGTATTTTGCAATCGGATGAAATGGATGAACTATCGATGGCGTACTAACTTTTTTTTAATCCCCAAAATATCATCACTGACGGGTGAGACTCTAGGGAACGTCAGTGATACTTTACACGTGACGGGTGATTTACATCCACCCGTCAGTGCTGATATTTTGGGATTTGAATATTTTTGAGCCCACAGAGCTCACCACTGACGGGTGAAACTCGTTCGCCCGTCAGTGGTATTATACTGTTGACGGGTGGAGAACGGCGGCCCGTCAATGATGACTTCCCCCCGATTTTTCACTGATCGGTCAACCTTCTATACTGTTGCCTCCACCGCTGTGTCTCTTCGCCTCCTCCCGCAACTCTCTATATAACCCGCCTCCCCGTTCATATGAATCATCTTCATCTCCATTCATCTTCCTCCCCTAAACTCTAGAAGCGCCCGCACTGCTCCTCTCATCCTCATCGTCTCGCCGCCTGCCGGATCCGCGATGGTGCGGAAGCTGAAGACCGCTAGGATGTCGAGTGCATCGGGTTGGCACGCCCGCGTGCCCGAGGAGTTTCCGCCTCCTCAAACTCAGACCCACCGCCACGAAGAGGTGCCACGCCATCAGTTACGTCGTTCTCCACGCATCCAGATGCTGAAAGAGAAGGAGAAAGAAGGAGCTTCCCTCGCCGAGGCCGCCGGCCCCTCCCGCGACAATTAAGTGAAAACTTTCGTATCTTGAATGCAGAAAGTGTATGTATTTTGCAATCGGAAATGGATTATCGATGGCGTACTTACTTTTTTTTCACTATGGATGAATCGGATGAAATGGATGAACTATGGATGAACTATCGGATGAAATGGATGAAAAATTTGTTGTCTTGTATATGTGCATTGTTGATGGCGTTCTATATTTTTTTTGAGCCCACAGAACTTACCACTGACGGGTGAAACTCGTTCGCCCGTCAGTGGTATTATACCGTTGACGGTTGGAGAACGGCGGCCCGTCAATGATGACTTCCCCCCGATTTTTCACTGAGCGGTTGTAGCGTTACCACTGACAGGCGGCCCTTCTTTGCCCGTCACTCATAAATCATGTAAAGTAAAAAATTTAACTACTCCAGCTTGACTTCCCCCCGATTTTTCACTGAGCGGTTGTAGCGTTACCACTGACAGGCGGCCCTTCTTTGCCCGTCACTCATAAATCATGTAAAGTAAAAAATTTAACTACTCCAGCTTATCCCAAGCACAGCGACCAGACCCACGAGCCCGGGCCGCGCAGAGGACCGGCCAAGGGCCTATCCCGAGCACAGCACCCAGGCCCACGAGCCCAGGCCGTGCAGGAGACCAGCGGTGGCTAGAAGTATCAGTGAAGGTTATAAGGAATTCGGAAGCCAGAGGCGCAGCTGTCCTTTTAAGCTAGTGCGCGCGCTGCTCGCTCGGCGAGGTGGGACTAAATTTCTGCGGTACCAGCGTTGTAGCGTTACCACTGACGGGCGGACCTTCTTTGCCCGTCAGTGATGATAAGTTAACACTGACGGATCCTTGACTGATGCCCGTCAGTGGTATTCCTACCTATATAACTCCAGCTCTGGCGCGAAAAACTTTCTGTGCCCGCGCGTCCCAAGGACCAGCTGCGTGCGCCGCCGTCGCCAGCTAAACTGCTGCGGCCCGCGCGCAGCCCTATTATCTCCCGAAGGCCATCTTCATTCTCTCCAGCCCGGCCTCTTGATCCCTCTCTCAAAGATTGCTGGCTACGTACCCGGCCGGGCTCCCCTGATTCTCTCCTCCCCCGCCCCTCTCGATCAAAAGGCCAATTTTTCTCTCCTCCAGTCCCCATCCCCCTCTCAAAGACCCCAGCTGCCTCCTTGTCAACATCCCTCTCCCCGAAGGCCCACGATATCCGTCGCTCCTAGCTCCTCTAGGGTTTTTAATCTCTAACATGGTAATTAAGTACTTTATTTTATTCGCCCGAGAGAAGAAATGGCTAATTTAATATATTTATTTTATGAAATTATGTTTATTTTGCCGTAGGGATCGATTGATAGAAGTTGGATGTATGGAGATCGTGCCACACAGAGTTTCGTCACCGCTTTGAACGAGTTTCTTCGAGTCGCTCGAGCGGATATGGCGATCAAGGGAAAAGCGAAGATGTGTTGTCCATGTCGTAAATGTAGTAATATGCAAATGTTATCGACGACGGGGGAGTTGCAACTACATTTGCTGACGAAGGGTTTCATGGAAGGCTATACACGTTGGACATGTCATGGTGAAGAGAAAGAAGTTGCAAACCCAGAGAAAGAAGTTGCAAACCCGACAGAAGCGGTGGACCTCGTTGAGGATGAGCACGGCGTAGCTATCGAGGAAGAAGCTAATTCACAATCTTCAGAGGATAGCATGGGGAATTTGAATGACATGTTGCATGATATGGAAGAAATGACTTCGACCCCGGAGAATGAAAGAGAGTTCGCAGAGTTTGTACGATTGTTGGAAGACGCGAGAGTTCCGTTGTTTGTTGGATGTAAACTCGAGCATACGCGGTTGTCCGTCTCGTTAGAACTTCTAAAGCTAAAGGCAGCGTACAACTGGCCGGACACAAGTTTCACAAAATTATTAGAGCTCCTTTCCAACGTTCTCCCGGAGGGGAACGTCTTGCCTACAAGCACTTACAGGGCAAAGAAGGTTATATGCCCTCTCGGATTGGACGTTGAAAAATTCCATGCGTGTCCAAACGACTGCATCTTGTACCGCAGAGAGTACGTAGACCTACGAAGATGTCCGGTGTGCAAGACATCCCGGTACAAGCGTACTGCAAACCAGCTCGATCGTGACGAGGACGACGATGAAGCGAAGGGCCCCCCTGCGAAGGTTTGCTGGTATCTTCCTGTTCTTCCCCGTTTGAAGCGGTTTTTTGCCAACAAGAAAGATGCAAAACGAATGCGTTGGCATAAGGAGGGTCGAATTGAAGATGGAATCCTGAGGCACCCTGCCGATGCATGCCAATGGAGGGCAGTGGACGATGCATTTCCAGATTTCGGGGAGGAGGCGAGAAACATAAGGTTTGGGATGAGCACAGACGGGATCAATCCATTCGGCAACATGAGTAGCAGACACAGCACATGGCCAGTCCTTCTATGGATGTACAACCTTCCTCCATGGCTGTCGATGAAGCGCAAGTATATACACCTCTCCGTACTCATCCAAGGGCCGAAACAACCTGGAAACGATATTGACGTGTACATGCAGCCAATGAAGGAGGAACTAGAGACACTCTGGCACCAGGGGGCTGAGGTTTGGGACGCTGATAAAGTAGAGTATTTCCAGCTACGAGCTATGTTGTTCACTACGGTCAATGACTATCCAGCGCTCGGAAAACTCGTCTGGCCAGAGTGTGAAAGGATACGAAGCTTGTGTCTCGTGCCAAGAAGAGACTGCGAGTTCATTCTTACAGAACTCGAGGAAAATCGTGTATATGGGTCACCGAAGGTGGCTGGCCAAAAACGATCCATGGAGGCAGTGCCCAATTAAGTTTAACGGAGAAGTGGAAAATCGTTCGAAGCCGGTGGAGAAGACCGGTGCACAGATATACGAGATTGTCAAGGATATCGACATTGTACCCGGAAAGACACAAGAGCTAAGACCGGGCATCTGGAAGAGGAAGTCGCTATTTTGGGACCTGCCTTACTGGCAAGTTCTACACACCCGTCACAGTATTGATGTCATGCATGTCGAGAAAAATGTGTGCGACAGCTTGGTTGGTATTTTGCTGAACATTCCAGACAAGACAAAAGATGGTGTCAAGGCACGGCTTGACATGGAACAGATGGGCGTCAGACCAGAGCTGTGGTCCGAACAGATAACGTCAAAGACAAACAAGGGTGATTTGAGAGTCAAGACGCGCCTACCTCCCGCCTGTTACACCCTGAGCAAAGCAGAGAAGAAGAGATTGTGCGAGTGTCTTGCTGGGGTCAAAGTTCCTTCTGGATATTCGGCAAACATAAAGAAACTTGTATCGATGAAGGACTTGAAATTAATTGGTATGAAATCTCATGATTGTCATGTGATGATGACACAGATCCTACCCATTGCAATTAGAGGCCTAATGGAGCCAGGAGTCCGCAAGACCGTCACCAACCTTTGTAGCTTTTTCAACACGATCTCTCAGAAGTCAATTAGCCCAGATCGCCTTCATAAACTTAAGCAAGAGATCATCGTGACCATCTGCGAACTAGAGATGTACTTCCCTCCTACATTCTTCGATATCATGGTACATCTCATGATACATATCGCTCCGGAGATACTGAGCCTAGGCCCCGTGTTCCTACACAGCATGTATCCTTTTGAAAGATACATGGGCATTCTGAAGCGCTATGTTCGTAACAGATATCGGCCTGAAGGAAGCATCGTGCAAGGCTATGCTGCTGAAGAGTGTGTCGAGTTCTGCACAGATTACATGGCTGAACATCGACCTATAGGTGTGCCAAGTTCGCGGCACTCGGGTAGACTCATTGGTGTCGGCACACTCGGAAGAAGACAGTACGATCCTTTACGTACCGATCGATCAACTGACTTCCATAGAGCACATTTCGTGGTCTTGCAACACCTGTCAGTGGTTGGGCCTTACATAGAGATGCACCAGCAACTGTTGCGCAAAGAAAACCCTAATAGAGGACTTTATTGGATCACAAAGACGCACAACGCGCAATTTTGCCGTTGGCTAAAGGAGTACTGGTACGGCAGGGAACCGACATGTGAAGAAGAAATAATCGTCAAATGGTTGGCAAGAGAACCCATGACAAACATCGTGACATGGCAAGGGTATGATATCAACGGATACACATTCTATACGGAGGCCCAAGACCGGAAAAGCACATATCAAAACTCCGGGGTGACGATAGAAGCTAAAAGTAGTATTGATGGCCCGAAATGCAGGTACTACGGCATCATCGAAGAGATTTGGGAACTTGACTACACCGTGACCAAGGTCCCGGTGTTTCGTTGCCGATGGGTGCACCTGAAGGACGTCTGTGTCGAAGATCAGAACTTCACCACGGTGAATCTTCGGAGTGTCGGGTCCAAAGAGGAACCATTCATATTGGCTAAACAGGTCGCGCAAGTGTTCTACGTACTGGATCCATCTAATAAGAAGCGCCACGTTGTAAGAAAAGGAAAAAGGAGTATCGTTGGAGTGGATGGTGTAGTGGACGAAGAAGACTACGACCAATTCGATGATCCGGATACCGAAGATGAAGATGAGAAGACAAAGAAAAAGATGAAACGTCATACTGATAACAGTGCCAAGCCGTACGTACGTACTGATCATAACGAAGGACTGACATATCAAGGGAAGAAGCTAGTCGATGACGATGACGAGAAGGACGGAACTTAATATAAGTGTTGACATTTATGTGATGTAGATATGTAAATATATATGTGTGATCGAGATAACTGTTGTCATTTATGTGATGTAGATATAAATATATATGTGCGATATAAGTGTTGTCATTTATAAGGATATGCAATTTTGTTTATGTTGGAAGCCCAGCAAGTGATGAATCCTTTACACTTAGCAAGCATTTGGTTGGATGGATGGAAGTTGGATATGATGAGCCAATTTTATGTTTAATTGGTTGGATGGATGGATTGCTATGGTTACCATTTGTCTGCGATGGTGAGATTACCCACCTGAGTCTCAGGTGACAAACTCAAGCTATCCTGTTCATTCTCAGGTGACAAACTCAAGCTATCCACCCGAGTCTTAGACTCTGGAAACACACTAAGATGAAGTTAACACTGACGGGCCTTTATTAGGAGACCGTCACTGCTAAATAACACTGACGGGGTCAAATACAATCCCGTCAGTACTGATCAAGTCAACACTGACGGGCCTCCTTGGCGCCCGTCACTCATAAATACAAGTGACGGTCACCAAATAAAGGCCCGTCAGTGTTAACTTATCATCACTGACGGGCCAAGAACGGCCGCCCGTCAGTGGTAATGCACACCGGTGGTACCGCACATCTTTAGTCCCACCTCGCCGAGCGAGCAGCGCGCGCACCAGCTTAAAAGGGCAGCTGCGCCCTTGGCTTTCGAATTCCTTACAACCTTTATTGATACGTCGAGCCACCGCTGGTCCCCTGCGCGGCCTGGGCTCGTGGGCCTGGGCGCTGTGCTCGGGATAGGCCTATGGCCGGTCCCTTGCGCGGCTTGGGCTCGTGGGCCTGGGTGCTGTGCTCGGGACAGGCTGGTGCGCCTGATTTTTTTGCTTTATGTAATTTGTTCATCAGTGACGGGCATAGAAGGCACGCCCGTCAGTGGTAAGCCTAAATTTTTTACTTTACACAAGAACAACTGTTAGAACTTAGACATTTTAGGCGCACACAAGAACAAATGTTAGAACTTAGACATGAAGCAAAAAATTTCGAACTTAAGACATGAAGCAAAAAATTTAGGCGCACCAGCCTATCCCGAGAACAGCGCCCAGGCCCACGAGCCCAGGCCGCGCAGGGGACCAGCCATAGGCCTATCCCGAGCACAGCGCCCTGGCCCACGAGCCCAGGCCGCGCAGGGGACCGGCGGTAGCTCGTAGTATCAGTGAAGCTTGTAAGGAATTCGGAACCCAGAGGCGCAGCTGCCCTTTTAAGCTGGTGCGCGCGCTGCTCGTTCGGCGAGGTGGGACTAAAGTTGTGCGGTACCACCGGTAGTGTTACCACTGACGGGCACAAAAGCGAACCCGTCACTGGTATTTATGAGTGACGGTCGCCAAATGTGGCCCGTCAGTGTTGATCAACTCAACACTGACGGGCTCTGTGTGGTGCCCGTCAGTGATGAGTTTGTTCTATATGTAGGACTCGACACTTAGAAAAATTTTCGTGCCCGCGCGTCCGTTCAAGCCTGGACCAGCAGCGAGCCCTAGTTAACAGTGCCGAACTGCCGCCGCCGCCGCCGACGAATCTGCACTGCTCCGCGCGCGCTCCATGGATCCCGCCGCCACCTCCTCCACTCCCGCTGCCGTCGGGGCCGCCTCCACCGCGCAGGCCACCGCCACCGAGGTCGCCGCCACCGCCACCGATGTCGCCGCCACCGCCACCGAGGTCGCCGCCTCCTCCTCCTCGCACTCCGGTGCCGCCACCTCTTCCTCCCACTCTGCCATGCCCGGGTAATTCATTTTCATTCCTTTGTTTCTTTGGACTGATTTGCGCATACATTTTCTATTGATCAAGCATTCTTTATACATTAAGCAGAAGCTACAAATAATTAAGAGCCCGGAGTGATAAATTTAGGGGCTGATTTACTTGATACAAATTTAGGGTTAGATGTGGCTTTTCATGCTCTCAAGCCCAACCCTATCGACCTTTTTCCTTTGTCAGTGCTACATATATTTGCGGCACATGCCAAATCTTCTTTTATTTCAAGCTATATGTATTTTTTGTATCGTATATGAATTGTTGAACTTGAGTTAATTCCACAGAAATTATTGCAAGTCAAGTGGCTATTGTAGTGTATTTGGGTATGTATATCGCGCGGTTCTTTTGTTGACTATTTACTGCCTGTTCTAATACGAACTAGATTGGCTTATATATATATATATATATGCACACAATGTAGTTAGCTATTTCATATCATATCCATGCATAAATATGCAAGCCTTAAGAAAATAGAAGCATTGCTATAATTCCTGGCTGTTGCATAAGTATACCTATGAATGCATTAGTTTGAGTTATTTGTATAGGAGAAAATAAAACTACTTATAAGAACTTGAAGCCACCACAACGTACCCTCTACTTCTCTTGTGTATTTAATTCAATTATGTTTATTATAAACATATTAGGTCTTTATTTAACCTAGTTCATATATTTACGTAAAAAAGAGGCTCTGGACCGTTCAATCCTGGGGATGAGGTCGAGGCCGAAGTTGTAACGGCACCAAGAAGGCAGCGCAAACCAAAAACGGGGAACAAGCTGCCGACGCAGACCTTAGTCATCACGGGGGTCGACCCCGACACAGGCGCACCAAGTGAACCACCGAGCTCGGCGTCGAAATTCAACAACGCCTGTGGGGTGCTCGTACGGGAGAACATCCCGATCACTACTCCCGAATGGAACCATGTGCCCCGGTCAGAGAAAGATGCCTTGTTGACTTCGCTGTTTAACCTGTTCGAGGTCCCGGAGCACCTGAAGGAGACGGTGAAGCACCACGCGGAGATAACGATGTGTAATGCTCACAAGAACTGGAGACACACTGCGACCAAGGAGTACGTGATGAAAAATCGCCATCCGGGAAGAAGATGGTCGAAAGTAACTGATGAGCAGTGGGACCAATTCGTCGCCTCGAGGAGCACTGACGAGTTCAAGGCCAAGAGTGAGAAGAACAAGGAGCTGCGAACGAGGAATAAATTCAACCACAGAGTTGGCAGCCGCGGGTACGCCGGGATAAAGAGTAAATGGGAAAGAGAAGATGCTGCACTACGAGCGGCTGGGAAACCAGTTCCTTTCGAGGAAATATCGGAGCCTCGCGCCAGAAACTGGGCCAGGGCTCACACGAAAGTGAACCCGACGACGGGGGATGTGACGTTCCCCACGGAGGAGGTCCAGGCGGTGTCCAATCGATTGGTACTCACTCGACCTGTCCTGTCAATCCATCGTAAATAGCTTGTTTCCTAAATGCTCGGTAGTGAAATATGGTACGTCTCTATTGCAGGTACAGTTGAGCCAGCAGGAATCGTCTCAAGATTCCGTACATTCCGAGAGGTGGCAAACACCTCTATCGGTTGCTCTGGGAAACCCAGAGAAAACTGGGCGTATACGAGGTGTCGGTGTAGCCGCTACATGGGATAGAGTCTTTCCCAAATCAGCTGATGCCGCCCGCCAAAGGAAGAGGAGCAGGCACGAGGCTTTAATGGAAGCGATGATGGAGAAGGCGAGAGAGGCGGCGAGACAGGAGATCAGCGAGGATTTGGTGAGAAGGTCGGAAGAGGCGGCACGAGAGGCGGCAAGACAGGAGTTCGCGAGGCTATATGGGGAGCTGCCACCCACGCATCGTGCGCCGAACGTTCCTGGAGGGAGCAGTTGCGCCTCTACCAACGCGGCCACCTCCGATGGGGTAGCTACAACGTATCCGTACGAAACCCTAAATGTAAGTTCATGGCACTTAGTAGAATCTTTCATACACATCTTATGTTTCAAACACTGCTCTAATGGCCGAGAACCAACCTTTAACTGTTCCACAGGTGCAGGTGCCCACGAAATGCCGATTGGTTTATCCTGTGCCGGGCGCCAATGTTACCGTCGCACACGGCCTACTGATGCCAGCTTCTTCGGGGGCCCTGACGCACCATCAGAGAACATCGCCGGACATGGTGAAGGTACAGGTGGATAGGGTAGTTGCCGAGTTCGGTGCCATGACTGTCCCTGTACCTCCTGAAGAGGATGCGACCACGCTAGGACAATGCCTGATGACCTTCATCCAGTGGCCGAAGGCTCAAGTGGTTGTAGAAGGGGCCTCGACTCGCACATCTCCGGCCAGCGCCTCTCCATCAACCCGGATATCTCCTTTGGCCTTGAGCCAAACACATCTGTCGTTCGACCGGAGAGACGAAGACCCGATGCCAGCCCATGAGGGACCGGAGGCAGGTGTCACTCCAATGGATGTTGACCTGCCACTTGTCGATGCACCCGAGCCGCCGATAAAAGAAAGACGCACCAAGCATAGGCAGGAGCCAAAGAATGCCGTACCGCCAGCGGAGCCAGACAGTGCGCAAGGTGCCGCGAAGACTTTATCTCCAGGCACACTTCACGGCGCAATGAAGGAGGCATTTGCTGGCCCTACGCCTAGGGAAAACATAATACGTACGGAGAGTGATCCAGCTGCGGTCCAAAAGGCTCCGAAGAGAAGGAACACCAAACGGGGCGGCACATCAAAGAGGAAAGCAAATCAAGATAGCGCCGCTAAGTCCCTGTCCTACGCGTCAACTCCCGTCTTTAAATTGACAGCTAGGGCTGACAAGTACATGCCCGGACAGCCGCTCCTCCCAGACGATGAGGTACAATCTTTGGGACTGGAGGCAAGACGGCTGCATGACATGATCGTGCAGCATGCGAGTCAACCGAATCAATATGTATCCTACCTCACGGTCGAAGTGCCACGAAGCTATCACTTTTATCGAGAGTTTGACTCTCCAACATTCAGGGTCGACTTTGAAGACCTCTGGTACATGTACAACCTGAACAGGCTGGAGACCAATCTGCTAAGGGCCTGGACACTCTGGCAAAACAAAGAGGCCATGCGCATCAAAGCGGACATTGGGTTCATCGATCCGTGCCTCTTGCAGGATCGTCAAATTGACGAGGCCGAAGAATCGGTCGTCGAGTACATCTTCCAGGCATGGCTCGCGCAAAAGGACAAGGATGCGATACTCATGCCCTACAACCCCCCGTGAGTTGTTCACTAATTCTGTCAATTTTTTCTCATCTACGTAATAAAATAGCTAAATGTGTTTACATGCATGTCATCTCGTCTATGCAGCGACCATTGGGTCCTTATCACCATAGTCCCCGATTGGAACAAAGTATTTTACTTTGATTCTCTTATCCGAGAGAAAGGACTACCCCGGCGGGACTTCTCGAAGATTCGGCGGTGCATTGATGGGGCGTACGTCAAATTTAGGGCATGCGGAGGGATGGCGCGTCGGAAAAAGCCAGCGCCTAAGCTCACCCACAAGTTTGACTACCCATGCAGGCAGCAACCGCCGAATAGTGTGACTTGTGGGTTTTACGTTTGCGCGCACATGGACGCGTTCGTCCAAAGCTGGAACCCACGGTCCACCGAAGAAGACTTCAAAATCTGGATGCAGCATGACAACTACGACTACTTACAAGATCAATGCCGCATCAGAGATGCGTTTGCGTACTTCCTCAACCAGTACGTCGTCCGGCCAGGCGGTGAATTTTACGCCGGCGTAGAGCTGCCCCCACCCGCTACATCTCATCATTCTGAGGACTAGTTGTACAAACTTATTTGTTTATTCAGACTTGTCAAATAATATTGGTTCATTCATTATCAACGTAGATTTCTACCTTATTCTTGTTTCAATACAATGTTGTTATATTGTGCCGTCTACTATCTTCTTGCAGGATATACATCTTCACGATCATCGAACGACTCCTCCGCAACATCATAGAAGCTTGATGACATATTTATTATGAATTTCAATGTGCTTGGGTGTAATATATGTGCATTAATTTAGATTTGTGAATTTTCATATATTGTGAATGTCTTGTACTATGTTGTCAATATATATGTGCCGATTTCTGAAGTTCATATAATTATGAATGTGCTTTTGATGCTTTGTGCCTCGCAGCTGGGGCTGCTGAGAGGCTGTGTAGCTGGGGCTGCACAGCTTGGGCTTTTTTACAGAGGGCATGGCTAGCAAATCCTGAGGCTAGCCAGCAAAAAATGGTGTAGGGATGCACCAGGATATGGTCATCACTGACGGGCGTCTCTGACGGGCAGAACAAGGAGAGCCGTCAACGGTACAAATTATAACTGACGGGCAGATAATCCAAACCCGTCACTGGTAACTAATTATCACTGACCGGTCAACATAGGCTACCCGTCACAGGTAACACATTACAACTGACGGGCAGGAAACACCGACCCGTCACAGGTAACAAATTACCACTGACGGGTATTTATTTCGTGCCCGTCACAGGTAACTAATTACCACTGACGGCTGGAAATTTTTGACCCGTCACAGGTAACATATTAACACTGACGGGTCGACAATGGTACCCGTCAACGTTAGATGTCATCACTGACGGCGCCTCTCTACGCACCCGTCAGCGATGACTACTACAGGTCTTCCAATGGCGTCCCCCGAACATGTCATATGTGACGGGTCCGTGTTTCCTGCCCGTCAGAGGAAATGTGTTATCTGTGACGGGCGGTAGCACCCGTCAGTGGTAACATATGTTACCACTGACCATTAGTTCCTGACGGGCGCTCCACCCGTCACAGGTGGGCTATTCCTGCCCGTCAGAGATGACCTGTTGTGTAGTAGTGTCTGGACCTCCTTCCATACAGACCGTCTAGAGGGTTCGGAACGGTCCGGTCCTAGAGTTCGGGACTTCTAGGGGAGATCCGGCCCTCCTTCCGGACGGACCATTTGGAGGGTTCAGGACGGTCCCTTTCAGAAGGTTCGGGACTTCTAGACGAGATCCAGACCTCCTTCCGGATGGACCGTTTGGAGGGTACGGGATGGACTGGTCGGATGGTTCAGGACTTCTAGAGGAGATCCGGCCCTCCTTCCGGACGGACCGTTTGGACAGCTTGGGACGATCCATTTGGACGGTCCTGTCGGTTCGGGACTGCTAGAGGAGATCCGGACAAACCGTTTGGGGGGTTCGGGACGGTCCGGTCGGAAGGTTCAGGACAGCTAGAGGAGATCCGGACCTCCTGCCAGACGGACCGGTTGGTTGGTTCGGGACTGTTCGGTCGGATGGTTCGGGACTGCTAGAGGAGATCGAGACCACCTTCCGGACAGACCATTTGGAGGGTTTGGGACTGTCCGGTCGGAAGATTTAGTAATTCTAGACGAGATCCAGAACTTCTTCTGGACAGAGCGTTTGGAGGGTTCGGGAAGCTCCGGTCGGATGGTTCAGGACTTCGAGATGAGATCCGGACCTCCTTCTGGACGGACCGTTTGTAGGGGTCGGGACGGACCGGTCGGATCGTTTGGGACTGCTAGTGGAGATATGGACCTCCTTCCGGACGGACCGTTTGGTGGGCTCGGGACGCTCCGGTCGGATCGTTTGGGACTGCTAGCGGAGATATGGACCTTCTTCCGGACGAACCGTTTGGAGGGTTCGGGACGGTCCGGTCGGATGGTTCGGGACTTCTAGAGGACATCCGGACGTCCTTCCGGACGGACCGTTTGGTGGGTTCAGGACGGTCCGGTCAGTGGGTTCGGGACTTCTAGAGGAGATCCGGACCTCCTTCCGGACGGACCGTTTGGAGGGTTGGAGACGGACTGGTCGGATGGTTCGGGATGGACCGTTTAGATTGTTCGGGACGGACCGGTCGGAGGATTCGGGACTTCTTGAGGAGATCCGGACCGTTTGGAAGGTTCGGGACTTCATCAGGAGATCCAGACCTGATGAGAATGGCCCTAGGAGTCACACAAGTCCATCCTCATCAATTGACATTCCAATACCCCAGGCTCAACAAGGACCCATGACAAGGGCAAGAACTCGACAAATTGCTCAACAGGTGAATCTTTTCCTTAATGAATGCCCACTAGATTTGAGCTTGAATGGTGTGCTACCTAATGCCTTGATCATTTGCACACTTAGGTTTGAGGAAAAGGACTTGGAGGAAGCTTCAGAAGGCAATCCCGGTGCTACTGATTTCCAAAACTGGAGTCCCCGACTTGTCAGCCTTAAAAGTCTTCGACTTCCGGCTTGAGTCCTCAAGACGGAAGCCACTCCCGGTGCTGCCGACTTCCAAACCCAGAGTCACCAAGTTTCCAGACGAAGCAGCTACAGAAGGCAATCCCGGTGCTGCCGACTTCCAAACCCGGAGTCACCGAGTTCCCAGACGAAGCCGCTTCAGAAGACAATCTCGGTGCTACCGACTTCCAAACCCGGAGTCACCGACTTGTTAGCCTTAAAAATCTTCAACTTCTGGCTTGAATCCTCAAGACAGAAGCCAATTCCGGTGCATCCGATTTCCAAAACCGGAGTTTTCGACTTTTCTATCTGTACTTAGATATTTAGGTTTTTGTACTCAGATATTTTAGGTCTTTGTACTGTAGCAAACCGACCAATGTACTGTAGCTACGCGTACTGTAGCAAACCGTCCTACTGTAGCTACTAGTTAATATTTTGTTTGAGATAGCTTAAGCCTTAAGTCTTTAACCTCTATATATATGAGGTTGCTTCCCATGTAATGACTAGTGAAGAATTTCAGAATTGAAGAGAACTCTTGTTCCTCTAGAGTGTGAGCCATTTCCACCTCAACGGAATAGGGAGTTATTCTGAGTTGCTAATCTGTCGTTCTTGTGATTTCTTCGTGGATTGCTTGAACACGTTGCTCCACGTCAGTGAGTAACAAAAGGCCGAAGTGTGTGGTTGGGTGAATCGAGTGCTGTAGGCTTCCGTAATCAAGATGGTGGTTGGCTGTGTCATTCATCAGGCTTCACAGGCTAGTTATCTAGGATCCTACGTCGTGAAAATCGGGCAAACTTCGGGATTGATCATCCTCCTTCAGGGTGATTCACATCATCTGGTATCAGAGCTCGAGGTTGACACGATAGGTTTTGTATCTTTACTTTGTGTTGTTCTTCCTATCCAGAAAAAGCCCCACAAAAATATTGTTCTTCAAACCCGTAGTTTCAATTGAAAACTTCAGTGAGTTTTGCTAGGTTTTAATCCATTAGAATCTTGCTTACTTGCTGATCACAAAAATATATCTTTCACTCCAATCCTTTGAATCCTTGAGTAATCACATCATCTATCCATTACTCAATACTTTGCATACCTATAAGGTCTAGCTTACAAAGATTGTTTGGGCTTTGCACATTTGATATCACTCCTAGAACTCAAATTAAGAGTTACTTTTTCTTGTTAAGCCCTTGTTGTAAAATTGACCTTGGTACAAAAGAAAGAATAGAAAAGAAAAAGAAGGAAAAGAAAAATCAGTATCAATCAAAAGAAAAGAAAGAAGAAAGAGCATTGGTCAATATCTTGTGGGCAATTACTAGCAAATTCAGGCACTAGGTATAATCTGTGATCTCATGTGCATATCGATAGCCAATAACAAGTGCAATCAAGCTTTTGTCTTTCCAACCACTTTGCATTGAGTCACATAATCACATCATCTTTTCCACCCAAAATTTTGTGATCACGAAGAAGTATTGAAGTTCTAGTGTGGGTTATTACTTATCATTACAATACCTAGAATTTCAATTGCATAGGGTCATACCTTCCAAGCTCCACAAAATAGCCATTGTCTTTATTACAAGTGTTGAGCCTTGATTCACTTGATTCATCACCTTCACCCTTGTTACTACTTCTAGAGTATATGCTGTTCTTCAATCAAAAGAAGTCATCATAAGAACTACGGTAAGCAAGGGCAGGGATTGAGTGAATCCACCTCCAAATCATTATTTCATGCTATTTCTGTGCATTGAGCTAACCATGGCAGGAACTGAAGGAAACGACGCTTTTGTTACTCGAACTGACCTCGAGAAGCTCACCAATGACTTCAATGAGCAATTGAATGAAAATATGAGCATTCTTTGAAAGGAGATCCTCACCGAGGTAGGTTCAGAGCTACGGAAGCAATTGGTGGGAGAAGCTAGTGTCCATGGCGAGGAAGAGGAGCTTGATGAAACCGACGAAGAGGTCGCCACGCGACAAGCATGGAAAGCTCAGTCCCGAAGACAACGAGCTGCTGCTTCTCCAGCACCACCTCCTCCAACCGGTCAACGAGCTGCCCCTTTTCGCATCTACCACAATGATGCATACCAACAAAGACGCCATGATGATTATCAACAAGAAGAAAAATTCGGCAGACTCAAATTCACCATTCCCAAATTTGAAGGCAATTCAGACCCTGATGCCTATCTCACATGGGAATTGAAGGTGGATAAGATCTTTCGAATGCACAACTATTCGGAAGAGAAGAAGCTTGCAATGGCCGCCTTGGAATTTGATGGCTATGCCCTTATTTGGTGGGAGCAAGTACAAAACCAAAGAGAAGAGTATGGCGAACCATCAATTTCTTCATGGGTTGAAATGAAGAAAGAAATAAAAGCAAGGTTTGTGCCATTACATTATAAACGTGATTTATTCAACAAATTGCAAGCTTTGAAACAGGGAACTAGAAATGTGGAAGAGTACTATCAAGAAATGGAGCAAGCCATGATTAGAGCATGTGTTCGGGAAGATGAAGAGCAAACCATGTCACGCTTCTTGCATGGTCTTCACCAAGATATCAAGCGCATTGTGATCTACCAACCCTACCACACTGTGGTTGAGTTAGTCCATCAAGCGGAGAAGGCCGAAAGGCAATTGCAAGAAGATGCCAAGTTTGCCAAGTCTAGATCAACACCATCTTTTAGTTTGAAGGCTCCATCTTATACACCCAAACCTCGATTTAATTTGGGTAGAGGTACATCTTCTTCTAGTCATTCGTATGCTACTAATAATAGTCCCTCTTCTATGGCAAAACTAGTGCCATCTTCAAATAACGAAAAGCCAACAACTTCAACAACGTCATCAAGTGGCTCTACTACTCGATCAAGAGAGATTGTATGCTTCAAATGTCAAGGACGAGGACACATCTCAAGAGAGTGTCCCAACAATAGAGCCATGTTGATAAATGAAGATGGAGAGTACATTTCGGGAGATGAAGAAATGGAACCTATTGCAAATGATGAAAGATTTGATGATGCTCAAGACGAAAGGCAAGACTACGCCGACTGTACCTTTGAGACCGGAAGTGCGCTTGTTGTCACTAAGGTCCTTAGCGTGCAACAAAAGGAAGATGAGCACCCACAAAGGTTCAATCTTTTTCAAACACAAGCCAAGGTAAATGACAAGGTAATCAAGCTTATTATTGATGGAGGTAGTTGTCGTAACCTTGCTAGTAAAGAAATGTGTGATAAACTTGGATTGAAATTGATCAAGCATCCACATCCTTACAATGTTCAATGGCTTAGTGATTTTGGTAGTGTTAAAATACAACACATGGTTAATGTGACATTTAAAATTAAAGATTACGTTGAAACCATTACTTGTGATGTTGTACCTATGACTATTTGCCATTTGCTTTTGGGAAGGCCTTGGTTTTATGATAGATATGTCACACATGATGGAAGAGCCAATACTTACATGTTTAAGATAGGAGAAAGAAATATGAAATTGTTTCCTACGACTCCTAATCAAATTCTTGCTCAAAACATGCAAAAGAAAGTGGAAGTAAAATTGGGAGATGACAAAATTAATTTGAAAGGAAGAAAAGAAGTTAGTCATGATCATCAATAAATTGGATATAAAGGAGATGAGAAGTAACCCTGAAACCATGTATATTGTTCTCATCTACAAGGATACCTTGATTATGACTAATGATCTCACTAGCCTTCCTAGAGTTGTCTCAAAGGTTTTGCAGGATTACCAAGATGTGTTTCCTGAAGAGATACCTGCAGGACTTCCTCCCATTAGAGGCATTGAGCATCAAATTGACCTTATTCCAGGTGCCTCTCTTCCAAACTGTCCTCCATACCGCGTCAATCTGGAGGAAACAAAGGAAATTCAGAATCAAGTACAAGGTCTACTCAAGAAAGGGTATGTTCGAGAAAGCCTAAGCCCTTGTCCTGTTCCCGTAATCTTAGTACCTAAAAAGTGTCACGGACCCGGAATTGCATATGATTAGGGGAACGCGAAGTCGCCAAGGACCGAAGGACTCGTCCACCCGGTGGCACGGTACCTGCGCCGTACGCACCAAGGTAGAACGATCCGACACCCGCCAGATGCGAGCCAGCCGGAAGCGACCAATCTTCCCAAAATCACATACGATTTCATAATCCGGTGAAAAGTCTGAGTCGTTCCCGAATCCTACCATGACAAGCAAGGTCGGAGGAGCCCGGCAATTCTACCCACACCCTAACCTAGCTCGGAAGCTAGTGGGTCGCTCGAAAGCCCGGTAGAACGCCCACACCCTGCCTGGCCGGCACAGCATCTCAGCCAGCGCGTCACTCAACCAACTCCTGCTCGACTTAGTAGAAAATGGTACGGCCTCGATCTTTCACGGCATACCCATACACTTCATATCATTCACGCATTGTGCAGGGGCAGCCCGGGTTAACAACTCGGATATCGTCACAAAGCTCTACATTACGATATTAATAATAACAGTCCACGAAGGGACTACATATTACATCAGTCGGTTAATACCGGAAACATATCCGAGTACGGAGAAAATTAACAACAGCGGAAGCAAATAATAGTCCCACAGCGACATAGTGATCGCTGAACAAAACACTAACTATCCCATACATCGAACACAACCGAGGAAACCAGACACGTCAAACATCGTCGAAAAACTCCTCGACCACCGGCTCACCTGCAAGCTCCAGGGATAACCTGGGTGAGTACAAATGTACTCGCAAGACTTATCCGTGCTTGATTAAATGTCCTACTCATACTAGTGCAACAACAATTAAACATGAATGCTTCTCAGAGTAACAATATACTTAATTATGAAAATAAAGCATAATTAACATGGAGGGAGGACAACTAATCAATATACTACTCAGGCAACCAACCAATCAACATCAATTACTAACACGTTTACTTGCATCATTTTCAATCACTTAGGGTTCAGCCCCAAGATTAATCCCAATCTCAATCATCAACACCTAGTTCATTCAATCTCTCGGACCGTTCCGACGATACAACCACTAGCGATATTCGAGAGCATTATCCCTTGGAGGTTGCAAAGCTCCAAGCGGACTTTACCATCCGACATACCCTAGCGTTGATCTCGGCAACGTCCACGTGGTGACAAGGGAAGTAGCCATGCTGGAGTTACCTCAAGGTTGGTATCGCGACAATACTCCCATACACCTGGTCGCAACATGCTCCTCCAGTGATACCAACTTTATCCAGCTGACCCTTTTTCCTTCGGCTCTCACATCTCACCTTAGGTTCCAGTATTTAGTTCATCGATTAATTCCAACCATCACTAGGCACACAATACAGCACATCCTAACATGCTAGTTTAACCGAACTTAACCACAATCTACAAACGACGAAACAAACATCAACACATGGATAGAATAAGCAGGTATTGAACAAATAAAAGGGATGCAACAAGCTCTGCTTGCCTTCGTAGAACTGTTCCTGTTCTTGCGTCTGGTCGTGGGCCTGCAGGTCTCCCTCTTCGTAGTCTAGTGCAAGCAAGTTGAATATCGAAAATGAGCGATAATGAAATCCATGAATCCAGCATGTATGCATGAGGGTTGATGCAAGGAATATCTTTCTAACAATGTACCGACGTTAGGATTAAATGGTTGTCTTAAGTTACATGCATGGCAGATTCTTTTAACTTCGAATTAGGGTTTAAGGTGATGACTCATGTTGGGATGATATGTACATAAATATGCATAACTTAGACATGCTCTGAACTATTTGACTAACACATTTGGAATCATTTAAATCGGAGTTACGAGCAATTAGTTATGCACTGTCGAGTTAGGGTTTAACGGGGTACGACGATAAAAGGCTAGCAACTTGTAACCTATCATGCATGTGTCACTACTGGAAATTTAGTGGTTCCAAATCGTAGGGGATCTATCATGTTATAGTGTTTTTGAATTGGTCACCGTTAAAACTCAAGGGTGGTTTGTAGCCTTTAAAGTTATTTACAGCGGTAGTATGTGAGACCTTGATGACGTGATTCTCTGCTAGCCCGTTGGTGAATTATGACATCGAGCATCTTAACCTTTACTGTTAAGCTAGATTCTCTAATATACATGTACTTGGAAGGTCGTTAATGTTTTCTACGAGTTCTACAAGTTTAATCAACTTTAGCATTTCCTGTCTTCTTCTCAGTAAGGAACAGGGTATTGTATATCTCTTTTCCAACGTTATTACATTATCTAAGAACAACAAGTGGGTTCATTGTTACTTATACACATCAGTTAATCAATAAGCAATCGGATTGTCAACTTAGTTTGGAATTGTCCACAATTGAATTGGAAGAGTGGGTTCAGCAAGAACCAATTTATGGCAGTTGGCCGATCCCTCTTTAATATGGTGGTGAGGAATGTTAGATTAGTCGTTAATCTTTATCCACTGATGATTAGTCATTTAAGTTGCGACTAAACCAAGCGTTAGTTATGTTGGTTCTGGAATATTTCACTTAGTTGAATGGTTAAGGTATAGCACTGACTGCCATACTATGCCTAAAAACCTAGACTACCTAGCTACCACTTACTCAAATAGGATACCAGGGTAATAAAAACCTCAGCTAAAGCATATGTGTATTACCTCCGAACCTACGTATTTTCTTACTATTGAGCCAACCTAATAATTATGGAATACTTGGGTCACTAGATAGATCATTGGTCAGGTTTAGCATATATCAACCAAGCATGTTTTCCAACTAGTATTCAGAACCTCAGCTCGCAGCCCTCGAAAATCAACATACCAGCAGCAGTATTTTACCCATAACTTTTGATCCGCAAATCTAATGGGAGCAAACTCAGTGGCGTTAGAAAGCTATCGACGATACCTATCTTCCATATTTTGGGGGGCAGCACCAGATTCCCAACAGTTTAATCCCAGAATTAGAATGAACTCGACATATTTCAACCCTGGAAGAACACTCCTAGCTGCAGCAGTATTTCGAGCATAACTTTTAGAGTGTAACTCCGATTGGAGCAATTCCAGTGGCATTGGAAAGCTTAGGACAAAACCCACAACTTCTTTCATTGGATCAACTTGGGATTTGACACGGTTTGGTTGCAATTTTCAGATCAATCTCACAGTCCTAATTTCAAACATGCAACTAATTCTCAATTTTCAAAACTCAAAATTTCTTCAAATCCACACTTATCTAGGGACTACCGAGGTATACCTTGCAGCATGCATCTCCAATTTGAGAGGATCCCAACCAAAACCACAAAAATCCCCTATCTCTTCATCTCTAATCCTTTCTGCTTTCTTTCTTCGTAGCTGCTCCAAGCTACTCCAAGTTTCTTGGCCCTGGCTTCCCTATTGCTTCCCTATTGCTTCCCCTTTCTTCCTTCTCTCCATCCTGGCTGAGCTCATCCTCCCGATTGGACACCACAGCAGCAGCAGTACAGCAGTATAGCAGCACACGGCAAGGGGGAACAAGGGGAGAGGCGGCCTGTGCTCGTGCTGGAGGCGAGCAGCAGCCGTGGTGGCATTTCCCTGCCGCGGCAGGGCAGGGCAGAGGGAAGGGGCGGCGCTGCAGGGGATGGGGTGGCGCGGCAGAGGGAGAGCTGGGCGCGCGGCAGAGGGGGAGCGCGGCAGGGCGCTGGGCGGCGCACTGGTCGGAGGGCTTGGCGCGGGGAGGCGCGGCAGGAGGAGGGCAGCGCTGGTCTCACCCATGGCAGGATGCCCAATTCTTCATGCATGTAAGAACTTATTGGGTGGATTGAAAGATTAGGGGATGGGGAATTCCAGGGTATGACATGCATGAGCCAATTCTTGATTCTTGGTGGGATTTTGGAGGGAAGAAGATGATGGTTGCTGTGGAGAATAGAGGGGAAGAAAGAAAATGGGGGAATGCTTGCTGCTGTGCTACGTGGGGAAAAAGGGGAAGCTGCGGTGGGGGAGAAAAGAAAGGGAAGAGGAGGGAAAAAGGGGGCTGCTGGGTGGGTCCCACGGCAGGTAAGTGGAGTAGGACCTTTTTCTTATTTTCTTTCTTTCCCTTGGTTGTATTTCTTTTCTATTTACTGTTATTGAATACTTGATCTAAGAGTTATTTATTTTATTTGAAATCTAAATGGACAGCGACAAGATTCAATTGACTTGTAAAAACTCTTGGATAGAGAAAGTGTTTGAAATGTATACGAGTTTTTGAACCATGAGTTTTTAGTGGCATTGGTTTTTCCCTGTTTTATTTCATATTATTCGTAGGACCATACATTAGGGCTTTTGGTTTGAGTCTGGTTCGAACTAACTACATGCATGCATGGACAAGAAAAGAATCGTTTTTGTTCGCGATAATTTATACTTCGCGATAATGGACACTGACCCCATGTTCTAAAAATAGGGTCACTACAAAACCTACCCCCCTTAAAAGAATCTCGTCCCGAGATTCCTATAGTAAGGAAGAGAAGAAGAGGTGTTCAACTTGCAGCAAATCGTTGATGAGATATCTGATACCAAGCTGTTGGTAGGGAGAAAGCAGGCGCACTTAACGGCTTTTACACTGGTTCTAGAAAAAGAAAACCAGATCAGGGTATCATTCTTGGAAATGACTCCTGCTGTGATGCTTCAACTTTAATAGGCTCTACACTTGGTTTAGAGGAGAGATGAAGGTAGAAGGAGCAGGAGCAACTAAGAGGTGTTGCGACGATTGTCAATCTTGCAAATTCAGAATTCAAGATTGTTGGTTTGAGTGAGGAAAGTTGTTATGAACAGTGGATCTTAGCTCAAGTGTGGAGCTGAGGAAAGGGTGGAAATATGATTCCGATGTAAAAGAAATGCATGGCCATGATTACTTGAGATTAAAAAGAAAGGATAACGAATTGTAGAATTGGTCACAGATTATGATGATGGCCTGGGAGGTCCCCTGCTTGAGGACGGACGAGTTTAAGATGTCCTTTACCTGAGGGCAGATTAGGTGCTATTTTTGGACAACTATGCTTCTATCAGGATAAGAAGGAACAAGGTGGTATGAATTAAATAGTTTGAAGATAGTGTCCAGAGAGGGATTAATCCAGGAATTGTCGGGACCGAAGAATAGGCTTGTACTACACATAGTGCCATCAACGAGGAGTTGGCCAGACTCCGTATTGGTTCTAGGTGAGCACGAAAGCATTCTGGGGTACCAAGTACGTGCCTATATACACCGGATTACTCACAAAATAGGTTTACATGGCTTGTACGAGAGCAATTCCAGATCATCCAACATTTTAGAAACTCAATTGATTAAGATGGAGTGGAATATCTTTAAGATCACTTTGAGGTTTTGTTTAGTCTTGGTAGCAAGGATTGTTAGAGGAAAATGGTTTGAATGCATCACTTTGTATAGGTGATAGATCGGAATCGTCGGGACCAAGGAATAACTCCGTACCGCATGCAGTACCATCAACGAGGAGGTGATCAGGCTCCGTATTGACGTTCTGGCGTGGGCACGATAGCATTCCATGATACCGAGTGCTTGCGCGTCAATTCTGAATAATCTATCATGCACAGACCCACATCCTAAAACAACATTTTATGGGATTGGTCCGGAACTCTCTCCAATCTGGGTAAGGGGGAGGGGGAAAATGAGATAGATCTTAAGCAATTGATTGGCTGAGTTTTGCCATCCACTTGCACTGAAATGGATAATAGAAGGGTTGTACACTAAGGATGCCACATAAGTATGGGAGGTTGACATCGTCGGTTGACACCCAATCGGCAGGGTTAACGTGGTCAAACTAGGAAAAGACTATATGGTGCAAGGTTGGTGCTTTTAGGTTTTGAAAACAAGGTTCGTGGAGAAGATGATTGGGTGACATAACAAGTTGGCGAGTTTGGACAGTCCTTCGCTTACTAGTAGGATACCAATCTTTGCTGATGTTGACCATGGCGAAGGTGGGGAGAGACACAGGTCCATACATTTTAGTTTAAATTCTCCGGTATTTATTCCTTCTAGACCGGATGATTAGATAAAGGGGGCATGTACATGGTCACGAGAAGAACTGTCAGGATGCTCACATCAATCTCTTTAAATAGGTGGAATGCTCAGAGTTAAGAAAGAATACTTAGAGGGATTGAGTTAATGGAAAGTTTACCGACAGGTTTTGGGACTGTCTGAGATCTCTTAATCGAGATAGAGATAGAGGAATCAAGACTAACACATTGGGAGTTATTGATTAAATTTGGGACTTCTCTCTGGCTCTTATGTGGAGTTTCAAGATGGAAACTATTGTCTGACCTCTTGTCATAATAGGCAAGAGTTGCGATAAGACAAAGGTAGAAGAGACTTATTCGAAGAATCACTTGGAAACGGCTAAACCACTTAACAACTTCATATTGAGGTTAGATGTGATTACTGAAACAAGTTGTTTGGTATTTGCTAAGACTAGTTACGGAAGATGAGATACATCCGTATTCTATAAGACGTAGTTTTTCCACATTTGTGTTTAGGCAAGAGTTGATACGGAGATGGTGATATGTACTATCAAGACGATCATCCCACGGAAATACACGTTTGACAATTGGCACAAGAGCTAGGAGTCAATACTTTTCATATGAATAACATACCCATCCTTGCATATGGCTGAAATTATCACCACCTTCGAGTGAGACATTTCAACACCATATGCAAGAAAATTGAGCAACCATAATGTTCATATGAAAAGGTTTACTCCACTAGTCAAGTTTTCGAAAGAAGAACTTAGTTCGTGATACCGAGAAGCACATTTGGGCTTGCTGAAATTTCTGGACAGCGCACACTGTTCTTGTGTGAGAGTCCACCAGGAAAGACAAAACATGGAGGAAAAACCCTACACCAGGAGGTATAGGACCCAAGGAGTGAAGGAGTGGAATTAGTTCACCAAAAGAAGGAGAAAAGGGTTCATCAGCTGATCCAAGAATTATATCGAGGATTAAAAGGGAGGACCAGTGATTCAGCGTCCTCCAATGGGTAGGATTTTGAGGTTTGATAGGAAGAGAGTGGACAAAAATAGAATTCTCTTGGTCGTCATTTTTGGCAGAGGTAGAATGTTAACAAGGTAAAGGAAAAACGAGAGATCATCGACTCTAGGGCTTAGAGCAGAAATTTGAGCTAGCAGAACAACTGTAGTGATAAGGATGCGTAAAAAGATATCGGTGAGCTCAATATACATACAGCCTAGGGATGGCTCCTAGCTGAGAAGGTAGGTATTCTCGATGATCACAATTTCAGCACGACGAAGTCTTGGTAATGACAAAGAATGGGATACTGCAGCATCTATTAGAAGTCGAAGTATTAGAACATGAAAGGAAACAAGATTGAGAACACAGATGATAAAAGTTGAGGGACTTGGACTAGAATTGAGGAATGGGAATGCAAAAGAGAACACTCAGCTATACCACTCACTAAGAAGACACAAGAGCAAGAGTTAAAACACAAGAGCAAGAGTTAAAACATCCGAGGGGCATCTTGCATAGGAAGACAAGATGAGATAAGAGGTTATAAAACTTTTGCAAATCGAAATGAGTTGGATAAGGAGAAAATCAAGATTCTAAGTCTGAAGAGATAAGGAATAAATGGAGCCTTACTTATTAATTTTAATTATAAGGTTTAACTTCTAAATAGTTTTGCTGGCCTATCGGCGAGGCGCAGCGGAAGCTCCTATCTAATGACCACTTGCAATTGGTTTCCTACGGTCAGCTCGGCTCTGATACCAAGCTGTCACGGACCCGGAATTGCATATGATTAGGGGAACGCGAAGTCGCCAAGGACCGAAGGACTCGTCCACCCGGTGGCACGGTACCTGCGCCGTACGCACCAAGGTAGAACGATCCGACACCCGCCAGATGCGAGCCGGCCGGAAGCGACCAATCTTCCCAAAATCACATACGATTTCATAATCCGGTGAAAAGTCTGAGTCGTTCCCGAATCTTACCACGACAAGCAAGGTCGGAGGAGCCCGGCAATTCTACCCACACCCTAACCTAGCTCGGAAGCTAGTGGGTCGCTCGAAAGCCCGGTAGAACGCCCACACCCTGCCTGGCCGGCACAGCATCTCAGCCAGCGGGTCACTCAACCAACTCCTGCTCGACTTAGTAGAAAATGGTACGGCCTCGATCTTTCACGGCATACCCATACACTTCATATCATTCACGCATTGTGCAGGGGCAGCCCGGGTTAACAACTCGGATATCGTCACAAAGCTCTACATTACGATATTAATAATAACAGTCCACGAAGGGACTACATATTACATCAGTCGGTTAATACCGGAAACATATCCGAGTACGGAGAAAATTAACAACAGCGGAAGCAAATAATAGTCCCACAGCGACATAGTGATCGCTGAACAAAACACTAACTATCCCATACATCGAACACAACCGAGGAAACCAGACACGTCAAACATCGTCGAAAAACTCCTCGACCACCGGCTCACCTGCAAGCTCCAGGGATAACCTGGGTGAGTACGAATGTACTCGCAAGACTTATCCGTGCTTGATTAAATGTCCTACTCATACTAGTGCAACAACAATTAAACATGAATGCTTCTCAGAGTAACAATATACTTAATTATGAAAATAAAGCATAATTAACATGGAGGGAGGACAACTAATCAATATACTACTCAGGCAACCAACCAATCAACATCAATTACTAACACGTTTACTTGCATCATTTTCAATCACTTAGGGTTCAGCCCCAAGATTAATCCCAATCTCAATCATCAACACCTAGTTCATTCAATCTCTCGGACCGTTCCGACGATACAACCACTAGCGATATTCGAGAGCATTATCCCTTGGAGGTTGCAAAGCTCCAAGCGGCCTTTACCATCCGACATACCCTAGCGTTGATCTCGGCAACGTCCACGTGGTGACAAGGGAAGTAGCCACGCTGGAGTTACCTCAAGGTTGGTATCGCGACAATACTCCCACACACCTGGTCGCAACATGCTCCTCCAGTGATACCAACTTTATCCAGCTGACCCTTTTTCCTTCGGCTCTCACATCTCACCTTAGGTTCCAGTATTTAGTTCATCGATTAATTCCAACCATCACTAGGCACACAATACAGCACATCCTAACATGCTAGTTTAACCGAACTTAACCACAATCTACAAACGACGAAACAAACATCAACACATGGATAGAATAAGCAGGTATTGAACAAATAAAAGGGATGCAACAAGCTCTGCTTGCCTTCGTAGAACTGTTCCTGTTCTTGCGTCTGGTCGTGGGCCTGTAGGTCTCCCTCTTCGTAGTCTAGTGCAAGCAAGTTGAATATCGAAAATGAGCGATAATGAAATCCATGAATCCAGCATGTATGCATGAGGGTTGATGCAAGGAATATCTTTCTAACAATGTACCGACGTTAGGATTAAATGGTTGTCTTAAGTTACATGCATGGCAGATTCTTTTAACTTCGAATTAGGGTTTAAGGTGATGACTCATGTTGGGATGATATGTACGTAAATATGCATAACTTAGACATGCTCTGAACTATTTGACTAACACATTTGGAATCATTTAAATCGGAGTTACGAGCAATTAGTTATGCACTGTCGAGTTAGGGTTTAACGGGGTACGACGATAAAAGGCTAGCAACTTGTAACCTATCATGCATGTGTCACTACTAGAAATTTAGTGGTTCCAAATCGTAGGGGATCTATCATGTTATAGTGTTTTTGAATTGGTCACCGTTAAAACTCAAGGGTGGTTTGTAGCCTTTAAAGTTATTTACAGCGGTAGTATGTGAGACCTTGATGACGCGATTCTCTGCTAGCCCGTTGGTGAATTATGACATCGAGCATCTTAACCTTTACTGTTAAGCTAGATTCTCTAATATACATGTACTTGGAAGGTCGTTAATGTTTTCTACGAGTTCTACAAGTTTAATCAACTTTAGCATTTCCTGTCTTCTTCTCAGTAAGGAACAGGGTATTGTATATCTCTTTTCCAACGTTATTACATTATCTAAGAACAACAAGTGGGTTCATTGTTACTTATACACATCAGTTAATCAATAAGCAATCGGATTGTCAACTTAGTTTGGAATTGTCCACAATTGAATTGGAAGAGTGGGTTCAGCAAGAACCAATTTATGGCAGTTGGCCGATCCCTCTTTAATATGGTGGTGAGGAATGTTAGATTAGTCGTTAATCTTTATCCACTGATGATTAGTCATTTAAGTTGCGACTAAACCAAGCGTTAGTTATGTTGGTTCTGGAATATTTCACTTAGTTGAATGGTTAAGGTATAGCACTGACTGCCATACTATGCCTAAAAACCTAGACTACCTAGCTACCACTTACTCAAATAGGATACCAGGGTAATAAAAACCTCAGCTAAAGCATATGTGTATTACCTCCGAACCTACGTATTTTCTTACTATTGAGCCAACCTAATAATTATGGAATACTTGGGTCACTAGATAGATCATTGGTCAGGTTTAGCATATATCAACCAAGCATGTTTTCCAACTAGTATTCAGAACCTCAGCTCGCAGCCCTCGAAAATCAACATACCAGCAGCAGTATTTTACCCATAACTTTTGATCCGCAAATCTAATGGGAGCAAACTCAGTGGCGTTAGAAAGCTATCGACGATACCTATCTTCCATATTTTGGGGGTGGCACCAGATTCCCAACAGTTTAATCCCAGAATTAGAATGAACTCGACATATTTCAACCCTGGAAGAACACTCCTAGCTGCAGCAGTATTTCGAGCATAACTTTTAGAGTGTAACTCCGATTGGAGCAATTCCAGTGGCATTGGAAAGCTTAGGACAAAACCCACAACTTCTTTCATTGGATCAACTTGGGATTTGACACGGTTTGGTTGCAATTTTCAGATCAATCTCACAGTCCTAATTTCAAACATGCAACTAATTCTCAATTTTCAAAACTCAAAATTTCTTCAAATCCACACTTATCTAGGGACTACCGAGGTATACCTTGCAGCATGCATCTCCAATTTGAGAGGATCCCAACCAAAACCACAAAAATCCCCTATCTCTTCATCTCTAATCCTTTCTGCTTTCTTTCTTCGTAGCTGCTCCAAGCTACTCCAAGTTTCTTGGCCCTGGCTTCCCTATTGCTTCCCTATTGCTTCCCCTTTCTTCCTTCTCTCCATCCTGGCTGAGCTCATCCTCCCGATTGGACACCACAGCAGCAGCAGTACAGCAGTATAGCAGCACACGGCAAGGGGGAACAAGGGGAGAGGCGGCCTGTGCTCGTGCTGGAGGCGAGCAGCAGCCGTGGTGGCATTTCCCTGCCGCGGCAGGGCAGGGCAGAGGGAAGGGGCGGCGCTGCAGGGGATGGGGTGGCGCGGCAGAGGGAGAGCTGGGCGCGCGGCAGAGGGGGAGCGCGGCAGGGCGCTGGGCGGCGCACTGGTCGGAGGGCTTGGCGCGGGGAGGCGCGGCAGGAGGAGGGCAGCGCTGGTCTCACCCATGGCAGGATGCCCAATTCTTCATGCATGTAAGAACTTATTGGGTGGATTGAAAGATTAGGGGATGGGGAATTCCAGGGTATGACATGCATGAGCCAATTCTTGATTCTTGGTGGGATTTTGGAGGGAAGAAGATGATGGTTGCTGTGGAGAATAGAGGGGAAGAAAGAAAATGGGGGAATGCTTGCTGCTGTGCTACGTGGGGAAAAATGGGAAGCTGCGGTGGGGGAGAAAAGAAAGGGAAGAGGAGGGAAAAAGGGGGCTGCTGGGTGGGTCCCACGGCAGGTAAGTGGAGTAGGACCTTTTTCTTATTTTCTTTCTTTCCCTTGGTTGTATTTCTTTTCTATTTACTGTTATTGAATACTTGATCTAAGAGTTATTTATTTTATTTGAAATCTAAATGGACAGCGACAAGATTCAATTGACTTGTAAAAACTCTTGGATAGAGAAAGTGTTTGAAATGTATACGAGTTTTTGAACCATGAGTTTTTAGTGGCATTGGTTTTCCCTGTTTTATTTCATATTATTCGTAGGACCATACATTAGGGCTTTTGGTTTGAGTCTGGTTCGAACTAACTACATGCATGCATGGACAAGAAAAGAATCGTTTTTGTTCGCGATAATTTATACTTCGCGATAATGGACACTAACCCCACGTTCTAAAAATAGGGTCACTACAAAAAGGATGGAACATGGAGAATGTGCATCGATTGTCGTGCCATAAATAATATAACGTTAGATATCGTCACCCTATTCCTAGGCTTGATGATATGCTAGATGAACTCAGTGATTCTAATATATTCTCCAACATTGATTTAAAAAATGGCTACCACCAAATTAGAGTTAAACTTGGAGATGAATGGAAAATAGCTTTTAAAACTAAATTTGGTTTGTATGAATGGTTGGTTATGCCATTTGGCTTGACTAATGCCCCTAGTACATTCATGAGATTAATGAATCATGTTTTAAGAGCTTTCATTGGTAGATTTGTCATGGTACACTTTGATGACATATTAATCTATAGCAAATCCATGGATGAGCATGTTAAACATATGACACAAGTACTAGAAGTGCTAAGGAAAGAACATTTGTATGCTAACCTTGAAAAGTGCACTTTTTGTATAAATAAAGTTGTCTTCTTAGGCTTTGTTGTTTCAAGTCGAGGAGTTGAGGTTGATGAATCTAAAATAGAGGCTATTAAGAATTGGCCTAATCCTTTGAATGTTAACCAAGTAAGAAGCTTTCATGGATTAGCTGGGTTTTATCGCCGCTTTGTAAAAGATTTTAGCACTATTGCTGCTCCATTAAATGAATTAACTAAAAAGGGAGTTCATTTCCAATGGGGTAATTCTCAAGAAAAAGCTTTTCAAGCATTAAAGAAGCGGTTGACTGAAGCACCTTTGCTTGCTTTGCCTGATTTCACTAAGACTTTTGAAATAGAATGTGATGCTAGTGGAATTGGCATTGGAGGTGTTCTTATGCAAGAAGGTAAACCAATTGCATACTTTAGCGAAAAATTAAGTGGTGCACAATTGAATTATCCTGTGTATGATAGAGTTATATGCATTGGTTCTTGTACTTGAAATATGGCAACATTATCTATGGCCTAAAGAATTTGTGATACATTCTGATCATGTGTAGTGACCCTATTCTCAAATACGAGATCAGTGAAAATGTTCACGAACAAAAACGATTTCTTTCGTTCGCATGCATGCATGTAGATACTTTAAAATGATTTCGATTGAAAACCCTAACATGCGCCCTTAAGGTTAACGTGAAAATCGGACAGCAAAACTAATGCCACTAAAACTCACGATTCTAAAACTCGTACATGTTCCTCACCTCCCAGCCATCGGTGGGTTCCATCTTACTTCAGTGCTGTTATCTTTGTGTTCGGATGAATACATGTTTACGCAAGTTAATTAAAATGCCTATGGTGCTAGTGGCCAAGATTAGTAGTTCATGGTAAGTTCGGGTTAGTTCGGTTAGCTATACCTAATTCTGGAGGAGGCACCCTCGACGCTACGACAAGTATAAAATATTTAAGCATCAATAAATCCCTTTTTCTTTTGTCCAAAAATTGAATCTAAAACTGCAAAGAAATAAAACAAAAGAAAGAGGAGAAATATTCCCCTGCCGTGGGACCCACCTGACAGCTCCCTGTTTCCAGTTGGTTAGCACGCTACAGCTCACTATTTCTATACGTAGCAGCTCACCCCAAGCACATTAACTTCACTCCAGTGCTTCTTCTTCCTCAGACCGAGTTCTCCAAAATCCTCCCCACACCATGCCCTCTTCTCCCCTCCAAAATCCCATCCACAACCAAAAATTGAGCTCTGCATGTCATACCCCTAAACTCCCCACCTCCTAAGCCTCCCATCCATCTAAGCATCATCCACATGCAGGAGCTCCCCGGCGTTCTGCTCTCCGCCGCGCCTCCCCTGTTCTTGGCTCTGCTCTCCGCCGCGCCGCCGGCCTCCGCCACCCTGGAGCCCGCCGCCGGCCAGCTGCTCGCCCCGCCTCCCCTTCCTCTGCCGCTTCACCCCAAATCCCCTAATCCCGCCGCCACCCAAGCCGGCTCCCCGTGGCCGCGCCGGTCGCCCGCCATCCGCGCCGGCCTCCCAAGCCCCTAGCTGCGCCGGCCACCACCTCCTCCTCCCTGGTGCGCCGCCGCCGCTCCCCTCTGCTAGCCCCGCCGCCCTCTCCCTTGCCGGCCGCCGTGCCATCTCCCCTGTGCCGCTTCACCCCGCCCGTCGCCCACCTTGCTCCCGCCGCCGCTGCCTCCCCCAAGGAGCGCCGGCCGACCACCCCGTCCGAGCCCTGCGCCGAGCCCGGGTTCCACCCCAGGGCGGCCGCCGCGCCCCCTTGGTCGCTCGCCCCGCCGGCTACCACCGCCGGCAACTCCCTCCGGTTCCCTCCGCCGCCGCCCTAGGCTCGCCGTCCCCACCGAGCTTTCCCCATCCCAGCGCGGCACCCCGCCTCCTTGCCGCGCCGCTTGCCCTCGCCACCGCCCAGATCCGAGCTAGCCTCCAGCTGCTCCCCGCCGCTCGCCGCAGTGGCCGGTGAGCCACTGCCGGCAGCTCCCGCCGCCTCTCCGGTCCCGCCTCCCGCGCCTCTTCTCCGCGCGTCCGCGGCAACCGCCAAGCCCGACCTCGCCTTCTTCCTCAGCATGCCCAAGTCCAGGTCGCCGCCCAGGTTGCCGCCACCTTACTACGGGGGATCATGCCGCCACCGACGACATTGCCGCCCTCGAACTGAATCCTGCCATTCATCTCTTGGTGAGTTAGGACCAATTGTCTGAGTCTGCGTAAACCAATGCTCGCATTGTTTGATTGAGTACGTGTACGTTCTGTTGAGGTATTCCTAATCAACTAGGGGCCATCATCAGCTAATAGGTGAGCTAAGACCTCCTTTGATCTCGGTCCTATTCGAGCTGAGCAGCGATTAACCAATAAGCAATCAGCACCTACTTGAAGTTTGTTAGCAATACGATGTGCATGGTTCTCTGATATCCTTTTTGCTTATATCTCAAATAGGATGCAAATTAGCAAATCTTAATACCTGCGAGGAGTATTCAACCAATGAACTAACTCATTCGCTAATTACACCAATCCCTGATTGGATAGCTCAATTAACAAGATCTGGGCATGTTGAAATATTTCCATTTATTCTAACTAGTGGTTGAGTGAGAGCTTTGCTCACACGAAATGGATTAAGATGTACCTAATGACCTGCTAATCAAGCGAAACCGTGACCACCTTTAGCTAGTGTTGGTGTCATCTTAATTCAGTAAAGAGCAGATGCCCACGTGATGGTTATATGATATATGACGGTCAATCTGAAGCAGAACTAGAGGAAAGCATAAACTGGTAAAGAACATATACATTTTTAGCTTGGAGCTTATGCCTATGATGAGTAAAATTGATAAGAGCAGGCAGCGTACTTGATTGATGATCATCTAGGGTGAATGATTTAAACCTATTGCTACACATCGGTTAGTATTTAACCAATGCTCTAATGTTAGTTCCATCAGTCAAGTGTAGGTTCGGTTGAGGACAATTTAGTCAATAACCCGTGTCGTTCTTAAGCCAATGGTTACTTGTCCAATCCATGAGTGTGACTACTAGTCATTGGTAAGATTTGGACGCACCAGTTCCATGACGACTCTAGTACCTGTTAGTTATACTCCTAACTGTTAATCACTTTCAATTTGCTAAAGATTAGAAACAAATGTACTACCTAACAATATACTAACCATGACCAATGTGCCGATTACTGCAATCATGGCCTAACGGTTCATTGATTTAGATGTAGTATAATTTAGGTTTAGCTGTGGCAAGAATAATCTCCTACACCATATGCTGATCAGTTCAGATGAACAGAAATGAGTACCTAGTTCTATGATATGTGGGACCATGCAACGAACACTTGATTAACTAGGAAATGTACTATCTATAAAGATGACATGATGAAACCACTTGTTGTCTTGGATAATGAACGAATGATGGGAATAAGATATACAATACTTCGTTCTTTACTAAGAAGAAGACAGGAAATGTTAGGTTAGATCAACTTGTAAAACTTGTAACCGAATGTAAACAACCTCCAAAAATACATGTATTCTAGAGAATCTAGCTTAACAGTCAAACTTAAAATAGTTAGTGTCATAATTCGCCTAACGGCCAGAAAAATAATCGCGACCCCATGTTCTCACCTACGACAACGAATCAATCAAATAAACCCTAACCCTAATTACAGATTTAAAGCCTTTCTCCTTAATTGTATACCGTATCCCATGCATGCATCCATATCCTAGGTTCATCCGTGATTAAAGCTGTACCACAACTAAAACCCAACCCAAAATCTGGAATGAATACTAACTTGCTTGTGCGATTATACACTTTATTTTAATCCACTGTAGTTGCGTCCATGTCCATTGCATCCATGCATCTTCGTCACTTTCAAATTAGCTTCTTAGGCTTGTTTTTCCCTTTTTAGAGGTCGCTTGCTTCTTACCGGTGTTTTGAGTATTCTGGAGTTCTCGCGCATGTTTCCCGTACTTCCCCGAGCAACCAGGCAAGCAGAGCTTGTTGCATTTTACTTTCCGTACTCTTGTGTATGCCCTCTCTTATGTGTACTTGTATGTGTCTGTCTCCGTTGTATGTCGTATGGGTATGATCAGTTTAGATGTCATTAGGAGATGTTAAGCACACTAATACAAGCAGGATGGGTCTCACGTTGAGAACATCTGTGGCTCTTCAACCAAACCTTTAAGTGAGTTGTGAGAGCCGAGGGCGTGCACAATGGGTACGGTTGTTGCTAATAGCGGCGGGAAGGTGACCCAGGTGTAAGTAGAGTTTTGTCACCGCAGCAACCTTATCTTCAGCGTGTCACAATCCCTTATCACACGGGAGCGTTATCGAGAGCCAACACTGAGGTATAGTGGGATAAGCCTCCACGCCCCTTGGAGGTTCGCTACCTCCTTGCGGTTATGCACTCATTATATCGGCAGGGGTTGAGTTCGTCGGTAGCGGTCCGAGAGATTAAATCATAATATGTCTTTGAAGGATTACATCGGATTTTGATAATGTATCATTGCTGGATCAATTCGGATTGGATATATGGCTGCCCCCTTGGAGTTGGATTTGCTAAAGGGATCGGATTGAATTGGATATATGGGCTGCCCCCTTTGGATTTGAACTTGAGGAATCAGAATTGTGGTGATTTGTTCATGTTGTTATATGATTTAACTGGTTAATTGATTTGTCTTTACTTTACCCTGATAATGTTATGTTATTAGTTTGTATATTGTTACTCTGAGAAGCATCATGTTTACTTGCTGCTAAACTAGTATGTGTAGGACATTTAATCAAGCACGAATAAGTCTTGCGAGTACTTTGTACTCACCTAGCTTAATCCTAGAGCTTGCAGGTGAGCCGGTGGTCGAAGATTACTTTGACGATGCATGAACTTGGGTTTCCTCAGTAGTGTTTGATCTGTGGGATAGATGTGGCTTTTGGTCAGCGGTCATGGTGCCGCTGTGGGTCTCACTCCTTTAGCTTCCGCTGTTGTTAAACTTCTCCGTACTCGGATATGTTTTTGGATTTAACCGACTGATGTAATATGTCGTCCCATCGTGGACTATTATTAGTAATATCGTAATGTAGAGCTTTGTGATGATATCCGAGTTGTTAATTCAGGCTGCCCCTGCACAATGCGTGAATGATATGAAGTGTATGGGTATGCCGTGAAGGATCGAGGCCATACCTTCTTCTACTAAGTCGAGCAGGTGATGGTTGAGTGACCCGCTGGCTGAGATGCTATGCCGGCCAGGCAGGGTGTGGGCGTTCTACCGGGCTTTCGAGCGACCCACTAGCATCCGAGCTAGGTTAGGGTGTGGGTAGAATTGCCGGGCTCCTCCGACCTTGCTTGTCGTGGTAGGATTCGGAACGACTCTGACTCTTCACCGGATCATGGAATCGTATGTGGTTTTTGGGAAGATTGGTCGCTTCCGGCCGGCTCGCACGTGGCGGGTGTCGGATCGTTCTACCTTGGTGCGTACGGCGCAGGTACCGTGCCACCGGGATGACGAGTCCTTTGGTCCTTGGCGACTTCGCGTTCCCCTAATCATATGCAATTCCGGGTCCGTGACATCATGAATCATTGAAGTATTTGAAAGGCCAAGCTAAGCTTAATCGTAGACATGCTAAATGGGTTGAGTTTATTGAAAGCTTTCCTTATGTTGTCAAGTATAAGAAAGGAAAGGATAACACCATAGCTAATGTTCTATCAAGAAAACATGCGCTCTTGACTCAACTAGAAGTGAATGTCCCAGGATTAGAAAGTTTGAAAGATTTATATGCTAATGATAAAGAATTTCAGAACCTTTCTCTCATTGCCACAATGGAAAAGGATGGGACAAATACCATGTGCGTGATGGATTCTTATTTTACACTAACAAGCTTTGTGTTCCCGAGTCGTCCGTTCGCTTGCTTCTATTGCAGGAATCTCATGCGGGAGGACTCATGGGACACTTTGGGATGGCCAAGACGTATGCCATGCTAGCTAATCATTTCTATTGGCCAAAGATGCGAAGAGGACGTCAAACGGTTTGTGCAAAGATGTATCACATGCCACAAAGCTAAGTCTAAGCTTAACCCTTATGGATTATATACTCCTCTTCCAACTTCTAATGCACCTTGGGAAGATATTAGTATGGATTTTGTTCTAGGATTACCAAGGACTAAGAGGGGGAGGATTCTGTATTTGTGGTCGTTGATAGATTTTCTAAATGGCACATTCATACCATGTCATAAAAGCAACGATGCTTCCCACATAGCTGATTTGTTTTTCAGGGAAATCGTGAGGCTTCATGGAGTGCCAATGACAATTGTCTCCGACCGTGACGTCAAATTTATGAGTTATTTTTGGAAGACATTATGGGCCAAGCTTGGAACAAGGTTATTGTTTTCTACAACTTGTCACCCACAAACCGATGGCCAAACAGAAGTGATGAATAGAACTCTAGGAACTTTATTGAGGACAATGATCAAGAAGAATCTCAAAGAATGGGAAGAATGTCTACCACATGTAGAGTTTGCGTACAACAGGGCAGTACATTCTTCAACTCAACTTTGTCCTTTTGAAGTCGTATATGGGTTCAAACCTATTACACCATTAGATTTGCTACCTTTACCATTTGAGAAATGTGCCAATATGCAAGCATCCAAGCGTGCCGAGTATGTCAAGAAAATTCATCTCAAGACCAAGGAAACCATTGAGAAAAAGGCGCAATACTATGCAGCAAATGCCAACAAACACAAGAGAAGGTGCTCTTTGAACCTGGAGACTTAGTATGGGTGCACCTTCGAAAAGAGCATTTCCCCGAGAAGAGAAGCTCAAAACTGATGCCAAGAGGAGATGGACCATTTCGAGTACTTACCAAAGTCAATGACAATTCTTACAAGATCGAACACCTAGAAGATGATTATGCGGTAAGTATTACTTTTAATGTTTTAGACTTATCTCCATTCTTTGGTCCTAAAGAAACAGAGTCGAGGACGACTCCTTTTCAAGAGGGGGAGGATGATGAGAAATGGCCCTAGAGTCACACAAGTCCATCCTCATCAATTGACATTCCAATACCCCAGGCTCAACAAGGACCCATGACAAGGGCAAGAACTCGACAAATCGCTCACAGGTGAAACTTTTCCTTAATGAATGCCCACTAGATTTGAGCTTGAATGGTGTGCTACTAATGCCTTGATCATTTACACACTTAAGTTTGAGGAAAAGGACTTGGAGGAAGCTTCAGAAGGCAATCCCGGTGCTACCGATTTCCAAAACTGAAGTCACCGACTTGTCAGCCTTAAAAGTCTTCACTTCTAGCTTGAGTCCTCAAGACAGAAGCCAATCTCGGTGCTGCCGACTTCCAAACCCGGAGTCACCGAGTTTCCAGACGAAGCAACTACAGAAGGCAATCCCGGTGCTGCCAACTTCCAAACCCGGAGTCACTGAGTTCCCAGACGAAGCCGCTTCAGAAGACAATCCCGGTGCTACCGACTTCCAAACCCGGAGTCACCGACTTGTTAGCCTTAAAAGTCTTCAACTTCCGGCTTGAATCCTCAAGACAGAAGCCAATTCCAGTGCATCTGATTTCCAAAACCGGAGTTTCTGACTTTTCTATCTGTACTCAGATATTTAGGTTTTTGTACTCAGATATTTTAGGTCTTTGTACTGTAACAACCGACCAATGTACTGTAACTACGTGTACTATAGCAAACCGTCCTACTGTAGCTACTAGTTGATATTTTGTTGAGATAGCTTAAGCCTTAAGTCTTTAACCTCTATATATGAGGTTGCTTCCCATGTGATGACTAATGAAGAATTTCAGAATTGAAGAGAACTCTTCTTCCTCTAGAGTGTGAGCCATTTCCACCTCAAGCGAATAGGGAGTTATTCTGAGTTGCTACTCCATCGTTCTTGTGATTTCTTCGTGGATTGCTTGAACACGTTGCTCCACGTCAGTGAGTAACAAAGGGCCGAAGTGTGTGTTGGGGGAATCGAGTTGTAGCGACCAAATTTTAAGGCACGAGATCAGTGAGGATCGTCGTGACTAATTGGAATATTTCTAATACATGCATGCATTTAGTCATCTGATTTTAGCTCCGATTAAAAACCCTAACATATGACCCGAAAACACTCTTAAGCGAAACCCGGCACCTAGTTTCACCCAATTCTTAGCTTACCAATTATTTGCAAGTACCAAATCCCCTCCGAGAACTAACCTCAAGATTTTTCGAGCCTCCGGACTGCAATTAAATACTTAACCAAGGGATTGTTCAAATCTTTCCTTCGAAAACCACAACTGAAACGAGTCCAAATTCATTTTTGGTTCTATACACAAGAATACTAAAATATGAGGCTAACTTGAGGCGTCACTATTAATCGGCAAAAGTTTATCAACCAGGTTATAAATATATATATATTTTTTTATTCACCGTTCAAAAGGAAGACAGCAAAAACAAGAGACAAAAACAACCATCTAGCTGTCGTGTGGGTCCCAACAGCAGGTTCTTTTCCCTTTTTCCTTTTCTTTCTTCACCCAAGCTGCAGCTCCTGTTTTTCTCTACGTATCAGCTCAACCAGCACAGTAAACTCACTCCAGACCACTTCACCTGGCAGATTCTTTCTTCTCCTTTTCTCCCCATTTCCTCAACCACACGTCACTCTCCACTGCCATTCTCTCTCTCTTCTTCTCCTCCACGCAGCACCCCTTATTTTCCCTTGCTCCACTGAGTTCTTCAAGTCCCCCAACTATGCCTCTCCTTCTTCCCCAAATCTCCCCCTCCAAAACCAAGAAATGTGGCTCTGCATGTTATACCACCAGATTCTATAGCTCCTGTGCATCCAATCCACCTAAAAATCACTCACATGCATGAGCTCGTGTTCCCAGGATTAGGCTCCATGCGCTCCCCCGTTGGGCCACCGTCGCCCTCACCTCTGTCTCCCCTTGCTGCGCCCCCCAGCTCCTCCACGCTCGGCCCCGATGGCGCACCACTGCTCGCGCCCGCCGCCGAGGCCAACGGGCTCAAGCCGAGCTTGCCCACGCCGGAGCTCCACCCACCGGTGCCTCCTCCGCCCAGCTGCGCCGCCGGCCTCCGCCACCCTGGAGCCCGCCACCGGCCAACTCCTCACCCCGCCTCCTCTCCAAGCTCCCCGGCCGCCACTCGCCTGAGGGTTTTTCCCTCTCCTCCTGCCGCGCCTCCCAAAGCCGCCAGGGTCCACGTCGTCGCCTGCCTCCGGTCCCTTTCTCCGCCGCGCGCCGCCGCAGCTCGCGGCAGTGGCCGGTGAGCCACTGCCTCGGCTGCCCCATGGCCCGAGCGCCGCCGCCTCTCGGGACCTCCTCCGCCCCTGCCGCCGGATCTCCAAGCCGTGCCACCCCGATGCCGCGTCTTCCCCAGCGCCGGTACTCCAAGCCCGAGCTCCTCCAGCGGCCGTCCTTGAGCCCCACTGTCGTTCTGCTCCCCGCCGCCGCTGCCCTGTCGTGGTAGGAAAGCGCCGCCCCTGGCTGGGCTGGCCGCTGGCCGGTGAGCACCCGCTCCACCCCATTTCATGTTATTCTCTGTGATGTATTCGGTTAAGACAAGATTAACCGCTGCACTTAATGAACTAAGACATCAGTTTGATGATTCTCTGTACACCGGGGTTAAAGGTTTCTTAGTGCAAATGTAAATCGGCTTGGCATATCCATAACATCGATGAAACATTTCCTTTGGACCAACATGTATCTGAGTTAACGTACATTAACAACCTAGTGATCGTGCTAAGCTGTGGGCTATTTATTTGAATTAAACCAACTTAATCATCCACGGGTAGCCTTATGTATTGCTGCCTTCATAAACATTAGTTGAGATGATGCATAGTAATTAGGTTTAAGCTATTAGCAAATAGGTAGTTTGTGGACAGGCGATAATAATTAGTTGCTATTATAATAGATTGATGATCCTCCGACTTGACTGAGAAATCAGTAGAGTTCATTAGTTATTGTTACAATGTACTCGATTTTGTGAGTAGGCTTGTTCAAGTCGTCGGTCTCAGCTAACTAATGATCACTATTTAATCACTCTTAAGGATTCACTAGTCAACAGCTAAGCATGGTTAGCAGGGCTGTGGCCGGTAGATTCGATTAAGGGACATGGGAGACTCCAATGAATAGACCAATCCATAAGCTGACAAGTTCTGGTGCTCGGATGATTAAACCATCTAGGGTCCTAGCCGATATCCATATGCCATTATCCCTATTTAGACCTCGGAAGAGCCAACTCAATACACTAACTATATGAAGTACCAGTGAAATTCATCAATTGGTTCTTACTGGGTTTCACTCCTCCAACTAAACCTACTTCAGGTTCAGACATAACCAAATTATTATCAAGATATATTAGTTAAAGTCCCTAAATTGAATGTGTAGATAGCACGCTGATGCCGCTTCTGTATACGTACTCCATTGAAATCCGATTTAGCAAAATCGTGGTGCCTGTGATGATTACTCCATCCAAATAAGATATTAGTGCCAGGTTTAAATGGTGCCTAGCTCAGCTGACCACCCCAATAAGTAAATCATGCAAAGTTACAAGTGTGCTCTAGCTGATACCTTAGTTGCATATGGTCTCGGTCGAAAATGCTAGTTGACAAAACTTTGATACCAGCGATACCTACTACATCATAACCGGATGTTAGGAATATGTTGTCTCCAAACGTTAATGTTTAGTCTGGTTGTCTGATCCTCCCTGTCATCTAATTACCACGTACACCTGTCATCTTTCGTAAATCGATTCCAGTTGGGTGTGAGGATAATCAACATACTACTTCCTTACTAAGAAGGAGACAGGAAATGCTAAACTTGATTAAATTTGTAGAATCAACAATGCCATGGTTTTGCACCATATGGTAAAACACGTTTCAGAAATACTTAAACTACACCTTTAGGATTAGTAATATATATACTAGAGAATCTAGCTTAACAGCCAACTAAAAATGCCTAGTGTCACACTTCACCTAACGACCAGAAAACCATCGCGACCCCAGGTTCTCACCTACGGCAACGAATCGATCAACTGAGCCCTAACCCTAATTATAAGTTTAAAACTCTTCCCCTTAGTTGCATATCATATCCCCTGCATGCATTCCTATTCTAGGCTCATCCATGATTAAAAACTATATCGCAACTAAAACCGAACCCAAAGTCTGGAATAAATGCAAACATACTTATGTAACTGTGTACTTTATTTTAAAGCCATCATAGTTGCATCCATATCACTGGCATTCATGCATCCTCGTCCTTTTCGAATTAGTTCCTTAGGGTTGCTTTCTCCCTTTTTGAGGTCGCTCGCTTCAGAGCCCGAAGCAGGAGACCACTTGGCTTACACCTCGGAGCAAGATCAGGAACCCTGTGGCCAAGGCAAGCAGAGCTTGTTGCATCTTTACTTTCCGTACTCTTGTGTATGCCCTGTTTATGTGTGCTTGTGTGTGAATGATTGCTTGTATGTCGCATATGAGGTTGAGCACACTAGTATGTGTAGGACGTATGCTTATGTTGAGAACATCCTTACTACCCTTTCAACTAAAATTGCTTAAGTGAGTTGGGAGAGCCGAGGGCGTGCACAATGGGTACGGTTGGTGTTAAATGCCGGGTGATGGCGACCCAGGAGGAAGAAGAATTTTGTCGCTGCACCAACCCTATCTTCAGCGTGTCACCATCCCTTATCACCGCGTGGTCATTGCCGGAATCACCACTATGGGTTATCTGATGGCAAGCCTCGGTCACCGGAGCTTTGCAACCTCCGAGTGAGGAGCACTCGATATTTCCCATGGTGGTTGTATTGCCGGTAACGGCCCGAGAGATTAATTGGAATGAAAATGTGATAAGTTAAAAACCCTCATGGTCCAGGGAGGTCGATTAAATTAGGTGGGCGTGGCTGCCCCTAGACAACTTGGAATGTTATGGTTGATGTACTCATGTTCGTATTTGTTGATGTTCTCATGGTTGTGTGTTACATTATACGAGATCTGAACTGAAAGTGGAAATTGTTGTGTTCCTCCCTTATTGTTATTCATACCAGGTTTTGCTTTAATCTCGTTAGCTCAATTTGCATCATGTTTAATTGTTGCTATACTAGCATGTGTAGGACATCTAATCAAGCACGAATAAGTCTTGCGAGTACCTTCGTACTCACCTAGGATATTCCTAGATCATTGCAGGTGAGCCAGTGGTCGAGGATTACTTCAATTCCGCCTAGCTTCCGGCTTCCTTGGTTGGCTATCGACCCATGGGATAGATGTGGATTTTGGTCAGCGGTCACTATGCCGCTGTGGGTCTCATTTATTTTGCTTCCGTTGTTGTTTAACTTCTCCGTACTCGGATATGTGTTTGGATATAACCAACTGATGTAATATGTCGTCCCGTAGTGGACGATTATTAGTAATATCATAATGTAGAGTTTGTGCTGTGATATCCGAGTTGTTACTTGCGGTTGTCCATGTACAATGCGTGTATGTGATGAAGTATGTGGGCAACTGTGCAGCGGTATTATTGCGTGCTAGGATTGCGTTTCGTGATGGCAGAGGTGAGCGACCACTAGTCCTATGTAGCTTTGGTTGAGTCGATCTAGGGGATTCGTCCCGTACTCGCTAAGCCTCCTACGACCGTCACGCCTCGCGCTGACGGCAGAGCAGAGTTGGATCCTCCCAGAGTCGCACCTCGTGGCTAGGTTAGGTTGAGGGGATGCATATCCCGAGCTCTAGTCCTCCTATGACTATCGCGGACCGCAGGCTTATCACGCGGTATTACCCCTTCACCGGTATCTGGAATCTATTTGTGGTTCTGGGAAGATTGGTCGCTTCCGGCCGGCTCGCTCGTCGCGGGTGTCGGATCGTTCCGCCTCGTGCGTACGGCGCAGGTACCGTGCCACCGGGCTGACGAGCCCTTCGGTCCTTGGCGACTTCGCGTTCCCCTAATCACATATGGATTTCGGGTCCGTGACACGAGTGCTGCAGGCTTCCATAATCAAGATGGTGGTTGGCTGTGTCATTCATCAGGCTTCACAGGCTAGTTATCCAGGATCCTACGTCGTGAAAATCGGGCAAACTTCGGGATTGATCATCCTCCTTCAGGGTGATTCACATCAGGACCTCCTTCCGGACGGACCGTTTGGACAGTCTGGTCGGTGGATCGAGACTTCTTGAGGAGATCAGGACCTTCTTCCGGACGGAGTGTTTGGAGGGTTCGGGAAGCTCCGGTCGGATGGTTCGAGACTTCGAGACAAGGTCCGGACCTTCTTCCGGACGGACCGTTTGGAGGGGACGGGATGGACCGGTCGGATGGTTTGGGACTGCTAGCGCAGATATGGACCTCCTTCTGGACGGACCGTTTGGTGGGCTCGGGACGCTCTGGTCGGATGGTTCGGGACAACTACAAGAGATCCGGACCTCCTTCCGGATGAACCGTTTGGAGGTTTCGGGACGGTCTGGTCGGATGGTTCGGGACTTCTGGAGGACATCTGGACCTCCTTCCGGACGAACCGTTTGGAGGGTTGGGGACGGACCGGTCGGATGGTTCGGGACGGACCGTTTAGATTGTTTTGGGACAGACCAGTCGGAGGGTTTGGGACATCTTGAGGAGATCCGGACCTTCTTTTGGACAGACCGTTTGGAAGGTTCGGGACTACATCAGGAGATCCGGACCTGTTTTCGGATGGACCGTTTGGAGGGTTCGAGACTTCTAGAGGAGATCCGGACCTCCTTCCGGACGGACCGTTTGGGTGGTACGGGAAGGACCGGTCGGAGGGTTCGGGACTTCTAGAGGAGATCCGGACCTCCTTCCGGATGGACCGTTTGGACGGTTCGGGACGCTCCGGTTGGATGGTTCGGGACTACTAGAGTAGATCCGGACCTCCTTCCGGACGGACCGTTTGCACGGTTCGGCACGGTAACGGTCGGATGGTTTCGGGACTTCTAGAGGAGATCCCGACCTCCTTCCGAACGGACCATTTGGAGGGTTCGGGATGGTCCGGTCGGAGGGTTCGCAACTTCTAAAGGAGATCCGGCCCTCCTTCCGGACGGACCATTTGGAGGGTTCGAGATGGTCCATTTGGACGGTCCGGTCGGATTATTCGGGACTGCTCTAGGAGATCGAAACCACCTTCCGGACAGACCATTTGGAAGGTTCGAGACTGTCCAGTCAGAAGGTTCGGGACTTCTAGACGAGATCTAGACCTTCTTCCGGACGGATCGTTTGGAGGGTTCGAGACGCTCCGGTCGGATGGATTGGGACTTCTAGACGAGATCCGGACCTCCCGGATGGACCATTTGGAGCGTACTGGATGGACCGGTAGGATGGTTTGAGACTGCTAGAGGAGATACGGACCTCCTTCCGGGCGGACCGTCTGGAGGGCT
>JAGXJF010002069.1:0-288743 GCA_019208055.1 Stipa capillata | reverse complement strand
AGGTACAGAAATGCTGCACTGCATATGAACAATTTTCCAGCGACCCCGTACTGCGCGAAGATCATGAACTACATGGACGATAAGATTAAAAGGGATTAGGGCACACAGTCTACAGCATTGGCAACCTAGAAAGGAGGTACGAGATACGACTGAGGGATAAATCAGGTTTTGGGGCTGCGAACGAGACGAAGACGCATGAGGTTACAATTAGAATGGAAGCCACGCCCACTTGCAGGTGCACATGCAACAAACCGAAGCTGCTGCATCTGCCTTGCTCTCATGTGCTTGCTGCATGTGGCCAAATAGGGATGGATTCAATCTCATTCGTGTCACCGTACTATCTGAAGCAAGCTGTGCTACGTACTTGGAGCGGGGAGATAAGTGGCTTCCGTGCAGTTGGGAACTTCAACACGATAGACGAGGCTCAAAGGGAATACATCCCCAGATTTAGACTACTCCGGGTACGACGAGGTCGACGGCATGTTCGTCGTATTCGTAACGACATGGACCAATCAGAGGTTGGTGGTCCAACTAGACAGTGCATGCACTGCTCAAGGTATGGGCACAGAAAGAAGTACTGTCCTGAGTTATAGAAACAAGGGCAGGGGGCTTCTGCAAGTGGCGCTACCACATCGGCACCTGCCGACGCAGCAGCGGAGCGGTTGAAACGATACATATGAAATTCTGCATTCGACTTAGTTTCGTATCCTTAAGTCCGTACGCTCGTAATTCGTGTAAGAATCGTTAAGTGTGTAAGTTGTAATTCGTGTAATATTATTTTTAAAATCAGAAATTCCAAATCTGGACGTCTAGACTCAAAATTTACAAAACTATCACCCTGTCGGCCAACCGTTAGCCGACAACGCGCATGTCAGCTAACGGTCGACTAACAACTGAGTTGTCGGCTAACCGTCGACTAACAACGCCGTTGTCGGCCGACGGTCGACCGAAGAAAACAACCAGCCGGACCCGTGAAAACACTGCTTCTGGACATGTTTAGGCCCCGTTTGGAAGCCCGGTATTGGGGCCCAAACCGGTGTATTTACAGGCTTGTAAAAAAATTCGCGTTGTGCTAGATTGGGCTATTTGGATGGGCAGTTTTGGGCCGGTCTAATACAATGGTTTTGCCTTTTACACCGGTAAAAGAAAAATCTGCTCCGGGCTTCTGTTTTCTTTTCCTCCCGTCGGGCGCACCTCGACTCCTCCGCCGCCTCTCCCTGCTCCGCACCACCCCCCACCTCTCCTTCTCCCTGCTCCGCGAAGAGGACGCCGCCGCGGCTCTCCTCGCTATTGGGACCATGGCGCGGAGGTGAGCCCCTCGGCTTGCGGTCGGCACGGACGGGGGCGGGGCCAAGCGAGGCGAGCGCGCGGCAGGTGGTGGAGCAGCAGCGGCCCGTGGCGTGGTCGGTGATGGCATGGTACTCGTCAAGGGCGCCGAAGGCGGCGGCCAGCGCGGCAGGGGTGGCTCCGGGGCCGAGGCCATGGACGAAGAGGCGGCGGTGCGCGGCGTCGGAGGTAGCGAGGAGGGAGAGCAAGGCGGGGTCCCGGAGGCAGGCCTCGGCCAGGAGGTCCAGGAGCTCCTCTGATGAGGACATCCCTAACATCGATACAACCTTAGTAAAGGGTCCTGTAACACGAGCTCGAGCACGCCAACTTAATTGTCAGGTAAATTCGTTTCTTGGAGCTCCGTCATTTTATATGAACTCCATGATGCTGCCTAAAGGAGATGATGTTATATTACTCAAGAACATGGGTTCAAGTGAGGAGAAGGACAACGGCAGCGCTACAAGGATGGAGTCACCGTGAGAGACGACATATACTTAATAGATGGTGCTGCGTCACCTTTTTCTTGGGCCAAGGGCCCTGTAAGCCATAGTGGGCTCCATGTACTGTTCACGCGCCCCATGTACTGTTCACGTGTACTGTTCATGCGCGCGTGAACAGTACCGAACAGTACCCTTTCCCCCTTTTCTTCTCTTTAAATAGTAGTTGCCACCCCTAGGGTTAATGGGGTTTTCATTGAGTTGTTTAGCTATTGCTACAATATTGCATCTACAAGTCGTGTAGGACTACCGCCTTGTTTAGATCTCCAGTGGAATCCCACACTTTGTTCTTTTAGCTCTTGTGCCAATTTTATACTCGCAATTTCAGATTGCAATCTTAGTTCTTGCTGGTTCTTCGGTTGCTTGCAGGAACTCGAACTTCGTTGTTCAGGTTGATCGCGCCCACGGCAAGGTCAATAACCATCGGAGGTTGGTTTAGCGATTGCTAAGGCGTATCGTCGCGTACGGTATAGTCGGATCGTCAAGGTCAAACTCCACCAAATCGATAGTTATCGTAGTCTCATCGAAAGATCGGGCCCCCGTTACATCATCCTCCAGGAGGCGCGGCATCGGAGGCGGCGGAGGCGGCGAGGTGGGAGAGGAGGGCGGGGTCCCGGAGGCAGGCCTCGGCTAGGAGGTCCAGGAAGCGAGGCGTCGGAGGCGGCGGGGAAGTAGAAGGGGCCGTGGCGGCATCGGTGCTAGGCGGAGCCGTGGACTTGGTGGCGAGCAGAGGCGGGGCTGGAGGCGGCGAGGCGGCCATGATGAAGGCGGTGTTCCCCACAGCACCCTCGAGGAGAATGTTCAGGCGATGAACGACAGCCACCGGCCCGACCGGGTGATCTACGCGCTCCGGCACCGGCGCCGCCGCGGCCTTCCCCGCGCTCCCGTGCGGCGGAGGCTCTCCTCGCCCGCGGCGACCATCCCCCTGCGCACCTGCTCCGGCAGGCGCGGCGTGAACCGCTTGACGTCGCCGTCGAGCCGCGTAGAGAGGGAGTGGCCCGTCGAGTGCGCCCACGAGAATGACCACTCTGACCGCGACCGCACCGCCCGACGCTGGCTCCCGATCCACTCTAGCTCCATCGCCTCCCTCCTCCTCCTCTCCTCCTCATTGCCCTCGCGGTTCACATCGACGACCACCTCCTGCTGCTCCCCAGCTAGCACCTCCGCCGCTCAACCTGCCGGACTTCAAAAACATCTAATTTTTGCTAAAATCGTGTGCTAAGCTTGTCATTCATGCTAAATCAGAGCAAATACACATAAACCATGTATAATCAAGATTTAAATATCATCTTCGCTAGACAGGGGTATTTCAGACATTTAGCATCAGCTACAAGTCCATCAGCCATCCAGAAAAAGCCCAAACAAATGGCTCAACTACTTCTCACCAGCTGATCAGCTCCAGCTGCTTCTCAGATCTTATCAGCTCCAGCTGCTTCTCAGTAAGCTGCAGCCCAAACAAACAGGGCCTAGATAGTGCATGCACAATGGAAAAACTAGCGCTGGTTATTTTAATGGCTAAATTCCCTCTCGTACTATGTGCAACGCGGGCTATTTGCAAACGCTAGAATGCAATCTTCCGAGGATCATCGTTGGCCGCTGAAAGATAACGACTGGCCGGACTATGATTTATTTTATCGCGATTTATTATTTCTTAATCGTGTCGATCGAGTTACACAATCATTAAATCTACAATCCATAAATTTGCATAAAATATGTGTATAGTTTTAAATCTAAAAATATATAATATATTATAATCTCTTAAATATGTAAATATCTGATTAATTATTAAATTAAGAATCAATACTTAGGATCATTAATTTAGAATTATTTCTAAATCAATTTGGAAACAGACGTTTCCCTTATTTTGTTGGCTCGCTCAATACAATACGAGGTCGCAGTCGAGTAACGAGAAAACTCCTTTGAAAATTCAGCAGTTTGAGATGTCTTAGTGGTGATCCACCTCCAACGCTCTAGCTGTCGAGCAAAGCAATCGGTGTATGCATAAATAATGGTCCCCTGATTAATCACGTGATGCTGAGCGGGCAACTCAACCGACCCATTGAATAAACAACAGTCTGAAATGTCTCTTGTCTTACAAGAATTATCCTCCACTTGAAAAACATGGCATTTTAGATATTTACATATCCAATTAGTATCCTAGATATGTCTGGTGCCACAGGTCAATCTTTTAAAGAGCGAAGTAATTGAATATACCGAAGAAAACATGTAAGATAAAAACACCCACGACATAATATTTGTTGATGAGATTTAGCCGAAGTCCCTAAGAACCCTTTTTGAACGCTCCGTCCTTCATATTATAGCGACAAGATCCATCTAAAACAAGACATCCAGACTAACCAATCTACAAAGCTACCAATATGAACTGCGCGAAGCTTGCCGGTCTCGCCGTATTCACCAGCTGATCTGACTGTCCCACCTTATCGATCTAACCGCTCGACTTCAGCCGACACATCCTGTAGCACTACCGCGGCTTCTCCTGGCCAGTTTGACCGCTCCTTAGTGGTCTGACCATCACTTTCGAATCCGCTGGTACTTGTCAAATCGCGTTGGCTCGGGCCCTGGCCAGTCTAACCTCCACTGCCGATAGCCTAACCTCCCCTTCGACCAGTATGTCTCCCCTTGCAAGCAGTTTGACCTCCCCTAGCTAGTAGTCTAACCTCCACCCCCTACTCTATTGATTCATTTTGTTCGGGTTATATGGGGCCTAGGAGTACTAGATTCCGACTCTAAGACCTATCATAGTTCAATCATCACACGAATTAGAGTCTATTCCTAATTCATCCCAAAGTCTAATACGTACCTATACATATACATATTCGACACAAACTCAATAAACTTCACCTTGACGAATATGTCCTCCGCCACCTTGAAGCTACAATGTGCGAACCCCCATATACCTTGGACTTGAGATTTCTCCATGAGCTCCACCGCTACTCCATGACTCAACCTACAACTAAACTCATTTCTTTCCTTTCATCACATTCAATGTTCCATCAAAACTAGATTATTTTCCAACCCTTGACTTAGGCGCTCCCAACTTCCCAGAGTAACTTGTTCAACACCATCACACATCGATCAAGAATTAACCATACACCGATGAACACATGGCATCACCCCGGTAGCATCTTTCCAGATCTGCGTGAAAGTGAGCGACTCACTTATTAGGTGCCATTTATAACAGCTACATGAACCCAACATCATCACCCATGTTGACTACCTGTCTGAAAACTTGAAGGAACTTCACTGTCACCATTGAGTCACTGTGAGTCAAATTCGCAATTGGCTCACCCTTTTACTTGGATAATTCATTTTCACATGCCCTATAGCTACAACACTACGGCCTCCCCTGTCTTTGTCCTTCCACACTATGGCATGTGCACTGAATGCCACAAAAAATATGGCCCCATCTTCACCATCACAAATCACATCTAGTTTCACTAGTTCAAGTTACCCATGACTGAAGAAAACATTGTTCTTTACAAAGCCTTTGACATGCTCCGACTTTCCAACACTTAAGCAGATTCCCTTTCGCAAACTCTTGTCCATCACATGAAATCAATCCAGATAGACCCAGTCACCACCTTGAACCTAATACTCACCCGACACTACTCCAACCTCTCTGCATCGATCTGACTGCACCTTGGCCAGTCTGATCTCTCTTGGACCAGTCTGACTAGTCTAAAACTCAGTCTAATGCCTCTGCAAAACTCTAACCGTCTATGCTTCTTGCCTTTTGCTGAACTAGGGTCCGATTCTCTAAGCTTTTTAGACCATAGCCTCTCCTCAGTCTATGCCTTTCGACACCATCAAAGTCTTCTCGTATGATACTGACTCCAAAACCAACCGGGATAATGATATGTCCCGATTGCGAGTGGAATCCCTGCTGAACTATCACCTCACCTCCAACACGACTTCATGGTGTACACACCACCCTGCATTCTTTGATTTGGCTTCTGCTTCCATGAAAACAGACATGAACCGATATATGCCCCTCACATATGTTGAAGACTATCGGCCCCACGAGCAAAACCCTTGTCTTCACCGATCTTCTTGCTACCTCTGCTCAGGGTGGTCTGACCGGCACCCTTGGAGGTCTAACCGGCCTTTCGAGGTTGGTCTGACCTCTCCATCGGGCAATCCACCGGCCTTTAGCCCTCGATTTGATTGGCCCACCACACTGCCCTTGGACATTGTCGGTCACACCATGGCTTGTGCCGCATCGCCTCCCTCCATGCCAGTTTGATGCCCCATGAAAGTGCATCTTTACCCTGTAAGTGAGTTTTGATGGTTAATGAAACTATTAAGGGATTACTATGCGCATCAAGATGTTGATTAGGTTTTTAGTCTCCAAGGCAAGTTGGAAAAGGCGTTGACGATGCTTGAAAAGATTGAAAAAGAGACGGCATGGAATCGAGAAGGTAAGGAAATTTTCTAGTCCTTTTAGTGATCCAATGATCACATTGAGTATAAGATAGCCGTACTATAAAGGTGGGAGCTAGTAAACAGCATGGAAGGAGATAACTTGTTAAATGCTAAAAAAAATCCACTCTAAAAATCTTTGGAAAACTCTCTACACCAAACTCAGTGTTCATCCGAAATGTCCAAATGTGTGTGAGAGTAGATTCCAACGCGCTAAGTGTTGACCGGACCCTCCAAGTGAGGTTCGTCCAAAGTATTTGTAACCTTCTAGAGCTTCTATCCAGTTGAGCTCTTGTTGTCCTAATCATCTAAGTGAAGTGTATTCGGACACTCGCCGACTGAAGACATGTTTTCTGTTCGGAGATCATTTTTCACTTGGACCTTATGAATGAAGGTTATCCGGACTGTTCAAAGTCCAAACATTAGCTTTGTCTAGAGTGTATCATGTTGTTCGGAAATTCCAAGTGAGTTTTTCCTGAACACTTTGAGTGACAAAAAAGCTTCTGTATTAAAGCCCTGGCTTCATATGGACCTCCCTAGAGAAGTTCATCCAAAACGCCGAGCTAGGACTTAGCCTTTATCCTAGTCCTTTTCTTTCGTCTGGACCTTTGTGGTCTGGCACCTTCAAGAAAACCAAGTTGGCTCCACTTTTCCTGTCCAGAACCACCGAGTGAGGACCTCCCGGAACATCCGAGTCAATTTGTGTTTCGGAATAGCAATGTTGTTTCAGTTCGGAACCACCACGTGTTTTCTGTTCGGACCCTCCGGGTCTTGGATTTTTCACAGGTTTTGAACTATCTAGCATGTTCAAGCTACTCCCTCCGAGCAATGTTTTCCTCTCAAACTAGTCGTTGTTCGAACCCCGGAACCACCAAGTGAGGTTGTCCAGAACCTCCGAGCGATGTTTTTTTGTAATGGCTAGACTTTTAAGGGCAACCTATATAAGCCATCACTTCACTGGGTGGAGGCAATCCCTCACGTCCTAAATCATGTGCTGCACTCTTGCTCTCCTCTCTCTTGTCTTCTTATGAGAATCTTTGAGAGAGAGAAATCTTGATGTGTGGATTGAATTCAAGCAAGGGATTTCCTCCAAGCAAGAACCAAGTTCCTATTACTCTTGGAAGTTGGCGCCTCCTAAACGGTTAGGCCTCACTCGAGATTCTTCAAGCTTGTGAAGAAGCTGAGAAGTTTGTGAAGGTTGGAGTTCGTCTATGGCAAGGTGAAGAACTACCACAAGAGAAGAGAAAACTTCACATCGGCAAGCTTATGATGAAAGAGCACGACTCGATACTGGCTTCAGTCATTGGATCAAGCTTTCTCAACAAAGACATAAAACCTCACCAAAAGCTTGAACTTTGACCAAAAAAATTCTCATGTCTCCAATGTGGTTATTTTCTTAAATTTTTCTATACTTGTTTCCTTACTTTTTTATATCACTAGTATGGTTGGTTTTACTTAGTGCTATAGAGATACTTATGTAGAAATCAAATTTTGGGATTATTTTTTGCTAATGTCCTATTCACCCTCTTTAGTTGATATCCTAGATCTGTTCACTACAGCTGGCCAGTCTGACCGCTTGCGCTCGCCACTTTCGCGGTCGCAGCCACATCCGTGTGGTTGCACCGTGCTGTGCCCTATCTGTGCCAGTCAGGCTGCCCCTCTTGCCGATGTGACCGCGCGCTCGAAGAAGTTGCTGAAACCGTGCCATCTTCGTATCGGCTATACGCGCTGATTCCTCCCCGGCTGTTTGGGCCGCCTACCTGGACTGTCTGAGCCTCGTGCCATCAGTGAAAGGAGTTTGACTGACCTAGCTAGGCCAGTCTGGCCTCGTTTGTTGCCATCACCACCGAATGATCTGAGTTGTCCACGTGATGTGTCTAGCACCATCGATCGCTTCGTTGATCACCGCCATGCTCTGCATCGCGCCTTGTACACCCCGTACTCCACGTGCATTGCCAACACCTTATGAAGCAACATCCTCACACCTCCACCAAGAACTTCTGCACCGCCTCTAGATCAAATCCAACCTCATGCTCTGATACCACTTGTTTCAGAATTAGCCCTTAGGCGTGATGCCACAGGCCATTCTCCTGAGGTGCGCAGTCACTGGATCTATCGAGGTAAACATGCAAGATCAAGAACGCCAAAGGCACACTGTTTGTTAACAGGGTTCGGCTGAAACCTACATCCCCGAGAGCTCTTCTTGGGCACTCCACCCGTCATGTTATAGCGACAAGATCCATCCAGAACAATACATCCCGACTAACCAATGTACATAGCCACCAATATGAGCTTTGAGAAGCTTGCCGATCCTGCTGAGTTCACCAATGATCTGACTGCCCCACCTTGCTAGTCTGACCGCTTGAATTCGGTCGACATGCCCATCGATACTTGTCGAATCACATCGCCTCGGCCCTGGCCAGTCTGACCTCCATTGCCGGCGGTGTGACCTCTTCTCTGGCCCGTCTTACCTCCCCTAGAGGATGGTTTGACCTCCCCTAGCCAGAGGTCTGACCTACCCCTTTACTCCATTGATTCCTTTTGCTCGAGTTACGACGTGTGGTGCCCCCTCATTATATAGGGCGTAGGAGTATGAGACTTCGACTAAGACCTACCATACTCTAATCGATGTATGAATTAGTGTCTATTTCTAACTCTAATTCATCCCAAAGTCCAATACATAATCCTACACATATACATATTCGACATAAGCTCAACAACATGCTCTTCAAAATGTAATTTTGATCACTAATTTCTAATGTAACATATCTATAAAACCTAACAATATAATAATACAACCCAAGTACTTTTTGAGACAAACTTATATATGATTTCCTAGTAGCCAATCTAAATATATAAAACATTATCAATAGCTAAAGTTTCAAAAGTTTTGATTATATGTATATTAAAAATGTCACGTTTTTGTGAACTGGAGGGAGTAAATATACGTCCATCCATTTATCTGAACTTCACGTTACCTCGGATATAGCATAGCAATGGCCAGCACTAAACTTGTTTTGCTGTTCCTGTTCCCGTCCCAAGGCCACCTCCGCATGTTCATGTCCCTCGCGGACCTCCTCCACCCCTCGGAATGTCGCTGCTCCCTCCGCCATGGCGCCACCTTGGCTCGCCTTCCACTCCCTCCCCTTCTCCCCGGCCGACCACGGCCTGCCGATCGATGCCGAGTCCAACAACGCCCTTCCCATCCGGGACATGATCACCCTCTTTGAAGCCTTCGAGTCTCTGCAGCCCGCATTCGAAGTAACGTCATCTCCATCGTCTCCGACCCGTTCGTCGCGTGGACCGTCAGTGTCGCGCGGTGGCGCGGGTGCTCCCTATTGATGTAAACTTAGTGCTAGTTTCCGTTTGCTTTCAATAACGTGACACGGGAGCTACCTGCAAGCTAGCTACGTGCACTGATTAGTTGGTAGTCTAAGTTAGTTAGCGGTGCAGCCACTATTCGTGCTGGGTTTGGCCCGGTCATGGGATGGCATGACATGCAGGGCACTCGCGGCAATGGCGGCAGCCCAGTCCTCGCACGACGCAGCTCGTTCCGTGGGATGGCACGTGTTGTTAAGAGGAGTGGCATGCGTTTAGTCCGGTAGTTACGGCCACGATCGCTGTAATCTAGAGAATAAAAGGAGAAGGAAGAAATCAAAAAGCCGTGCGACATTACGCAGTGCAAAAATACTCCTGTGTTCTGTCCCCAAAACCCAAACTCTCTCCCTTGCACTGTTTTGGTGATCGCTCGAGGCGTAAGCTCGCCGGAGGCCGTCTGACATTTGGTATCAGAGCGAGGCAGCTCGTGGACCTGTGGAGATGACCGGCAGTCCGAAGAAGAGCGACGCTCCACGTGTGTAGATCTCCGACGGCAAGGACGACGTCAGCGGTGCACTGACGGTGCAGCGCGTCGTGCGCGACTCCGACGGATCGGCTCCGTGACCGATGCTGACCTGGACCAACTACGCCGACTGGGCCCTCCTCATGCAGGTGATGTTGGAAGCGCGCCAGCTCTGGGTCGACGTCAACAACGGGACGCCGGGGCGTGAGACGGACCGCATGGCCATGGAGGTCTTGCTCCGGTCTGTCCCTCCCAAGATGGTGTCCACTCTCGCCGTCAAGGCCACGGCGAAGGATGCGTGGGCGACCATCAAGACCATGCGGCTCGGTGTGAGCCGCGTGCGCGAGGCCGAGGCGACGACGCTGCGCCGCCAGTACGAGGCGATCAAGTTCCACGACGGTGAGAGCATCAACGAGTTCGGTATGCACCTCACATCCCTTGTCACCCAGCTTGAGCTTCTCGGCGACAAGATCTCGGAGCCGGCGGTGGTTCGCAAGTTCCTCTCCGTCGTCCCCAAGAACTACTCGCAGATGGCGTGTGCGATCGAGATGCTCGTGGACCTCAATACCCTGCCCACGGAGGAGCTCATTGGGTGGCTCAAGGCCGTCGAAGAGCGCTACGAGCTGGACCAGCCCGCCAGCTCCGGCAGCAGCGGTGGCAAGCTCCTTCTCACAGAGGAGGAGTGGTTCGCGCGGATGAAGCTGCACGACAACGACGGCTCGTCTGGCAGTGGTGGTCGTGGATGCCGCGGCAAGCCTCGAGGCCGTGGGCGCGTCGGTAAGGCCGCAGGCGCTCCAACCGGCGGTGACCCCGCCGCCGATGGCAATGACCTGTCCAAGGACAAATGCCGTTATTGCGGCAAGATCGGGCACTGGGCGCGGGATTGCCAGAAGAAAAGCGCAAGGAGGCGCACCTCGTGCAGCCCGGCGACGACGACGATGCCGCACTCCTAATGGCCCAGGTGTGCACGCTCACCGAGACCACCGCACTGCGCCAGCAACGCCAGTCCATCTGGTGGAGGAGAGCGCCCAGGTGCACCTCGGTCGTGAGGACGATGCCCACGACGGCGTCTGGTACTTGGACACGGGCGCGTCAAACCACATGACGGGTGACCGCGCCATCTTCGCAGAGCTCGACACCGGCATCGGCGGGACGGTGAAATTCAGCGACGGCTCCGTCGTCGACATCTATGGGCGCAGAACCGTACTGTTCACCTGCAAGAACGGTGAACACTGCGCGGTCACCGGGGTGTACTACATTCCCAGGCTACGCACCCACATCATCAACCTGGGCCAGCTCGACGAGAGCGGCTGCCAGGTGCTGATCGAATGAGGCGTGCTCCGCATTCGGGATCGGTAGCGACACCTCCTCGCAAAGGTGGCCCGCATGCAGAATCGCCTTTACATGCTCACGCTCCGGATCGCGCAGCCCGTGTGCCTCATAGCTCGACACGGCGTGGACGCCGCCTGGAGCTGGCATGCCTGGTTCGGGCATCTCAACTTCGAGAGCCTGCGCAAGCTCGCGAGGAGGAGATGGTGTGCGGCCTACCTCTGGTGGAACAGGTGGACCAAATCTGCGACGCGTGCTTGGCCGACAAGCAGCGGCGCGCGTCGTTCGCACAAGCTGCCAAATTCCACGCAGAGAACCGGCTCGAGTTGGTGCACGATGATCTCTGCGGTCCCATCGCGCCGGCGACACCAAGCGGCAAAAGATACTTCTTGCTGCTTGTCGACGACGCCACCCGGTACATGTGGATCACGCTGCTCGCCTCCAAGGACGAGGCGCCGGTGGCGATCCAGCGCATCCAGGCGGGAGCAGAGTTCGAGTCTGGCTGCAAGCTCCGTGTGCTGCGCATGGATCGCGGCAGCGAATTCACATCTGGATCATTCACCGCGTACTGCGCCGAGCTGGGAGTCGAACGCCACCTTACCACACCCTACTCGCCGCAGCAAAACGGCATCGTCGAGCACCGGAATCAAACGGTGGTGGGCATGGCTCGCAGTCTGCTTAAGGCCAAGCGCGTTCCCGGCAAGTTCTAGGGCGAAACAGCAACCACGGCGGTCTATATACTGAACAGATCGCCGACGCGCAGTGTGGACTGCATGACACCATTCGAGGCTTGGCACGGTTGCAAGCCGAGCGTACACTATTTCCGCACCTTCGGCTATGTGGTGCACGTCAAGGACACTCGCCCTGGTTTAAAAAAACTGGAGGACTGCAGCAGTCCGATGATCTTCATCGGCTACGAGGCCGGCTGGAAGGCCTATCGCGCGTACGATCCGGTGTCCCGTCGTATGCACATCACACGGGACACGGTCTTCGACGAGAGTGCGCGCTGGGACTGGAGCGCGCAGGAGAGCGACGTGAACGCTTTCGGCGCCGACGATGTCTTCACTGTCGAACACCTGGTGCGCAGTCACCCAGGGACTCCAACGAATGGGAGTGCGCCCTCCGAGCCACGCTCCCCTCCTGCCTCGCCACCATCAGCATCCACGCCAGCTCCCGCCGCACCTCCAGCCGTGGAATTTGCCACTCCGCCATCGGACTTTGCCAGCTCACTTGACACGGCGAACGATGCCGAGCTGCCGCACCGCTTCCGCACCATGCAGAACGTGCTTGACGCTGGCGCGGCACGCGAACCCGAGATCGAGGAGCTCCACTTCCTTGCTGTAGAGGAGCCCGCGTCGTTCGACGAGGCGGAGCAGCACGCAAGCTGGCGACGCGCCATGTTGGAGGAAATGGTGGCGATCAAAGACAACCGCACCTGGCACCTTGCCGCGCTCCCACCCGGTCACCGTGCAACGGCTTGAAGTGGGTGTATAAAGTGAAGAAGGATGCGCAAGGTAACGTGCTCAAACACAAAGCCCGTCTTGTTGCAAAGGGTTATGTCCAGCAGCACGGGATCGACTACGATGAGGTTTTCGCTCCGGTGGCGCATCTCGAGTCCGTGCGACTCCTGTTGGCGCTCGCCGCCGGTGCGGGCTGGACTGTGCACCACATGGACGTCAAGTACGCTTTTCTCAATGGGGAGCTCGAGGAGGAAGTCTATGTGTCCCAGCCACCGGGGTTTGCCGTCGCGGGAAGGAGAACTTGGTGCTGCGCCTCGACAAGGCCTTGTACGGCCTGAAGCAGGCGCCCAGAGCGTGGAACACCAAGCTGGACACCTGCCTCTGCGACCTCGGCTTCAGTCGGACCCCATCGGAGCATGCCGTGTATGCACGCGGAACGACGTCGACACGTCTTCTTGTCGGCGTCTATGTCGATGACCTGGTGATCACCGGGTCCGACGCGCAGGAGATCGCCAAGTTCAAGCAGGAGATGCAGAGTCTGTTCAAGATGTCTGATCTTGGCCTGCTGAGCTTTTATCTCGGGATCGAGGTGCACCAGGGCTCGGACAGCATCTCTATCTGCCAGTCAGCCTATGCACTCAAGCTGCTCGAGAAGAGTGGCATGGCTGGGTGCAATCCCTGCCACGTTCCAATGGAGCTGCGCTTTAGGCTGTCAAAGACCAGCACGGCGCCACCGACGGACGCGACGCAGTACCGCAGCATCGTCGGGAGCTTGCGGTACTTGGTGCACACCCGTCCCGATCTCTGCTACTCCGTCGGCTTCGTCTCGCGCTTCATGGAGGCGCCAACCGAGGATCACCTCGCTGCAGTCAAACGCATCCTCCGCTACATCGCCGGCACGACCCGTCTCGGCTGCAAGTTCTCAAGGAGCTCTGGGACACCGCATCTCGCTGGGTATAGTGATAGTGATCTGGCTGGCGATGTCGACATGCGGAAGAGCACATCCGGCATCTTCTATTTCCTCGGCAGCAACCCGGTGACTTGGCAGTCACAGAAACAGAAGATCGTCGTGCTCTCGAGCTGCGAGTCTGAGTATGTCGCCACCACGACTGCCGCTTGCCAAGTGATTTGGCTAGCACGCCTGCTGGGTGAATTCAGGGACGAAGAAGCTGAATGCGTGGTGCTCAAGGTGGACAACAAGTCTGCTATTTCCCTTGCAAAAAAATCCCGTGCTCCATGATCGCTCGAAACACATTGAGCTACGGTATCACTTCATCCGCGACTGCGTGGAAACAGGGGAGGTGGAGCTGGAGTTTGTGGCGACTGAGCACCAGCTTGCCGATGTGCTCACCAAGCCGCTCGGTCGCGTTCGTCTTCATCAACTTCGCTCGAGCATCGGCATGGTCGAGGTGAACCCCGAGCACAAAGTTTAGGGAGTGAATGTTGATGTAAACTTAGTGCTAGTTTCTGTTTGCTTTCAATAACGTGACTAGGGAGCTGCCTGCAAGCTAGCTACGTGCACTGATTAGTTGGTAGGCTAAGTTAGTTAGCGGTGCAGCCGCTGTTCGTGCTGGGTTTGGCCCGGTCATGGGATGGCGTGACATACAGGGCACTCGCGGCAATGGCGGCAGCCCAGTCCTCGCACGACGCAGCTCGTTCAATGGGATGGCACTGGTTGTTAAGAGGTGTGGCGTGCGTTTAGTCCGGTAGTTACGGCCACGATCGCTGTAATCCAGAGAATAAAAAGGAGAAAGAAGAAATCAGAAAAGCTGTGCGACATTATGCAGCGCAAAAATACTCGTGTTCTGTCCCCATAACCCAAACTCTCTCTCTTGCACTGTTCTGGTGATCGCTCGAGGCGTAAGCTCGCCGGAGGCCGTCTGACACTCCCATGCCTTCTTCGCCTCGTGTGGCGCATTTGGCACGGCCGTCATGCGTTCCCTGTGGGAGCACACCCCGACGTGATTTTCCACAAGATGCAGTTGTCCAAATAGTTGCTTCACGCCGACGGCGAGGACCGGTGATCGGCTTTCTATCGCCGGCAGATAGCGCTCGGGCACATGACGGACGGGGTCCTCATCAACACCTTGGAGGAGTTCGAGCCAGCAGGGCTAGGCATGCTAAGGAGCAGCCTCCACGTCCCGGTTTGGCCCATCGGGCCTCTCATCCGCGTCAACTCGAGACCGGCCGTCTCGTCGGAGACCGATGACGCCATAGTAAGCTGGCTGGACTCGCAGCCGCCGGCGTCGGTGTTGTACTTGTCGTTCGGGTCCCAGAACTTCATCCAACAAGCGCAAATGACGGTGCTTGCTGCGGCGTTGGAGTTCACCGGACAACCGTTCATCTGGGTCATCCGGCCACCGGTGGGTTTCGACTTCACGGGCGAGTTCCGCGACGAGTGGCTGCCGGAAGGCTTCGAGAAGAGGGCGCGTGACGAGAAAAAAGGGCTCTTGGTCCGTGGATGGGCTCCACAGGTGAGGATCCTCGCTCATGGCTCGACGGGAGCGTTCTTGTCCCACTGTGGGTGGAACTCGGTGCTGGAGAGCCTGGTGCACGGCGTGCCGCTCGTCGGATGGCCGCTCAACGGCGATCAGCTCTACAACGTGAAGATGCTGGAGGAGGAGTGGGGCGTGTGCGTGGAGGTGGCGATAGGGAACATGGAGGACACGGCGGTGCCTGAGATGGCGAGGGTGGCGGAGCTGGTCGAGAAGGTGATGGGGAAGACGTCGGCCAAGGCGGCGGAGATGCGGAGACAGGTGAAGTGGATCGGCGAGCTGATGAGAGATGCATGTGGGGAGGACGGTGGATCAATGGGGAAGGCGCTGGAGGAGTTCTTGGAAGCAATAAGGATGTGTTGAGCCATTGAGGTATTGGGAACATGGATCAATACTTCTCCGTGTGGTAAAACAGTTCATGACGCACTCCCAGGCTCCGCTCGATCAACTGCAAGAATACTTAAGACAGATGAAAAAACATCCATGTTAAAGACTAATGCAAGCCATGAACAATGTTCGACTGATTTTGGCTTAGGATTGAAATAAAATATCCTCACTGTTTGTAGCTGCTAAAGTAAGTGATGTTTCAAATAATGCATATCTATCTACCAGGTAAAACAGAGTTATTTGTAACATTTTTCTGAATATATTGTCAGCTTACAATATGTAGTCTATTTAAAAAGATAGGGAAAAGATAAGGGAAACCTAATGATTATCCATGAATAATGCTATTTATTCAAGCAAATGCTTTCAGGATTATCCTTAAATAATGTTTACTTAGTTCAAGTAATTGATATTTTGATTACGAATCATTTGCCATATGAAAAGTGCTCGCGCCATATATACCACCCACCTAAGTTTTTGGTTCTAGATTAGCAACTTATGTTAGTTGACCGTCAAGGGATTGCTTGAAATCTAATTTTGCACCTTGTACATAGATATTGTGTCTACGGTGATGCAATTTAGGCCCCATTTCAATAAAGAAAAAGTAGAGAAATTCTGTAGGAGTAAGATCTTACGTATATTTTTCCTGTGTGTCCCTTTTGAACAAATGAACTGCTCCCAAAGTATGCGCGAATCTTCTTTTGCTTGTATATTTTGGAGGAAATCAAACATTTGCTCACAACTTATGGATATTTTTGTTTGAGAAGTCAAAGACAATCTCTATCTTTCTCTCTCCCATTCTCTTTTCAAGCGATTGATACTTCAAAAAATTCTATGTTTTTCCTATCTTGTTTTTCAAATGGCATTTCTCTTATATTAATGTATTTTCAATCCTCATAAAATTTGTCAGTCATGTCGTTCAAATTAATGTGTTTTTTTCTGTTCCTTTTACCTATCATATGGTCCAAACAGGGCCTTGTTTTGTTATTTTGTCCATGTCCCTACCATGTGATGTTACGATGAAGTCATGCTAAACATAATTGTGCTACCATGTTGTGTTTTTGCAATTTCAAAATGGTGCGAGAACAATTATGTTCTAATGCAATCGCGTACATTATTGATAAAACATATACGATGTTCAACAAAATTGTGCTAACTTAAATCATGCAGGGAATCTCATATTGCACTTTGACGGATAGAAGTAAGGGCCCAGCTAGAAACACAACATATCTACTACTACTCAGTGGCAAACGTGGAAAACGGCTCCATCGGCGTGAGGGGCAAAATTATTTCTTCAGCAGCTACTTCACCGTTAAGGGTCAAAGGGCTTTTCTGATTTTTAGGATTCTAAAAACCCATAAATGAAAAAAGTAAAAATTCAATATTATGATATATTTTATTCCATAAAAATTAAAAATAAGAAGTTGTGTGGTTGTACCATAAGAAAATCACAGAAACTTCCTTTAGAATTCAGGTGCATGAATAGTTGTCATAGATATAGAGAATAATTTTAAAAAGATCTAACTCAATAAAATATTTTCTTTTGAAATTAAATATAAAATGATCCATGAAAAAAATTTCCAAGGTTTTTAATCAAAGGCGCCCTAACTCGTGATCAATTGACCGAGTGGCAAATCTGAAACAGTGGAACCAAAAAATAGAAACCTAAAATTGGGCAAATTTCGAGTGGCACATATGGAATTTTACCCTTGTGGGATGCAACTTAATGGCAACGAACCCATGACCAGACTCTGCTCCCAAACACCCTTCGCCCCCCACCACCGCCCCATTGCTCCCCCGAACGTCTCCTCGCCGCCGCCTCTCGCTCTCCCCCGTCCTCGGGTGAAGCCAACGCCGCCCCGTAGGCCGCATCGTCTCGAACCCCTCCTAATCGCGGAGCTCGAAGCCGGAGGAACATGGAATCGGAGATACTGAGGACGGAGATGCTGCTGGCGCCGACGCTGGCCTTCAAGAAGGTGCAGACGGCGGACAAGTACCCCAAGGGCCAGTCCCGTGGCCGCCAGTGGAAGCACCTCCGCCACCTCCTCCAGGCCGCTGACGCCTCCTCGCTTCCCCCGGACCGCCCCAACTGTAAGCGCCTCCTCGATGCCGTTCTCGGATCTCTGCGTGCTGCTAATTGCTCAATTGTTGGAAATTTTACTTGTGCTTGTTTATCATTCTGTCGTCTCTGTTGTCCCCTCCTTTGTTGATGTATAGGAGCGTAATCTGGTCTGCAAATTAAGTGGAAAATTTAGATTTTAGGTCTTTCCTGCACTTCTTCGTCGGTGGACACATGCGATTATAGTTCGTTGAGGCGTGAATGGATTCAAGACTAAATTGATGATCCACTTTACACCTACAATTTTTTTCGCGGTTAGCGATTGAGAATCTGGGACTATATGATAAGAGTTTTTCTGCCCTACCGACACTATGGAGATTGCACATTGCATCGTTTCTTGGTGCTAACAAATAGCAGGGATTGATTTGCTTCTTGTTATGCTACAAAACTTACAGTTCAGTTGAGATACAAATAACTTCTTCCCGAAACATCAACAAAAAAATGCGGGAAGTAATTTTGTTAGAACGAATGTTGTTTTTGCACTACTTCATAGAATGTCGTGCTAATAGAAACAATAGTTTCTTGGCTTTGTTTTAGCATTCTTGCCTTCTGAAATATTAGCACTCACTGATAAGAAGATTAGACAGCTCTTATCTGAACTTTGCATCGGTGAAATTAAGTTAATAGTTTGTCCCATTTGTACATGGTATCTCATTTATGCTGTATATGTAGTTTTTGGACCAAATTGTGGCAAATACAATGTTTACAATATGGTGTTTTATGCAGATTTGAATATTCAGTCACCGCCATCCATTTATCCACCAAAGAGATACTGTGACATAACAGGTTTTGAGGTAAGTTCACTCCAGTATGAATTATAAGCTTGTACTTTTTAGTTAGCTGTGCTAATAGCCCGATAGCTGGCTTACAAGAAAGCTAATAAGTAGCTTATGAGAAGCCAGAGCTAAGACAAAACAATAGAGGTAGGAATCAACAAAAGTGATGTTTGTGTCTGAGACTGCCTATCAAGGTACTGTTTTTAGATCTGATTTCTGCTCCCCAGAAACTTTTAGTTTGGAGTTCTTCACACTGTTATCTTCTTTGAATAAACCAAGAATGTACGCTTCTTTGATAGCAAGGCAGATGGATAGTTGATGATAAGTTTCGATGTGCAACCTATCATTTATACTCCTGATCAAGTCTTTGTGCAGGTTGGAACCAAATAAACAGTAGCCTGTTTCATTGGGATTTTCTGAATCTTTATCGTACCTGGTTAATTTGAAATACTATAAAATAGAATACCAGCGAACAATGTGAAAATGGCTGGTAGTATAGATGATCCATTGGAAGCTAAAAGTCAGCATAGTTATTAGCAGGATAACTACCCACTTCTCGCCAGTTTACCCCATTTCTTTCAGAATTATTAAATGAACAGAGCTTGTATTTTTGCAGTGTTTCTCAAATTTTATTTTGTGCTAATCACTTCAAATTTGTGTATGATATTCATTCATGCGGCAGGTCTAACAGAATTCTGTTATAGCATTTTTTTAAGGGGAAACACAAACGAGGTCATCATTATTGCGAACCTGTAATTGAAGGATTGTACAGTTGATGCGAATACTTTATGACTCACTTGTTGGTATTGTAGAAATTTAGTAGAATTCCTTTGGAATCAAAGCACCGATTGCGTGATTGCTAGAATTATGGCCCATTTTTTGAAAACCGAGACAAGATTTCGCTATTAACTTAATTTTTGCTGTTTTTGGTATCGCCCTGTTGTCACATAGGTAACTAAAGTCTGTGATGTTCTAACAGATTCCTCTATTCAGTACTATAGTTCATCTTTAGTTTATAACTAACTTTTCTATTTTTTGTTTTGGTTGTGCATGTATTCTGGTTATATGAATGAGCAACCTCTGTGAACGAAACATGCTATTATATATAACAAATATATTATAATCTACCTCGCAAAATGTATGTTATAATCTGATGTTTTAGAATAGTTAAGTGAATTAAATTTAAACATCCTTTTTAGTTACGGAGTGCTCTTTGGTTAATTTCACAATTGTTTTATCTGTCTTGTGGTCTTTAATTTCAACTTGGTACTGCCCCATAATACAAAGGGTCACAAACTTCACTGCAAATCTGCAACTCTATGCTGTTAATAATGCATGAACGAGATCTGTGTCAATAGTTCACATTTTTTACACAAACCCAGCTGTCCCTAAGAAATGAACTTGCTCTAATGGTCTGAAAATCCTTTTGGGTCATACTCAAGCCTCGGAGACAGGGCAAGTGGCCCAAATGATGCAGGGCCCTGCACTAGCCTTCTGTCCCAGCCTGCACTTTGCTCAAGCATTGTAATCCAGATGACGTAAGGCATGGACGAGAAATAGAAAAAAGAACATAAAATGAAAGAAAACAAAAAATATCACAAACATCTGTGTTGCTACATTTTGTTTTCGTATTGAGAATTACATGTATCTCATCAACCATTTCAAGTAAGTTGATTTTGTTGTGTGGCTTATGACTTTCAGCAGCGCCAGCTGATGCATTTTCTGGCAACACTTTGGTGGCCGTGTGTACATTTGGAGCTATCTCTTCTGCTTCTATTATGGAATTATTATTCCCTCTTATGTTTTTCTTTTACTTAAAAAACCTTGCAGGCACCATATGTCGATCCGAGGACAAAGCTGCGTTACGCAGATCCAGAGGTGTTCAAGCAAATCAGAATGCTTCCTGATGAATATGTCCAAAGGTATCTGGCCTTGAGAAATGCAGCAGTTGTACTACGATAACAGAATCTCTGCGATACTGTTATCTACTATGCTAGCCAATATCTGTGCCTTGAATCCGTATGGAATTTGGAATTTACCTCCCTCCTAATTATGCTACTGGCTCACGTGAGTATTCTGAATGTAGACCTAGGGTACTGAATCTTCTATCCTTTCAAAGAGATGGTTTTTCCTTCTATATTGTCATGGTTGTGCCTCTGCTTGAGATGCTCTGTTCATATTATTATTTTTATAATTGATGTTCCGAGAAGTACTGGTTAAATATGTTTTTAGTCTGCCATATGTGGGCTTTTCTCAATAAACATGGGTCCGCTGTTCGATGTGATTCCTTTCCAAAAGCAATCATACTAGGCAGTGTAGATGGGCAGCTAAAAAGGCTCCCAATGCTCCATCTCAGCTGTTTTTTAATCTATACCACCTAGGTAAAATGCTTATGTGGCGGGATAATTAAGGAGTAAAGAGAGGGAAGCTGTCTCTTAATCTAGAGATGGCTCTTAGCGCTGTAATCGATGTAATTTAATTCTTGAGTGATCTTATGTGGCTCACACACATACTAATATGTACTAGAATTATGTCACAAATAAGTTACAAGGTTAAAATGGTAGTATTGATTATAAAATATAACAAATGAAAACTTTTTAGAGACAACACTAAGATACAAGCCATTAAGAATGTTGTATCTAAATAATTTTTTAGTGTAGTAAGATACAACTTAAGATACAATGCATTAGAAGTGCCCTTAGCTAGCTCGGACTCCCGTTGGTGGCCCATGTGCGTTTGATTCATCCGAAGCAGCTGCATGAGCATCCTCAGTATCCCTAGCGACAATAAAATTGGAAAAAAGCCAATTTTAGCCCTCCCCCCGTGCGGGTCAATTGCAAAAATAGCCCCTACCAGAGCTAAAGTCGAAAATAGCCCACCTGCCGCGGGTGGGGTGTGCGGCAGGCCACCTGCCGCGGGTGGGATGTGCGGCAGGCTAGGTGCGGCAGGTGGCCTGCCGCACCCCTAACCCGTGGCAGGAGGGCTATTTTTGGCTTTAGCTCTGGAAGGGGCTATTTTTGCTATTGACTCACACGGGGGGCCAAATCTGGCTTTTTTCTCAACCCCCGGATCCTCTCAGATGGGATCATCGGAGGCCCTATGCACGAGCAGTGGTCTATCCCTGCAGGTGCTGTGTTCGTTAATAAGGCCACTGACATTACGTACGGATGCCTTCTACACGTTCTAGAGTTGAAACTCAAACATCCCGTCGGCGCCAGCTGACGGCCATGACTCATGACCGCTGGTCAGAGCTCTCCGTTTTGTCAAGGGCGGCAAAGATCTCCCAACATGTGGCATCCCGAGGGAAGCGAACAGGCACATTTTGCTCTCTTGCGTGTGTGTACACGTGTCCCTAGAGGCACTATTGTACTTTTCTTTTTCTTTGTGTCCCTCTCGTATTTCTATGGTTGCGATGTATTGACGGGGTTTTGACACCATCTTGATTTAATACAATGCAGGACAAAAGTTTTATAAAAAATTAATCTCAAATTTACTCAATAAAGTATAACAAACATAACAGTAAACACAAACACAAGCTGTGACAAACAATCTAAGATAACACCAAAAACATTATGGTGTGATTATTTTCTTAATCTTAATCCTCAGAGGCGAAGCAACATCATCCATATAGTAAAGTTGTGAAACAACAATTCCAACAAGAGTCAACATCATCCCTACAGTAAAGTTCATATGCATCTTTTCGTAAGTTTTTATATTTTTGTAATTTATAAAATCTCAAAAAATTATGGCACTAGAAAATGTTAAGTTAGTTACATGTAAAAAAGTTATAAAAAATGATCAACGTGAACTGTAAAAAAAAAGAAGAGATATTAAGTTTATAACAAAGAAGTTATTCTTATGTTTTGTTATTTTCTTCCAATGATCATATTTTTTTCATGAAATTTTGTTGCACCTGAATTAATATTTTGTAGTGCCATGAAGTTTTTGAGAATCGGAGGAATTATGCAATTGTACAAACTAATAAATAGGTTCATATGGATCTAGCTTAATATCAAACTTTCCCGACCAAGTTGGGCATGTTGTGTCGTAGTATTGGTTCTCACTTTTTCCTTTTCGTTTTTTTTTCCAGAGAATGAAGGACTTCCTTAAGAATCAATTTGAGTCTCCTTGAAAGAAAAAGAATATCCTCTAAACAAAGAATCAATCTGAGCTGAGTACTCAAACAACTATAATGGTTTCAGGTTACGGTGAACCTAAATATACTCGGTTTTAGGAAAATTACTTGAATATACTCTTATTTTTAATTAAAAACTCCAATACACTCAGTATTAGAATAGGAATCAGATGCACAATGGATACAGATTCGAATGCAACTTTGCTCGATTCGATACAAAGTTAACTATGGAATCAGTGATAAAATGGAAGAAAAAATTTATATCCATGTTAAATTCTGCATATCAAATATGAGTGATCAAATAGTGTTTTTCGTATCTAAACGAAGAGTTGTTTCACGATTGGCTAAAATATGAACGGCCGCTAGATACAATCCAACGAACTATGGCCTTTTGGCAGTAAGGACTAGACCCGGTCCATTCGGATTGGAAGGGATTGTTGTTTGTTCAAATTCTCATCCAAGAAATTGAGCTTACTCCTTTACTATCTGAACAAGCCTTTACGACTTTCACACCCATCTCCCAGCCCTCGCGGTGTATAGACAGGAACGACATGACTTTACATATAACTTACAGCTTACTCCGTCCACTTAGAAATATAAGGTATATTTTTAATTATTTAAATTTAGGCTTTGATTATAAATATTTTATACAATACTTTTTACTAGTTATGAAATCACAACCATAAAAAAGTACTTATATATACGAACCAATAGCATCAATTTTGTGTCAACTAACTAAATGATGGTCTTGATCACAGTTCTTTGATAGTTTGGTTGCCAACAGCAGCTTGGTTCCTTAGGTTGGTTCTTATCTACTGGCTTTTGTCATAATGACTAGGCTATTATGTATTGGATGATCAAATTTGAATTATTTAGCATATTGGCTGCTAGATTAGCTGGATTGATAAATGAAGGCTAATCCTAATTAACTTAATCATGGTGGGCTAAATATGAAGGTTAATCCAACGTTGAGCAAGTTTTAGAATCTGATTTGGTTACCGAATCATTGCTTTAACTTGATTGGTTGCCTTTTTCCTAAATGATATAAAGGTTAGATTATGTTAAATCCCTTCTTCATGTGTGCCCTTAATCATATCCTTCCCTACAAGAATCAGACCAAACTAGTTTTTGGGCTTCATAAGATTAGCCTCCTAAAGCAAAAAAATTGATCTCCACAAGAGATGCAAACATTCTCGTTACTAACCCCTTAACCTCTTGTGTTTGAGTTATTGTATATATGTGCGGGTGGAAGATTTGGAAGCTAGAAGAAACGAAAATAAAAGATATGGCTGTGTGTGAAACTCGTAATAGTTAGGATTTATCTTTCTTATAAATGATATTTTGTAGCTTGCTTATTGTAACCCCTTTGTAATAGTAACCTTATGTATTACTGATTTGTTGCAATTACTATAACAAAATATTCTTGCAATATTCTTTTGTACTTTAATATATTTATATTGAATAATACCCGAGATATTTATCTAAAATTTATAATTTGAATATTTTTTACTTATGATGAATATTCCATATATGCTTGGTCTTAAGTAATCATCATTTATGTAATATCTTAAATGCATATACACTTAATGATATTGCTTATTTATTTTTAATTTTGCTTAAGCATATTTATATAATTTTTTTAATTTACCCAAAATTTCAAACATGAATGCAATTGATGCACTAACAATTCTCTAGGGATTTAGAGGGTGTGGGAGAGCTTTTTAGTGGTGGTGGCGGTCACCTCTTGAGTCACCTCGGGCAGCTCAAGAGACATTAGGGTCGTGTATCTTCTATCCAATTCATTTTCACGATAATGTCCGTGTAAAGGCCGAAACCCTTAAGATGGATTAGTTATATAAAATATGGCCCTAATTAAAATTTTTGTGTGCCATTGCCTCTTCTCATGCATTCCATCCAAAAGTCTTGCAAATAAACGACAACTCTGCATATAGGTACACCTCCAAACTAAACCACAACAATCAAATTAAGAAAGGTCTTTCGAAAATCCTTGTTGTGTATTTCTAAAAGTCACATATAACCCATATAACACCTTTGGGAAGTTTCATAGGAAAATATGTGGAGGAATGGTTCAAGCACCTAGGATACAATTTTATTTTTAAACTACCAAAGTACTCGAATGTGAAACTAACTAGGACTTTACCATTTAGCCATAAACCAGCAAGGAAGCAAATAAAAAGAAAAGACCTCATCTCCTCACACCTGCCCGTGGGACCCCTACAGGTCCTCTTCTCCACACGGCAGGCCCTCCTCCCACGCGGCAGTCAGCCCCTTACAGCAGCCCCTTTTATTTCCCTATTCTTCTTTCTCTCCATCCACTCCCCACGCACAGCCCAGGCATTCCCCTTTCTTCTTCTCAAGCACCAACAGAACCATGCCTTCTTCTCCCCTCCAATCTCCCACCCAAAACCAAGAATCTGGCCATGCATGCTATGCCACGGGATTCCCCACCTCCTGAGCATCCTATTCATCCAAGAATTTCTTACATGCATGAGCTACCCGCTGCTCCACCTCCGTTCCTCCTTTGCTCTGCTGCCCGCTCGCGGTCGTCTCCCCTAGCGCCGGCCATGGCGGCCGGTGAGCCACCCGAGCTGGCCCCTTGTTCCCTCCTCCCTTCGGCTGCCATGCGCTCCTAGACGCCGCCGCCCTCTCGGCTGGTGAGCCAGCTGCCGGAGCTGCCGCTCCCCTACCGCGCCTCCCCTGCCGGCCGCCCATTGCTCCACCCGTGCGCCGCCGCCGGCAGCCTCCTGCCCCGGCCGTCGCCCCCCGCTCGCCTCGGCCTCCCTTGGTGCTCCGCCGCCGGCGTCCCCAAATCCCCTCATGCCGCCGCCGCCCGCTTGAAGCTCCCCGGACCGCCCCCACTGCTGCTCCAGCACCGAAGCTCCTCCCCAGCTGCTCCCGCCGCTCGCCTCGGCTGTCCCGTGGCCGCCGCCGCCCCCAGCTGCGCCACCGGCCTCCCACAACGCCGGCTCCCATCTGCTCAGCTCCCCTGCGCCGCCCAAGCCAGCAGCGCCGCGCCGCCGACCTCCTCCACCGTGGGGAGCCCCACCAGATCCACGCCGCCGGCCTCCCTCAGTAGCCCCGGGAGCCACCGCCGCAGGGTTAGCCGGCCCGCGACCAGCCCCTCCCCGGTGGAGCCGCCGCTGGGTCTGCCGCCGTCGAGCCAACCTCCTCGCCGCTCCCCGGGAGCTCGCCCCACGCCGGAGCTCCTCCTCCCGCCCAACCCCGCCGGTGCCATCTCCTTTCTTTTTCTCGAGCCACCGATAGTAGTAGAACAGTATAGTATTTTGGTGTAGAATTAATGGTTGACTGTAATCGTTACCGGTATGGTTAGCAGTTGATGGTTAAATTAGTCGACAGCAGGTGAGTGGTTAGCTAGTAACTTTTGAGCTCAAAGCAAACTAAACGAACTAATAATTCTATGATATGTGTTAGCGGTGATGGATATAACTGATGTTCTAGGCTGACTAACGACTAATTAAATCAAGACGCGTAACTGTTTGATGGCTGACGCAACTGATACCTAGTAAGCTGCAATGACCGTAAGATTAACGTGCTGGTCATCGGATTTGTTGTCTAGTTGTACCAGTGACCGACGGTTAAGTTTTAGTAACTCATGATTAGTTCGAGTTAGTTCTATAGGCTAGAGCTATCCCAAGAGAAGGCGCCCTCAATACGTCGACGAGTATATGATGTTTAGATATCTGCTAACCCAAGGTCCAAGCTCATATCCCGTGGTCCGAGTACCAGTTGAAAGAGATACTAGATTAACATATGCTAACCATAAGCTAGCTAGTACAGGTTAACTAGTGACCACACCTAATTAGTGACCACGGCAGATTGATAATGTCCCGACACCTTTAATAATCGGCTAATAAACTAAGGTTAGTTGAATTGATAACGGACGATTGAATTCAACATACTTCAGGTTAACGGCTGCTCAAATAAAAACACTACCGTATTACTTGAGTAGGTTAGTACCAAAGTAATCCCTATAGATTCCATCTGGATCGATTTGCTAATCCATGGATGCATTAGTGAGTCAACTATAATCAACCTACTTAACTACTTCGGGTAGAGTTGGTTAAAAGCTAGTCTTTGGTTAATGAACTTAAAACCTTAGCTATGATTGGCTGAGGCTTAACCATTGTAGTAATAACGGAAATGATTATCTAATTATCATTACTGTGTACAAGATAAGCTAATTATTGTGAATCGTCAATGAAACACAACCAATATGTATACCTTTAGCCAATAATAAGAGTCAGACACCCCAATTCGACTGTGGCCCTAGTAACTATTAGTTATACCCATAACCGTTAGTTCTTCATCAACTGCTATAGGAATGACCCTTTTAAACTTACATGCTAAGGTTGTAGTTAAGCCCTAGTGCTTATCATACTAATTACCGCATACACCTGCCATCTTTCATAAGTTAATCTCAGCTGGTTTCAAGAGTATCTGACATGCCATTCCTTTACTGAGAAGAAGACAAGAAATGCTAAGTTAGATTAACTTGTAGAACCCGTAGAAAATGTAAACGACCTCCAAAAATATGAACCTAGAGAATCTAGCTTAGCAGTCAATTTAAAGTAATTAGTGTCATAATTCGCCTAACGGCCATAAAATAATCGCGACCCCATGTTCTCACCTACGACAACGAATCAATCTAATTAGCTCTAACCCTAATTACAGATATAAAACCTTTCTCCTTAGTTGCATATCGTATTTTATGCATGCATCCATTTTTAGGTTCATCCATGATTAAAGTTATAACACCACTAAAACTAACCCAAAAATCTGAAATGAATATTAACCTGCCTGTGTAATTGTATATCTTTGTTTTAATCCACCGTAGTTGCATCGCATGCATTTTTGTAATGTTCGCAATAGTTCCTTAGACTTGTCCCTTTTCCTTTCTAGAGGTTGTTTGCTTCTTATTGGAGTTCGGCTACTTTGGATTTCCTCACAAACGCTAGTGGATACGTTATCCATCGCCACCCGGCTTACAGCTCCCCGCAAGATCAGGAACAACCCGAATCAGGCAAGCAGAGCTTGTTGCATCTTGTTGTTATTCTTTCATATGCTTGTCTACTTAGGCCTTTGGTAGGCTTGTTTGTTTATATGGCTAGGTATGGTTGTGTGGGTCATGTTCGCTGTGGTTGTAAATTTCATCATGATGCTCTATCAACTTGGATTTGGTTAAGTGAGATGTGAGAGCTGAGGGTTTTGCACGATGAACACGGTTAGGTATGATTTGAGTACCTCGTGGGAGGTGGATGAGTACCTCGTAAGAGGTGGATGAGTACCTCGTTGAGAGGTGGATGAGTACCTCGTTGAGAGGTGGAATTATGGAGATACCAACCGGAGTTAATCGTGCATCTCCCATATCACCGCGTGGACGTTAGCGGAAATCTCTGCCATGGACGTTTCGCATGGTAAGCCTCGGTCACGTGGAGATTAGCTACCTCCGGGTGAAGAGCACTGGTTATTTCCATGGAGATGTATTTGTCGGTAACGGTCCGAGAGGGTAAATGAAAATGTGTGTATGATGGATCGATTGGATTTGACGTAGGGGCTGCCCCAATTGATTTGGATACCTGTTAATTGGATTCGTTCGGGTTGGACTCATGGGCTCCCCAATGGAATTGGAATTGTGGTTTGGATCTTGTGGTGATTCGTTTACTATATGGTTGTACCCTGAATTAGTCTGTTACATAACTTGTATTTACTTCCATCTATTGATGCTACGTTGTTAATTCTTATATTGTTACTCTGAGAAGCATTCATGTCTAATTGCTGCTGTACTAGTATGGGTAGGACATCTAATCAAGCACGAATAAGTCTTGCGAGTACGTACGTACTCACCCAGGTTATTCCTGGAGCTTGCAGGTGAGCCGGTGGTCGAAGATTGTTTCGATGATGCCTGAACTTGTGTTTCCTCGGTTGTGTTCGACTCATGGGATAGATTGTAGCTTTTGGGTCAGCGGTCGCTGTACCGCTGTGGGACTCATCTACCTTGCTTCCGCTGTCGTTTGAATTCTCCGTACTCGGATATGTTTTCGGTTACGGCCGAAGGATGTAATATGTTGTCCCATCGTGGACAGTTACTAGTAATATCGTATTTGTAGAGCTTTGTTGTGATATCCGAGTTGTTATCCGAGTTGTCCATGTACAATGCGTGTATGTGATGAAGTATGTGGGCAACGGTGTAGCGGTATTATTGCGTGTCAGGATTGCGTTTCGTGATGGCAGAGGTGAGCGAACCACTAGTCCTGTGTAGCTTTGGTTGAGTCAATCCAGGGGATTCATCCCGTACTCGCTAAGTCTCCTACGACCGTCACGCCTCGCGCTGACGGCAGAGCAGAGCTGGAACTCCCAGAGTTCGCACTTCGTGGCTAGGTTAGGTTGAGGGGATGCATATCCCGGGCTCTAGTCCTCCTACGACTATCGCGGAGCGTAGCCTTAGTACGCGGTATTACCCCTTCACTGGATCAGGGATCTATATGTGGTTTGGGGAAGATTGGTCGCTTCCGGCCGGCTCGCACGTGGCGGGTGTCGGATCGTTCCGTCTTGGTGCGTACGGCACAGGTACCGTGCCACCGGGCTGACGAGTCCTTCGGTCCTTGGCGACTTCGCGTTCCCCTAATCATATGTGGATTCCGGGTCCGTGACAGTCCGTGTCCTTTTGATGTGATGCTAGACAATTTTCCTATGATTGTGCGATTCTAAGTTACATGACCATCTTTTTTGAAACAAAGGTTCTGCTTGCTCATGTTATATCGAGCCAGGAGTAGGCCCCAAAGTGAGCCCACCAGCAGTTACAACCTAGAGCAAAATATTAGGCATAAGAAAAGAAAAAGAACACAAAAGCCCTTGGAGGACATGTGTGCTATCACCCGTGGATGAGAGCACACATGTCCCTACTCGCCGCCTAGGTAGATTCCAGCACCTTCGAGATGCTCACTAAGTGCACATGTCGTCGTTGCTGGCCAATGCCTTTGTCGCCATCGACAAGCTCGAGCACTAATTTCCACCCACAAGACGGACCGATGTCGCTAGAGGATGAAGGTTTCCCTGCTGCCAAGGATGAAGGCAATGCACACGACACCGATACACCAACGTTGCCCTTGAATTGGGCAAGGGCCTTTGAACCGGCAGCCAAGGCACGCCATAGTGGACGTTGAAGGGTTGCTGCTCCCAAGAACCGCTACGCGAGCCTCCTAACTGGAGGTTGAAAAGGGAAACAACGGATCTGCGGCGAACACTCCACCTAGAGGTGGACTCGCTCCGGTGCAAAAGAAGAACAGGGAGCAACTCACCAAAGGGAGAAAAGGATGATGCTAGGAAAACGAAAGGAAGCACATGCATCGCCCTCAAACCATCTCGCCCGGACCAGGAAGGAGACGAATTTGAAACTCTAAAAAGAACTTGTCGGAGAAGAAGGATATGGGGAACCAAATCCGGCAAGCTAGGCCTCAGATAAAAGCGGGAATTTATTAGTACCTTGGAAAGGAAAAGAGTGTGGGAGGAAAGGGCACCGTCAAACAAGGATCTGGACAGCACCATGGGCAGGAGCACCTCAGATCCGTGATGGATACAATACCCTCTGCTCCGACCACCATGGACAAAGCAAGCACAAGCAGGAAGAGTGAGAAAACCCAGCACAAATCTAGTTATTATGGAAGAAAAGCAACGTGATATACATATAGAGGTGACAGAGCTTCCTTCCCTCTTCTCCAGCCACTAGAGCCGTTGGGGAAGGAAGGGAGAGAGGTCGGGTTTGGGAGAGATGGAGAGACGGTCAGGTAGAGAAGGAAAGAGGAGAGGCCTCAAGAGAGGGACAACCCACGAGGGAGAAATGTGACACCGCTAGTTACATCATCATCTGTAAACGCCACCTTGATCCTATGGTGAATTTAAACTCAATCATCCTTTTGATTTAGTTGTATCACTGCAATGGCAGCAATTGATGTTCTACTATTGCCATATCTGAATATGCCTGAGTCGAACGAACGGACAATGCGATCTGCGAATGTTTGTGAAATTACAAATTTCATGTTCTTGTGCCTCATGGGTGAAAATTTTCATTACGCCCGCAATTAAATGTGTAACTCGCAAGCTAACACCTACCAGAAGTGGTGGTCTGGTGGAAGTGGAACAAAGACTTGTTACAAATTTATGATCAGGTATTTCATCTAAGAAGTTGACACGATGAATTCTATTGGCTGAATAAAACCAAGTTTTATATAGATAGAGTATATAAAATGAACTCTTGTTTAATTCAAGCATATCTTTAACCGTTTCCGAACCATATCTCACATCTGACGATGATATCAATCCTTCTACACGTCTGAGCAAGGAGGCTGAATGACAGAATGAGGTTCTCTTTGTGGTTTCTCCATGCGGAGTTATGTGTGCCGTGTGCTAACCATTCGGTACTCCGTTGACTTTTGCATAGTAACCATGCTCTCTTTAGAGCATATGCGTCCCTAGTGCTAAAAGCATATGCATGGCTAGGTGCAGCCAACTTAAAATAGCACCACTACTAAGAGATATTAATATACCCTCTCTGTTTAGAAATTTAAGGCATATTTTGATTGGTTGAGACAAGACTTTGACCAATAATAACTCTATTAGTATGCGGTTTATGTGATACAAAATCATAATCATAAGAAATTACTTTTGAATACGAATCTATTATATCAATTTTATGTCACATAAATCACATATTAATAGAGTAATTATTAGTCAAAATCTTATTCTTAACCAATCAAAATACGTCTTACATTCCTGGATGGAGGGAGTAGGTACTAAGATTAAAATGTTTAACTCCATGCTAAACGTAGCACATAATGCTAAGCTAAATGAATTACTTTCTTGAAATTGTTATCACTTTTAGTACTCTAATTAATTGCTCCTTAGCATCTACAGGTGGTGCTAAGGGATGTGGTAAAAAAAAGCTAAAGGGTAAATAGATAAAGAAAGCTGATGTGTCCGACTTAGCACCTAATTTATGGGTGTCCAGGATGTGGATGCTCTAAGTAGAGGCCAAACGTGAGAGAAGTTATCTAACATCACTGCTAAGGGATGCAAGGGTGTGTGATAAGATCAACAAACTTAGCACCATCACTAAACATAGCAACCAATGCTGAGCTTTTCTCCCTCTTAATGTGTATAATATTTATTTTAAATATATTTAGCTTCTATGCATGGTGCTAGAGGATATGATAAAAGTACCTAAAAGTACCTCTCTTCGTTTTAATATATCTATCATCAATCTGGGGATACTCAGTTTTGAAGTAACTGTATGTTGAGAAAATTAAAAGTATAAAATGCTTTACAAATTGTAAAATGTATGTTATTTAACCGGAGTATATATGGTCATTTATAATTTTTTGAGACTCGGTGTTTATTGCATGATAGACTGAGTACATAGATAGCTATATAAAAATAGAGATAAAAACTGATGTATCTCCTTATAAGGTGTTAAAAATGCGGATGCTCATTTTAATATCTACATTCTTTAGAGAAAGAAATAAAACAAGCACCACTTTTTAGTGAATGATGGAGTTATGAGATACCTATGAAATTCGACCTCGATACTGACGTTTATTTATACGGGGTGCCTCGCGTGATACGAGTGTGTGTCTTTACTGTATTGAAAAAAAAACATCTACGTCGGTGCACTTGTGCGACTGTGGTCAAGGTCACAGTTCACGGAGCGACAACTCAGCAAGCGACCTCCTAGTCTCCTACCCCAACCGCATCACATTCTAGTTAGCTGCAACACCAACTCTTCACGCCGCAGTCTTCTCCTCTCCTTCTCGTCGCCCTCCCCTCCTCCCCGCCGCGCCAGCCATGCGCATCTTTGTGCTCTCCGGTCAGAGCAACATGGCCGGCCGCGGCGGCGTGCACCACCGGCGCTGGGACGGCGCTGTGCCGCCGGAGTGCGCCCCGGCGCCCTCCATCCTCCGCCTCTCCGCCGCGCTCGCGTGGGAGGAGGCCCGCGAGCCTCTCCACGCAGACATCGACACGACCAAGACCTGCGGCGTCGGCCCCGGGATGGCCTTCGCCCGCGCCGTGCTCCCGCGGCTGGAGCCCCCCGGCGTCGCGGGGGTCGGGCTCGTGCCGTGCGCCGTCGGCGGCACGGCCATCCGGGAGTGGGCCCGCGGGGAGCGCCTCTACGAGCAGATGGTGCGGCGCGCGCGCGCCGCGGCCGAGTACGGCGAGATCGAGGCCCTGCTGTGGTACCAGGGGGAGAGCGATGCGGATTCCGATGCCGACGCGGCGGCGTACCAGGGGAACCTGGAGAGGCTGATTGCCGATGTCAGGGCGGATCTTGGGATGCCGCAGCTGCCATTCATTCAGGTGATGGTCGCGTTCCTGAATAGTGTAGTTTGTCTTCGTTTCTTGGCATGGTTGTTTTGACCTCAGAATTTAGAGAAACTAAAGTAAACTGGACGCGCTGATATCAATTTTGTTTAGTAAATGGTTGAGTTGATTTCTTGTCTGCTCCTTACCCTTTTGAATTTTAAACCGATTTTCATTCACACCTTCAGACATGAGAATAAAGGCAAAAGGAAAACATCATCAATTTGCCTTTCATTGCTTTAAATCAACCTTCGGTAGGTGCTTGCTTTGTACTGATGGGAAGGCACATGATACGGTTCACATGGCAAGGCAGAGGATACATATTGAATACCCAGGAAAATCACGTGGGAAACAAATTGTAAGGAATAAGAAATGCGAAAGAAACAAATTTTAATAACATGTGCCAAAACTAAATGTAGAAAATCACCATCCGAAAAAATGTATGTAGAAAATCAGTAGTTCATTAGTGCCCTGGTACACTGCCGTGTGCTGCAATACTATCCAGTTGTGCCTGTTCATGTTATTCGACATTCAAAGATATAAGCACATTTCTGATCTCATTTTGCTTTATCTTGTCTTTTGGGCATTCAATAAGCTGAGTACAGGTAAGGGTCCAGCCTTGTCTATATGCTGTTTCTATGAATTTGTGTCAGCTTTGAGGAGTTTGCATGATTGGCTCTCAAGGATGAAAAACCATTTAGATGAAAGATTTGGCCAAAGTGATCAATATGGCATCCGCATAAATAGGATGTGTCTCCGAGAGGTTATTAAGATAATGTTACTAGAAACTCATGGTAAGATTGTCTATAATATTCAGTTCCTGCCCTAATTCTCAAGGGTTAAAGCATAGCATGAATCTCCCACCTTCACCAATTTTATTTGACACTTAGGGTGCTTCAAAAATAACATTCTTAACCATTCAACAGCTCATTTCAACATATACCTTTTTAGCGCTAAAGTTTTGCATCATCATTTTGATTCAAGACATGAGAATGTGCTTCATATTTTGCATCCTGAAGTACAAGAGAATTGCCTGATTTCATTCTAGTAAAGTAATACATCTTTTTTGAACAAAAGATCTGTAATTTATTTCTATTATCTAAGCAAAATTACTCTAATTGATCTCGCTCTTTCTATAAACAAAATGCCATTTGCTGTATCAACCGATCATATGTTATTCCCCTTGATATCATTTGCAGTATGGAGTAACATTTCTCCTAAGATTCTGTATGCACTAAACAGGTTGCTCTCGCATCTGGGAATAAAAGGAACTTTGAAAAAGTGAGGAGGGCTCAGCTTAGCATTAACTTGCTCAATGTCGTAACTGTGGATGCTATTGGTCTGGCATTGAACGAAGATAATTTGCATCTTACCACCGAATCACAAGTAAAGCTTGGAGAAATGCTTGCACAAGCCTACATCGATAACTTTTTGCAAGCAACCTGCTAGGAGTCCCGTGAGGTAAAATTCTTCGAGGCTCTTTCATTACAACCTCGATGTTTGGCATCAAGATGTACCCATGAACTCTGAGGGGAGTAAATGAGCCAGATGTCTTTTGGCAGATTAAATACTTCATTGCTCCATTAGATGAACCTAGATGGACCAAATAATTCATCTTGCATTTCGTTTTGTGTTTATTCTTGCGTAGATCTAGTGGAAATTTCAGCATTCATATATTAGTACATCAACTTATGATATCTCGTACCTAAATTTAAAAGACATATTAAGTTCATGAACATAGCATTTGCAGTTCAAGCAAATATCTTTGCCCTCTCAAGAGAAAAAAAATTGCTTCTTTTTCAACATAAGCTGATCATATAAGATACTCAGAACACTGTTTTCAGTGCTGCTTGAATTCCATGAAGTAGGTTTCTTTCATGTCTTATTCAATTGATTTGGATGTGTATTCAGAGCTTTTATTTTGCTTCCTTTTAGTTACTCTGTGGAGTTTAGTTTGTTTCTTTTATATAGCCTAGTAGGGTTTGGGTGTGGCATTAAAAATGTCCTGTTTCTTTGCAGCTAGCCTCACTTCTGACTTCACTTGATCTTTAAGTTCTAAAGCTAGGAATTGTGTCAGATCCTACATTAGGTCAGATCAGCGCCATTTTAGATTTGCTGGCATTTTCAAACTTGATCCTTGACAATAGTAGAGACTCGACTAGTCAAGCTAGCCAGCTGTTTCGTTTTTGTATTTTATAGAAATACAACACAAGCTTTTGATAAACACGGACACTACAGTTTGCTTGATCATGAATTTGTAGTTTGCCATTGTATGTTTTTCATGCTACTGAATTGATGGTAAGCTGGCAGCAATCAAATATAGCGTTTCATTTAGGCATGACCAGGAAGTCCTGGCCATTTTAACTGTTTTTCGGTGACTTCCATTTTATTAATATGTTTCAAAGAAAAATTTATTCAATTAAATTTTTGTTACGTTTATTTGCTCATTTTGCTATTACAGTTATGAAATTAAACCAAGAATAGAACAGAAAATTATCAGGAGAAAAGGTTGTGCCCTCCATATGTGTTGTTCATAATTCATTCCCAGGTTTTGCAGGGACTTCCCATCTTCGATCCACAGTACATATGTTTGACAGGACACCCCTGCAAGACCGTCATGACTTCAGCATTGAATCATTGGAAGGCATTGTAACATTTACGTATCGGAATACAAAGAGTGAATAAAAGTCATGTAATAGGAAAACTTGCAAAAAGGAAAATCGTGAACTCCTAAACGTATTTACCTGTTTAAATAACTTCATAATGTTTGCCCTGTTTCCTGCAGTAATAAAACTTATACACATCTTATTTTTTATTCTTGCATCTGCACCCTCCGGTTTGGGCATTTGCACATTTCAAGATTTCTCAAAAACTTATACACAAGTATGACCGTATGCATACTGTAAAAATAATACAAGCCCAACAAACTAGTATTACAAAATATACGTGCACAAACTTTTGTACCATTGTCTGGTTTACGACGACAAAGGTCACCTAAGCAAAAAAGTAGATTCTAGCTTACGATGATAAAGGTCACCCAGGCCAAATAATAAACAGGACATGATGAAAAATACCACCTAAAAGAAAACTGAGCTGTGCTTGCTTCCTTGTGCGATGGACAAAAACACTAGAAGTCTACTTTGTTGTGGCCTCCCGGTACATATAAAACTAAAAGTGGGTTTCTTATTAATTTGATGCAATTGATCTGCTGAAATTGTGAACATTGGATTCCATTGATAAAAGAGCATGATTCACTATTTTTCTCCACTGCGGAAGTCCAAAGTAACATTTGACATGTTGAGGGCCTCTTGATTAGTAGGATTGTAAAAACCCAAAAATAGCAAAAAGCGTACGGTTGCAATGTTATGTCCATTTGAATTCTATAAGATTGAATTTATACTAAAGGGTGTTCGATTACACCTTAGAAAAGACAAATGAATCTTTCTAAAAATTTGAGTCAATGTAAACTTTTGTATAAAATGTTGCAAAGGAATCCTTAGAAAAGATTCATATGGGCTGGATACAATCCTATAAATCAAACAACTCACATATAAAATTATACCTGAAGATTCTAATCCTCCAAATTTCTTCCATAAAAATCATTTGAATTAAGGAGGCCCTAAGGTTGTTGCTCATCTTGGCTGATCCACCTGGGAAAGTTCATCATTTTCACAGGTGACAGATATGTTTTATCTAATAAGTCAACAAGTAGGTTATCAGCAACAATGCATTATTCTCATCTCATTATTAGAGTTTTTTGTTCACCGTATTTGTTGCAGCTTTCTTAAAACAAGTATATCGGCAAATAATGATGTTCGATATATATCTAGATGTAATTGGCCTTGCCGGATATTGGCATGCAGAAGTATATTGCCATTGTATTTGGTCGATACTTTTATACTCCCGCACGCAATACTGGCAGAGCTAATTGTTTTCACTTGAATGTGGTTTCTATTCAAATTCTAATGTCCTTCTGTTCATATAGCTATTTCAGTTTAGCTCTGCTTAGCTTACTTAGCTATATCATGTCTTTAGTAATAAATTTGTATCATTTTTGTGGTTCTGTTAATGAAAGTTCGGATGTTTTAGCAAGCATCGGAATCACAAAAGAGACAGTGGTAAATAGACAGGTTACCTCTCCCCATCCAGCAGAGAAGAGAAACATGTTCCAATAGAGGTTTGTCCTTTCCTTCACAGGAGGGGTTGTGGCAACTCATCAGATTATCCACACCTCTGTTGCAATTCGATACTTGTTGGAGCTTCCAAGCTTTGATTTGACACAACTGATTGATATCTTACAAGCTTTTTACATAATTAGCCCAATGACGATAAGACTTTTCTATATAATGAGTGTGTGTTTTGCTTCTCCAGTATGAGGTAAGGAATGATTAAAATCCTTACATCATCCTGGAAAAGCAGACAAACATTTTATATATTAAGAGCAAATTAGAATATGAGGCCTATGATATACATGGATGCATCCAGCTTTTTTTCAATTTTTAAAGCAGGATCCATCTGTTTCAATACATTTGAATGCTTATTCTTTATTTATGTTGTCTATAAAACTTATAATCTATTTTCTCATTCAGTCGCAATGATGTCTTTTTCCATGTGAAACCTTGATGGTCAATCGTACCGTCAAATTTCTCATGAAGGGTGTCACCATTGTGGATTAGATGATACGATAGATTATAATTTTTTACGGACAGCGCATTCAAAGAGTACTATATTTAAAAATGTTTAAAATGTGAATGAATTTTGCAGGAGGGTTTACAAGGGTGTTGTGTGATACTTTGTGAATTAATCCATTGTATATGTTTAAATACATCTGAATATTCTTTTATGTTGTTTATTTTCCTTACGCTAGCCAATAATCTGGAATATATTGTTTTCTTGTAAAATCTCATCACAAGCGGTTTTATAGCTAGAACCTCCTCTAATAAGGGGATATACTAAGAATTGCCTACGATAAGGAGATATCACAAACGGTTTTTACTAAGAATTGCTTATGACATGTTATAGGTGGTTCCATAACCAACATTATCACATACCTCTATGTATGAGGTCTTTTAGGTATATCCACATGATATGGACCGTCCATTTCTAACCATCTAATGGTGGAGATAATCCTATACTACTACATCTCATGAGTAGTGTACAGATCTAATATAAGCAATATATGATTGTTAAGGGTAAAACTGGGAAATATACAACAAATCTCGCGAGTCCCGAGAGTAATATCGGAATCCAAAATTTTCATGCCTAGAACCGGATCCTCAGCTTCATCGCCTCGCTCCACACAAATCGATCCCCCATCCTCCTCTCCTCCACCGAGACCGAGATCCTTGGCGGGCACCGCTGGTCCATAGTCGATGGGGTGGAAGGCGGCCAAGGGGTAAGGCGGCGGCTGGCGCCGGCGTCGGAGGCGCCGAGAAGCTCGCTAGGTGCCCGCCGTCGTCCTCCGCGCGATCGCGGATGTAGCCGTGGACCTGCGTTGTGCAGCTCACCGCTGTCCTCGTTCTTCGGGAGGAACCAGTGCAGCAGCGGCCTGACCGCGGCATGGTCGCACTGCGCCGTCAGACGGCCCGTGATGGCAGCGGCGGCGGCGGCCGTCCAGGCGACGAAGCTGGAGGACGCCGAGGTCCTCATCGACTCTGTCGAGACGCTCATATTCGACTGCACCGCCCCAAGGACTGTTGTCATCGCCGGCGACGTGCTGTTGCAGGTACCGAGCGGTTGGGTTGTTCCCATCTGGTTTTTACGTTTCGATATCCTGCGACCAAGGAAGTACAATGGCTGTTTGTTGTTAGCACCACTAGTAGATCTGCTTTCTGTGTTCATTCCATGTTTCACCCTATCGTGTGGCTCCTAATTAGAATTTGTGTAACCGGGAATGGCTCAGCAAATCAGAAGCAGTAGGAATCTCTAGCTAGTTGCTCCCTGGAGATTTCGTTGGATTGATCTAGTTAGAGCAAGGCATGGACCAGTATAAGTTTAGCATACATCACAGGGAGTTGAGGGTTGATGTCTGGCAATTGGGTACTTTGGCCTGTTGCTACTAAAATTAATGATTATCTGATTTTATTTACCTGCTTTCTTCTTGGACAAATGCTGAAGAACAAAAAGGCCTTTGTTTATGTTGAAGTATTTTTTTGGTTGTTCTCTGTCGTTGTTGCCAAGGTAGTCTCGTGTGTATGTAATAGACATATGTGCTTTGTTTTCTTGCTGCTTCTCTTTTGGTTCCTCAATTTCTCTAGAACAAACAGTTGACAAATTTGCATCCTGCAGGAAAACTCTGGAGGTCCTCTTGTGAACCTTGATGCATGGCGATATCGTTAGAGTTAATGTGATGAAATTTTGGCTGCTGATGGTTTGAGCTTTGCAGAACTAATTGGCTCTATTGTGAATAGTGGATCACTTCAAGCTACCTAATGACCAGCCATTTCTGCAATGTGCAGATTCAGCCTAGCCTGGTCATTTCCTAAAAGAGAGCATATATTACTGATTCACAATGTTCTGTAGTCAATGTGGAGCACATGAGGCCTGAGCTTGTTTGTAACTGAGAAAGGGTGTAACATAACTCATGAATTATGAATGCTAAACACTTTTCATGCTAGATTATTATCTGATATCATGTTGCCTATGCAGTGCTTGACAAATCATCTTTTGCCCAACCCATTCGGCATGTCAACTGTCTAAACTACACTTCCCAACCGTTGCTCACTTTTTCTGTTAAAGATAATATTTTCTAATAATAAGATGCATTTATAATGGTCTCAGGGATAGGGCACAACAAGTGCCATCCCTGCCGATTGCAGCAAGGTTACAACTTCGACAGTACCCAAAAGAACAGATATGAGAAACTGGCATTACAACAGCACTCAGGCTGCAAAAGACAGAGATCACATGCTATCATCTGCAGCGCTCAAAACATGTCCAATTCTCCTCGCATCCGTCGTAGCTGCAGCAGCGTCTTCATGTTGTCGAAGTGCCTCCTCTTGTAAGCTTGCCGCCCCCTCCTCCAGAATCACACGATCACCTTCTGGTTAAGTTCAGCAGGTGAGCGGATCAGTTTGCCTTTGCATTTATAATCCACACTAGTTTGGCATGGTAAACCTTATACAACCACTGTCTACAACCCTAACAAGTTTCTGCACATCTGAATCTGCTGGTTCTGTCAAATTTGTTCTAACCAGGAAGTTCTTTTACTTTGTTTTGCACAGAGCTTGGCCATTGATGACTTCTACGCTAGTGAGGGCAAAACCACCCGGATTGCAGCTCGTAAATCGCAAACTACATTATTTGCTTATTCCTCATTTCAACCGTAGCATTGTCTAACTAAACCACCAATAAATCCAATAGTTTAACCCTTCTATGTAGTTACAATTATGTGCTATTACAACTGCATCATCTTCACCCTTGGGCTTTTCACTCTCAAACAAGCGCCACAGGCCGTTGAATGCTTCGAGCTTGCTTATCCACGAAGGGTTTATAACTTTAATCATGTCATTCTGCACCAATTAACATGCAGCCTAGAAATGAAATGAGCAGCCAAGAAATTGACAGATATCGATAGTTCAGTAAGTGATCCATTGAGTCACAATTCATGCATGGTATGATCCTGAAATGGTGCAGTGAATGAAGCTATGTTTAACTCGATACTACGCGGAGCATGCATCCACAAGATGTCGATTTGATATACCTCCGGCAGCATAGCATCCGCAAGCGGGCGCATTCCGTTCACGCCGATGTACCTCGGCGTCGACGAAGGCATAGGTCTGAAACCTCAAACCGCCACCATCCTCGAGGTCACTGATCGAGCCCCTCCATTCGCGGACCAGCACTTTCTCGATCCACTCGTCGACCAGCTTCTGGAACCTCTCGTCGCTCACAGTGAAGAACTGCGCCACGTGATCGAACACCTGCTGCCACTCGTCGTCGCCGACCGTCCTAGTCGCCATCCTCCTACCTAAACCGTGCATTCCCTGCACCAGCGACGAGCAAGCGAGTGATTCTCGCGCGCAAGTGGAAGGATGTGGAACGAGGTGGGGATGGGGGTGAGGGGCGAGGCGAACCGTGTCGAAGACGACGGCATGGACGCCGCGGGCGGCAAGGGCGGAGGCGCAAGAGAGGCTGGAGGCGCCGCCGCCGATGACAGTGACGGTGGGGTCGGGGGGCACGAATTGCGGCAACGTACAGCGTGCGTGCGGGGGCGGGGCCAGACGAGGACGGCGCGTGCGCAAGCGGTTGGCGGATGGGCATGTAGGCGGTGCGGATGAAGACGGAGAGCCGCGTGCTCAAGCGGGAGGCGGCCGATCGTCAGGGCCGGGGACGGATGGGGGCGCAGCGGGAGCTGGCGCGGACATGGGTGGCGGCGACTGAACCTGGAGATAATGCAGAGTCTGGACTAAATTACCCTTGCACAAAAAACAACACAGATGATAAATATCTAAGTTACTCTGCTAATCAAACGGTTGATATCCTTCTATACTGCTACCTCTAAGCAGTAATAAGATGTACCATAAAAGACCTCCTATTTATAGCCTTATTCTATAGTAGTATATCGCTGGTAGTCGCTCCAATCCGGTGGAACTTGATGAGTGCGTCGTGGCGGTGTTTGGTTCTTCTGGGCCAACGCTAGCTGCGTTGCGGTCAGGTCAGGTGAGCACGGTTATTTAGGGTGTGTTTGGTTCGAGGGATGAACTTAGATATACTTTGGATATCCACTTTGTAGAGTCCATCCACGTGTTTAGTGAGGGATTGTAGGGATAGGCCTATCCAACAAAAGAGAATATTCCTTGTAGATGCTAGATATACTCACCCGGCCAAAATGACCGGATGGAGCCGCTCGTGTCCGATTTCTCGCGTCTGGAACCTGATTTCCCACCTCGATTCCCCACCCCACCTCTGTCGCCTCTCTTCCCGCCTCTCTCGCCATCGTCTGTCGCCCCTCGTTCTGTCCGTGCTTCCTCCAGCTCTCGAGCTCCGTCCGTGCTTCCTCCACCCGGCGTGCTTCCTCCGGGTGCCGCGCTTTCCCTCGCTCCGACCGTGCCGCCTCGATCCGCACCGCTTCCTCACATCTACAGCCGTCGTCCGCCCTCGCCTCGGTCCCTCGCCGCCTCGTCGCCTCCACAACGTCCTCCGCCCTCGGTCCATCTGTGCCGCATCGGTCCGTGCCGCCTCGTCGCCTCCACGCTGCCATCCGTCCTCGCCTCGGTCCACGTCGCCTCCACGCCACCGTCTGCGGCAACCCACATATTACCCTTAAGGATAATATGCTAGTCTTGACATGTCACAGACGAAGTGCCTTCTCGCCGGTAACATATCTCACAGAGTAGCACGACAGAAGCATTGCAGTGGTCTATATATTACAAGCTTAATGTACAAACTAAAAGAACAACATAAAATATTACAACTGCTCCCCAAAAGTATGGAAAATTTAAAACCGTTTCCATATAGTTACAGCAAAAGACTTTTCTATGACTCTCATCTACCCGACCTGTTATTTCTACTTGGTTGCGTTGTCGTCAGGTAGTCGTAGTAGTAGTCTACGCCTTCTTCTTCTTTTGTCGGTGCTGGTTCTTCGGTTCCTTCTTTGTTGATTTCGACGTAGACGATCTCCTGATCCGCTGCCGGCTCACAGTCTAATCAAAGGAATTAAGATAGAGGGATGAGTACAGAAGGTACTCAACAAGTCCAGAAATAGCAAAGAAGTGTCTGATGCACTATCTACTGAGAACAGCAATGCTCTCCAAAAGCAATGCAATTTTGTAAGATAAGAGAGTCAAGTTTTAATTTAAAAGACTAATGATCTCCTGTTTCACAAGCTGCTAGGATTCCCGATGAATCCCTTTCTTGCCGGGTTCATAGTTCCAACCAGGAACATGGAGTGACTCAGCCACAATTCTATACACTCTGCAGAGGTGTGCAACTGTACCCACAAACGAACTTGGTCATGTGTCTGAGTTTACAAGGCTCATTCACAATCCCATGATCACAAAGCTTTTTCGCCGCCCGCTCGGTCATACTCCACGTCGTAGTCCGTATAGGACTACCGGTCTCAAATCATAATGTGAGTAGCACAGTGGCCAATGTCACATTAACAAGAAGTGGGTAGCTCGGCGGCCAATACCACTCTAACAAAATGTGGGCAGCCCTACGGCAATACCACTTTAACAAACTGTGGGCAGCCCTACGGCCAATACCACCTTCCCGGTAGCCGATTCCACTACCGAGGTCTTGCGTTCCCAGGGGAGTATAACCTAGAGCAAAGGTACTTTGGCTCAGCACTGCCCATACAGGGTATGTGGTATGCGCGATCACTACGGCTCTTGAACACTTTCGATCATTGGTTGCATCAACCTTATATGAGACAAACCCGTGTGATGAAATCCACCTTCCCAATGTGCCTCCGGTACCTTTCCAGGATTTCACCACCCACCATGATCACGCCCAAAAACCGGCGATCAACAATTCCAAGATTGATTCAATTTAGAAAACAGATTTTCGTTTTGTGCATGTTATAGTCAAGAGGGAAATTTTGGAAAACATTCTCAACGGATATGAACAAGAAAATAGACTTGCCTGGTGACGGATAAGTAGTGGAGTTCGATTGGTCGGCTTGCTAAACTCTGGTTTCTGATAAAAAGCAATAAAGTCCGATAAGTACTTATCCAGAAATTTTCGAGCACGAATGCAAATGACAAGGCATTATGCATATATGCGAGAATGGTGTATTCAAATTGTTTGAAAGAATTTAGCTATAAATCTCTTAGATATTTCTTAAAAGATTTAGAATTTCTTAAAAGAATAATTCTAACGTTAAATATTTTTAATCTCGTGTTAATTCTTCGTATGATATCATTTAACCACTTTAACCTTTGATTACTTCACTCAAAGCCTAACATCTCTATTCAAGCCATTGATTTTAGTAAGAAAATTAATCAAGATCTTAAGAAAATAAAGCTTAGAATTTAGCCTCTTTCTAAAGAATAACACATTTTATTCAATTTAAATTAATCTACAATTTTAGATAAACCTAAAGTTCTTTCCTAGAGGTTATATTAACTTAGGTAATTTTTTAAATTTCCAATTTCTTTTTTGTGAAGTTATCTCCATTTTTCATTTATCCCTTTTCATTTTCTGTTTTCAAGAAAAGAGTGGAAGTCTCTTACTCTTTAATTAATTTGGTTTTTATTAATTTATTTCTTCTTCTTTTTTTTAAACAACTCCCTGACCTCACCTGCACACGCACAGGGGCTAATCCCCTTTTCTCTAACCCGCACACCTCCTACTCTTTTCCCCTTTCTTCTTCACCTTGTCACCTCCCCTCGACGGTCTTCCCGAGTTCCTTTGCGCCGCCGCCACATGTGCTCCGCTGCTGCTCCCCATGGCCTCGGACACCGCCACCTCGTGGCTCGGAACACCGCCGCCACGAGCCTAGGGCTCGGGCTTGGTTTCTGATGCTTGCCTCCTGGATCTGCTTCACCGATCCATTCGGGAACCCGCCGCCCACTCGGGTCGCCGTCCCCGATGGTCCATCTCGACTCCGCCCCAGTCGCTACCCCGGAAATGCAGCCTCACTGCCCCGCCAATGGCGCCGCCGCCTCCATCTCCTTGGCCTGCTACCCGAGAAGTCGCGTGGCCCGGCGTGGTAGCTTCGGTCCGCCGTGGCTCCGTCGGGTCCCACTCCCGTCGGCGGCGAGCCATGGACTGGATGGCTGACGCCGCTTGACTCGCTCTTCTTCGGTAAGCTGATCCCCTACTCCCCTTCTCTTCCATCTAATTCCCCATTTCTAGGGTTCTAACAAGGCTGGTCTGATTGATGCTTGATTGCTTATGATTCTTACGATTTGATTTGGCTTAAGCTCAATTAAGCATTAGATGGTCCAATCGATGCCTAAGAATTGAAGTTTTGGATGCTTAATTTCTTGCTATAAGAGATTGGCTTGATTACGGTTGCTATTTGGTTCTTCATAAATTGGAATTAACTATTGCTCATTTCTGAGATGCCTTGGTTTGAAGAAGGAATTAGGGAACAAAATGCTGATAAGAACATAACTATATTTGATGTAGCTCATCTATTGTTATGATGCTTTTATCTAAAAAGGTTTGAGGCATGAGACACTCGGATGAGGACAGATACTAGCTTGGTTTTAGTCGGTTGTTCTCTGCCGCTCTCATATAGGTGTATGCTCATATCAGTTCATCGAACTGAAAAGGACAGACTATACTTGGTCTAGCTCATTTACTATTGCGATATTTTTATCCGGAAGAGGTTAAGAAATGGTGTTAATTTGGATAAGAGCAGATATGCTATTCGGCTTAGCTTCCTTATCTGAGAAAGGTTTAGAGGAAAAGTATCCTGATAAGAATAGATACTTCACTAGTTGCCTTATTTACACCCTGTGATGATTTTTAGCTGAGGTTTTGTTGGAGAAATCTGTGGTGTTAACTGATAAGAACAGACACTGTGGAAGCTGCCTACTAAACAATTTCTATGATGCTACAACAATCTGAGGGTCCCTATTAACATGTTAAAATGCATGTATATACATATAGGGTTGGATGCTTTTCGATGAGTTTTACCTTATATTGGGTGGAATAAGGGTAAGACTTGGCTACTCCTGGTGTGACGTTGAGCTCCTCCTCTATGATCCTTTTCCTCCTTGATGCGCTAATGGCCTATTCTCCTCCTCCTAAAATTTCTCTTCTATTCTTGATGGTTACCTGGACTGGATCTCCAGATTTCCTAGTGCTTGGCTTACTAAGGGAAGCAATGCTGAAGAGGTTGGGCTTTGGAATGCTACTGCGCTACAACCTTTTTGAGTTGGTTCTATTGCTAGTATGAGAGTTAGTCCTTGAGGAATTTCTTCTGCTGTAATACTACTTCCTTGATGGCCTTGCTACTAGATAAGCTGAACTCCATCTAAACTATTCGATGATGTTCTTCTGGTCACCTCCTGCTTACCCTAACACGTGGTTGCTCCAAAATTGAGCTGTGGTTTTCTTTCCAATATTTATATTGAGTAACCTAAGAGATATTTTCTCTGGCTGCCTTATCTAGCCTCTGGTTACCTCTCGGTTGAACTGATGCTATGCTGAGCCGGTTACTTCCTCGCTAAGAAACTGACTACGGTCAATAGGATGGCTTATCAGATATACATCTGATGGATAAGTGTTGATGATGGGTTGCCTTAGACAGTTTGATAAATATGGCCGCTTTATCCAAATTTTTGTTTTGCGAGAATAAATCATTTTTCAAAAACAAAAATCTATGGAGGCAATGTAGTATAGAAAAACAAAACATATTTTATATTCTCACCTCTCTTATCCATATATAGGTATATGTATAGTTTGTCCAACGAGGGTCTTAGCCATGTGGCCCTCGGACATATTCAAAAACAAAATTATTTTATAAACTATTTTTAAAACTAAAAATTACTTAGGTCATCGGCACTATTTTGCCCCCGCAGCTAATCCTGCAGATGTCGGCGGAACTGTGCCGATAAGACCACACATATTTCAAAATACCGTTTTCAAAATCCCAATTTCAAAAACCCTTGCCTCCTACAGCAACGGCGGGATTCCATCGGTCTCGAGTTCCCATACTTGATGACCTCGGATGACCGCCAATATTTTCGAGGATCTCCCCCCTCCGACCCTCGGCGTTCCTCTCCGACTTGAAGGCTTTGAAGACTCAGAGATTAGGGTTTAGATGTTGTATAGGTAGAAATTGCAACATGTAATTTTTATTTCTTCTTCTCCTTTAATTTATTTTGTAATCACGTTATTGTATCATGACATTTGTATTGTTCTATTGATTAATAAAGTTTGAATTTCAATTGTATTCGATTATGTATGAGTACTAAATGCCATGAGTAATGCGGATGAATGCAACTGCACAACAACTTCCCCCCTACCTCTTTAACTTCCGACGTTCCTCAGTAGAATTAGGTCAACTCAGTAGCGCGAGTTGATCGAACTTCCACCTCACGTCGCTTAACTCTAATTCTAAAACTAGGGTTCTCACACCGTCCGCCCTCGCTCCATTCGCGCCGCCTCAGTCTGCACACCTCGTCGCCTCCACGGCCTCCCTCTGTCCGTGTCGCCTCCGTCCACGCCGCCTCGTCACCTCCACGGCCACCGTCCGCTCTCCCTCTGTCCGCGCCGCTCCCAGGCTCGCCCTCACCTAATCCACGCCGCCTCCTCGCCTCCACGGCAGGTAGATCTTGCCTTCCCTCCTCTCTACTGGGTCTGACGTTCCCTCCCCTCTGCCGGAGCAAATGCAACGATCTCCTCACCGGTGGCAGCACAGGGCAACGCAAGATGTAGCCCTAAGAGCTGCTGCTTCCTTCTAGTTTGTACTAAAAACAAAAGCAAATTCTTCCCCTTTTTGTTTAGTACTTGCAGGACCGATGCATTGGGTTACAAATATTCCTGTTTGGCTGTGAATGCTTGTGTTGTATGCTTGATTAGTTCTGCGCCTTCCTGACATTGTGAACATGCAGTTTAAGTTTGTTGATACATCAAAAGAAACAAACAAATATTTGACATGTGTATAATTTTATTAATGCACTAATTATTCTGTTGTTAGCCATGAATCAAACTTTTACTTTTTTATTTGAACAAGTAACCCTAGTTTTTTAACATAATCTAGATTATGCTCAATGTGACCTTTAGCCCACTGTGTATGTGCATGTTTGTTTTTGATTGAGAAATGTCATTGTCTAAAAATGTTCAGGTTTGGTATACTTCCTACATTGCATATCATGGCACGGTGCTGAGCAAGGTCGTACTTCGAATGCATGCAGTGTAGTTATCCTTGGCTTGATTTGTTGACAATACAAAATCAGGTGCCAATCGCACCAAGCACTGCAACAAGGGAAGGGAGCCAGGCAAGAAAGTTAGAGGCTATGAGGCATGAAATTAAAGGACATGGCTTTTGCTGCAAAGAAGCAAGCCACACTTCAAGCTAAGTATGAGGCTAAAGCGAAGAAAGCAGCAGAGGCACAAGCAAGAAAAGAAGCAGCTGCCAAGAAGAGAGCAGAGTTGACGGAGGCAAAGGAGGTTGTAGCTACAGAGAAGAAAGCACATGCAGCTGAAGCAAAGAAGATATATAGCAACTGCATAGAAGAAAGAAGATGCTACTGCAAGAAAGGAAGTTGCCGCTGCCAAGAGGGCTGCTAGTGCGCAAGCAAGAGAGGAGGCCCAAGCTGCCAAGAAGGCAAAAAAGTCATCAATTTTTTATTATCTCAGGTCTTAGCTTAATATCTAGCTCAAAAGTTGTTTCGTGTCCAATGACTTATGTTGAGGATAATGACTGCAATGATGCTTGTTTATCTGTGCAATGCCCTTGGTGTGAAATATGGGGCCAGAAAATTCTGAATTACTAGCAATAGCACAGGTACTCATTCCAGAGCTGTTTAGAGGATTTCCAGTTCCATCAAATGTAAACGAGCACCGAAACCGCCTATCTGGCCTGCCATAATGCGGAGGCTCCGACATTCCCTCTGACTTCAATCCTGTGTTGGACCAGAAGCTGATTTCGGGCTCTCTGAGTTCAATCCCGGAGGCTCCGAGGGCGTTTGCGCTTTCCAGAAGTTGATTTGTGGCACCTCCGACTTTAATCACGGAGGCTCTGAGAGCATTTGCGCTTCTAAAAAACTCGGGACCTCCGACCTCAATCGCGGAGGCTCTGAGGACGTCAGCGCATTCCCGAAAGCTGAACTAGGTCCCTCTGACTTCAATCCCAGAGGCTCCGAGGACGTCTGCGTGATTCTAACAGCTAATCTCGGTACCTCTGATTTCAATCCCAGAGGTTCCAAGGACATCTGCGTGATTCCAAAAGTAACTCTCAGTGCCTCCGAATCCTATCCTGGAGGCTCCAACTTCAGTACCGTAAGAATGGCAAGAGTATACTAGTTAAAGGATTTTTTTAATATTATTCTTTTTGTCATAAATCTCAAAATTACAGCACGGATTGGAGGAAGTTCAAAAATGTCGAGGGACTCGTCAGCCACTGGCTGGCCAACTGATGCGTGGGTATCCTACTCCCAAACAAAAAACCCAATTATCCCACTCATCCAACCAAACAAGAAATTGACTTATCCCATCCCTATAAAACTGGATGGCCATACCCTATCCATCCTTGCCCTTGAACAAAACACACCCTTAGTGCGTGTCAAACGCCCCTTTTTCCGTATGAACTCTGCTTTGTTCTATTACTCTTTAGCACGTAAATTTGATGTAGTAGAGTATACGGTAGCTACCAAATTTGTGTTCTACTATCAGTCTAGCAAAATTCTAGTACTCTATTCCATACAGGTCATGCATCAAGAACAGTAGCAAATGTCTATCTGTAGAGGATTGATGACATACCGTGTGGCCTAGAGAGCCCTCGTACCGATAACATGCTGTGAAATCGTTGTCGATCACTCTCAGTCATCAATACACACATTCAACAAGCACATGAACACATTGCATAAACAAGATCATAATATGTGTGGAGAGAAATTTGGGAGCTCTTTATTAACTGTATTCTCTTTACAGTAGATGTATCTTCTTTTGTAAGATCAAAACTACAATTGTAAAAGCTCTCCATCTCATGGCTTTTATAGCCTAGCTCAACAGGGGCATTTTGGTAATAAGTCCACATTGATCTTTGATACGTCGCGAACGTTCCTTGCCATGTAATTAATGTTACTTATTGCCATGTCTCTTTTAACCCTAGAGATTAATTAGTAACATGTGAAGGTTAAAGATTCTTAACAGAAGAAACCGATGTGGGAAAAGCAGAAGAAAATAGTAAAAAGACCGAAGAAAATAAAAAAGAAATGAAAGAAAAAAAGAACCAGCAGTATTAAGTGGCGTTTAGTACTCAGTAGTAGCAGTTTTAAGGGGTGTTTATCTAGTTTTTACAGAGTAAACGTTTACTAGAAAAAGATGGGAGATTGTACCCAAGGAAGAACGCTACGCGGCCATCATGCTATGCGTTCAACTGGATCATTTGTCAGCACGAATTACACAACAAAACAGCGCTTTCTAAGACGATATCTGTTCTTGCAATCTCAGACGCGGAGCCTATGCCTGAAATGTTTGAGGAGGCTCACCGGTATTGTGCAGAGCAATTTTGCCGCGTAGTGGACAGTGTCTGCACGAGTTGCTAGGTGAAGCGCGACAGATAGTGGACGAACTGGGAGGAGGGAGTGGTAGGAAGAGAGGTAATTCATGATGCGGCAGAACAGCAATGTTGAACTCAAAATTTCGTCTGCTGGTTTTAGGGGGAAAAGAACAGATTTGATGGCCGCGTAGATGTTTCTCTTCGTAATGCTATGTTGCTTCCTGCCCTGAAAATTGAGTTCCTGGAAAACAATACGTAAACAAGTAGAAGTGAAAAGATCGAATTATATTTGGCACGAAGGCCTGCTGGGAGCCAAGATGACTGCTCGCGCGCGCAAGGGGACGCCACGATCGCCTCTGAGTCCTTTGGAAAACTCAGGAGCAACACCGAGGAGAGATCTCTCGGATCCTAGGTGATAGATAATATACAGGACGTAAGCAGGGATTCATTGATCTCTCTATGTTTTGTCTATCTCAAGGCTAATTTGGCGGCTCATGTTTTATCCTGTAATTCCATCACGAAGAGACAAAAGAACAGTACAACGGGTTGTCTAGCTCAAGGCACCCGCTAGGACAGGCTAACAAACAAGCTACACAAGCGTGTATACGTACACAACGCAGTACTTGGCTTAACCACTTACAGTGACTTCCTTCTCCTAAGTCTACTCTGGTTAATTATAATCCTGCTCCTGAGCGATCAAATTTGAGCTCCTGTTATCGCAAAAAGAATAACTACTAGCATTCTTGCGGGCATGCAGCTTTCGCCTTTTCTAGCTTTTCCCTGAAACCTCCGGTGGCTCTAGTGGATGCGGTTACAAGTGCTGGACTTCGATAGCTGCTGTTGGCCAGTTTTGTGTATCTTGGCGGCAATAAAGAACCCATGTCAGCAAAGTATTCTTCCTCAGTGGATGGCTCCCTGGCTACTGGTGCGTCAAGGACAGAGTCCGGAATCGCGTCAAGAGTTTCCTCCAAGAATTGTGCAAGTGTCTGCACGTAAAAAGACGATCATAACTAGTTGTTTACCATTTGAAGAACTATCTCAAAAACCTGCATAAAGGACTTTCTTCACTAATGGTTTACCACGTACATACATATTTCAAAACTGCATCCTTTTTTGAGATCTGAAAACATTTCTTCTAGAGCATAGTAGTGTGTTGCGGTGTGCAGATTTTGCTATTGTTGCAACAAGGTGCAAGGGCAGGAAAGAGTGCAAATCCTGCTAGCTTACCTTGCAATGACGCAATGTAGAATCAGCCTTACGTTTCCACAAGCTGTTACCAGGTTCTGAGTGGAATAAATGTAACAATGGCTGCTCAAAATGAAGTGATTCTGTCAGAATATCATCAAGTAATTGTTTGCATAGTATCATGTGAAACGAAAAATGATGGAAAAGGCCAATACAAGTATCAATAGCAAAAATCTTGCATTGTCATTCTCAAAACTAGATTTACTGTACAATTATAAAATAGAAAACGCAGCACTTGCAACTGCCTACATCTTAATTAAGCAGATGACACATCGGCGCAAACAAATAATTTTTCTTGTCCATTGCAAATAGTTTGACCTTCCTCCCTCTATTGAGTTCAAATCTTAAGTTATACAGTAGTATTCCACATCTAGAAGCAAACAGAACTAGCAATTCTTGGGTGAATTAGTTCCGTTTTAGTGAGACATAAAGAGAGTGAAACCATGGATTTGATCTTCACTAGATAGAGAGTACAACCAGCTTCACTAACCATTTAAACAACTTGTTCTCTAGTTATATTTATGATGCACTACTGTGCACACCAGGTCATATTAAATTACAAGGTGAAAGAACTAAAGACTCCAAATGAAGAGAACTTCAATAAAGTACAGAATAATTTCATAAATAGCAGAATGAGACTTGAATATCACTGTTCCATGTGATCATAACAATAGGCAGTTTCTGTCATTAAAATGTAGATTGAAGTCAAAAAAAAATCCTCCTTCACACCTTAACAAGTTGCCTCACGTTTGGCCTGCTGATGCCATACTGTCCAATTATAGAATCACCATAAACTTGGTAGCTCTCAAGGATCTAAAACAGAGTTTGGTCAACAGAAGAAAAAGCTGATAAACTCACAAACAGACTGCCCTTAGTGCTAAACCTGGCGACGTGACGAGCAACTTGTTGGCATGCCATAAATTTCACCATCCACGTGCCCCAGCATATTCCATGGACTGGAACATCCATCCACAAAAAGTAAATTATTAAAGACAATAAATGACAAGGGAATTAGCAACACACACAATTTTCCCCCAGAAAAACAAAAACAAATGGGGTCAAGGTAATCCCAAAGGCCAAACGTTAATGCAGGTATACATCCAGGGGGGAAACCCAAACTGTTAGAAGTTAATTTGTTTGTTCGAGGTTTTTTTTCTTTTTTTTGGGGGGGTTGGAGGTTTTATAGCGAGGTGGGAGGGGACAACATACTTTCACCATATCACCAACTGAATCAATTTATTTAGTAAAGATTAGTGATTTTCCTCAGAAGGAAGAGGTTTCCTTGATGATGGATGAATTCCAAGCTGCCAAATAGCTCCAAAGTGAGATCGAATGTGTACAACCCTTTCTAAGGGGATTTTTTTTCCACTAATACATGTTGTTTCACACATTGCAGACGGCCTAAGTAGCTCTCTTGCAGGATCTATTGACTTCAAATTGACGTGGATGCCGATGGACACAAATAATTCGTGCAAACTTTTAGTTGATCAACTATGGTTTCTATATCTAGTAGACATTGTATGAAACTGATGAGAACACAACCGTGGTCAATATGTAACTCTGGAGCCGATTCATGGTCTGTTCATGACTTAAATATGGAGAAGAAAACTTACATATTAGGAGATCAAAGCATCCATGGTTTTCTTTTGCTTTTTTTTATTTATGTGGGTTGTTAGTTTATCCTTGATGATGTACTTGCTCTCTTTTTGTACTGTTCAAATCAGCAGATTACTTTTAGTGTGATAATAGCGTTTATTTGTTACGCTTATTGGTCTATTTAACTTGACATTTCGTCAGATCTGTTCCCAGTGGTCTGTTTTTTGATGTTCCTGGAGTATGGGAAGCCAGCAAAACAAAGATAATAGTAAAGCAATTTTGTTGCATTGCTAGAGCTAAAGTAACCCAGGCAAGGTAGAGTTGCTGCTGTTGTAGTGATGGTGAACTGGTGATGGTAGTGGTGCGGATAGGTGGTATGGCCAAACCATTTTGGTTGAGAGGAGATGGCATTGGCCCATGTGGTTGGGCCACGCATAAGAGGATGCTGATCTCTTCATTCCTACATTGTTGTGGATTTGGTCCTCTGTTTGATTCTCCATATATGAGCTTTGGGATTTTGTTAGCCAGCATTAAATGTACTATTTTACACTGCACCTCTTTGAATTTTCAAAACCAATTGACTTGCATGAAACCAGAATTGAGGATATAAAAAAAAGGATTTTTTTTTGACAAACAAAATGAATGTCCATACTTATTGTAAGCAGCCCGACCAACCATAACTCGATGTGCACCTTGTCTTATTGATCCACTAACCTGTAACCAGGACAGAAGATCTTCAGTAAAACTGATTATTGCAGGGTTAAACGTCATGTAAGGTTGAGACATCAACATAATGTAATCCTGATAAACTGGAGAGTAATCTAAGACTGATAAATTTGATAGTAATTTGCTCATTAGGAGAATAGCTCGACTCAGCCTAGTAAAATGTCGCTGACTCGCTATCTTGAGCTCATAGCTAGAGCTAGTTCTCGTTGAAAACGCCAATCCACACCTAGGTGCAACCGCACCCTATGCCAGTGAGGTACTGTGCATTTCAAAAAAACTTGAAAAAAATCATGGATTTTACATCATGCTATAACATGTACACTTGCAAAAAGTTGTGCAAAAGTATGACCATTTGTGCACTGCACATAACAAATATGTAAAGGTATAATTGCTGTCAAGTCCTTCATCTCTTGTTTTCGTTAGGAAGAATAGCAACTTGATCTATTCCCATGGGCTTTAGGCCAAATATATAGTACATGTACAAAAGTGTTGTATAAGAAAAGGAAACCTAACACAGCTAGAATATGAATACAATACATATCTATCTAACATCCCCCCTCAAACTCATGGCGGATCAACAACACTTTTTGAGTTTGGAGAGGTAAAAATTGTCCTGTGCTCAAGCCTATGCCTTCATGAAGAAATCTGTCAACTGAAGTTTGGAGGCACGTACTGAAGAGCAATAACCTTATCCTGCACCTAGGACTGCATATAAGAAGCATCAACACTGCTAATAGCACATGTGCTATCAGACAAAAGAGGAGTCTGTATAGAAACAGAAACACCAGACTCCTCAAGTAACCACCGTAGCCAAGTAACTTCTGCTGTCAAAAGAGCCATAGCTCATAACTCAGCCTCTGCATTCGAACAAGAAACTGTTGTCTGCTTCTTAGTCTTACAAGCAATTAGAGAACCACCAAGAAAAACACAATAGGCAGAAAGAGATTAACGATCAGAGTGATCACTAGCCCAGGTCGCATTAGAATACACTTGGAGCTGAAAAGAGCTGGAGCATGGAAAGAAAAGATGGCGAGCGATAGTTCCACAAAGATACTGCAAGACACGAAAGAGATGATTATAGTGGAGCTAAGTAGGAGCAGAAATAAAGGAACTTAGGATATGCACTAGATACGAAGTGTCAGGACAAGTGACACCGAGGTAAACAACATTCCCACAAGACGACAACAATGAGAAGGATCCTCAAGAGGCTCACCATCAGTGGGCAAAAGGTGAACATTGAGCTCCATGGGAGTCGCAACCGTGCGTTAACCAGTGAGAGAAGCTCTATCAAGAAGATCTTGTATTTACTTCTCTTGGAACTAGAAGAAGCTATCAGGCATAGAAGAAACCTTGACCTCAAAGAAGTAACAAAGAGGACTCAAATCAGACATAAGGAACCGCTCACTGAGACATGCCGTCACAAAGGCGATATACTAAGAATCATCTCCAGTAATAATCATGTCATCAACATACAGGAGAAGAGTCAGACCATGAGATGAGGTGTGGACAAAGCATATGATCATGAGTGCTGGCAGAAAAACCAACTACAATGACCACAGAAGAAAAATGCTCAAATCAGGCAAGAGGGGCTTGCTTAAGCCCATACAGAGAGCGACGGAGATGGCAAACCATACCCTCAGGAACAGAATAACCCGGTGGTGGCTGCATGTACACCTCATGCAACTCACCATTAAGAAAGGCATTCTTACCATCAAGCTAAGAGCTGAACCAAGCATGAACAGAGGCCACAACAAGATGACTGCGAACAATGGTCATGTGAGCAAGCAAAAGTCTCATCATAGTCGTAATGATGCGCCACAAGACGAACCTTATAGCGTTCAAGAGAACAATCAGAGCGAGTCTTAACGTTGTAGACCCAATTTCAAGTGATGGGACGGACACGTGGACAAAGAGTGACAAGATCCCACGTGCCCGTGCACTTAAGGGCAGCGAGCTCCTCCGCCATCGCATGCTGCCATTCCGGATGAACAACAACATCACGACAAAAGGTTGGCTTGACAAGAGCGGCGCCAGCAAAACCAAGGAGGTCAATTTGCGGACGCAGGCGAGCATGAAGGGCATAGCAAGGAGAAGGTGGCGCATCAGAAGAAGATGACTCACCAATAGAAGATGGTGCATCCGAAGAAGATGGCATATGAAGAGAAGATGGCTCACTAGGAGAAGCCGACGCATCATGCAAAGGTGAAAAAACAGAAGAATCCCCAACTCGCGAATGATGAGTGTAGTAGAGAGGATAAGAGAGAACAACTCCAGGAGGGGCCTCAGGAGGACACACCGGTGGTAGACACGACAATAGGGGCCTTAGCAGACAGTGCCGACGGTGATGACACCACAGGAGAAGGCGCCGGTGGTAAAGACGATGGAGGCATCATTGGAGAAGGCGTCAAGAAAGAAGTCGTCACGGGAGAAGGCACCAGCCCCGATGTTGACACAGAGGTGATGGGAGTAGCAAGAAAAGTTAGGAAAGAAAGTGGCTCGACAAGAGAAGCTGGAGACGAACCAGTAGAAAGACAGGGGTAGAAGGAACGAGACTCATCAAAAGTAAGATCGTGGGAAACCTGCATCCGTCGGCCGACAGGATCCCAATAACGATATCCCTTATGCTCAACACCATAGCCTAGAAAAAACGCACTCAACACACTAAGCGTCAGCTTAGTGCGCTCACGAGTTGCAAAAAGCACATAGCACACACAACCAAAGATGCAAAGACTAGAACAATCGGACGTACTACCACAAAGACGCTAGATTGGCATCCCACCCTTAAGAGCAAAAGAAGGCTGAATATTAGTCAAATAAGTGGTAGTGGAAACAGCCTCAGCTCGAAAAATGAGGGGGAACACTAGAGCCGAGCGTAAGAGCACGAGTGGTCTCAAGAAGATGGCGATGCTTACGCTTAGCAACACCATTCTGAGCATGAGCACCGGGACCAAAAAACTGAGAGAGAGTACCCTACTTAGCATGAAAAACTTGAATAGGAGAGTCAAACTAAGTACGAACCATGGTGGCAAAGTTCTTATAGATCTGTAAAACCTCGCTACGAGAAGACATAAAATAAATCCACGCGTGGCGAGAAAAATCATCTATGAAGAGAACATAATAGCGATGACACCCTTTTGAAACAAAGAGAGCTAGACCCCAGACATCAGAATGAACAAGATCAAACGGACATTGCGACATTGACTCACTAGAAGGATAAGAAAGCTGGAGCTGCTTGCCAAGCCTACAACCCTGACAATTTACTAAAGAGACATACCGGAAACAGACCCTAAAGACCATGACGGATAAAGGGTGAGGGACACGAACCACAAAGATGTCCCAAACGATGATGCCACTGAGCAAACGACGAGGTGGAGAATGCAGTGAAGGAACTGGCCATAGAGGAACAGGGAGACTGGTAGGGGCAGCGGAAGCCAGTCAAGCTCTCAAAGACGCTGTGAACAGCGACACGAACCAGTCCCAACCAAAAGACATGTACGACGGTCCTGAACACAGCAAGAGTCGACTTCGAGAATGATACAACAACCATGATTAGTGAGCTAGCCGACGGATATGAACTGCATGGTTAGTTTGGAAATATGAGAAACAGTAGGAACATGAAAAGAGGAAGTCAAAACAGTGTCTCATCCTGCGACAGAAAGAGAAGTACCATCTACGGTATGAACAGTGATAGGAGCAGCTAGGAGACTAAGAGTAGTAAGACTGGTGGAATCAGAGGTCATATGAAAAAATAGCACCAAAATCAAGAATCCATGTCGATGTACCTGAAGATGTGTAAGGTGGCCTCTCATAACCAAATGACTGAGCAGAAGAACCAGCAGAAAACAATGGTGCAGAAGCCAGACGACGCAACAACATGAGGATCTCCTCTGTGGCAGAAGCAACAGAACCCCTCGGAGGAGAGTAGTCAGCAGAAACCAACGGTGCAGCCAGACAAAGAAGCAGCGTAAAAATCTCCTAGGTAGCAGAAGCAAAAAATATCCCGTGACAAAGAAAAGCCAGTAAGACCTGAGCAAAGCCACGTCGACTGGCGCCATATGCTACAAGACCTGGCAGGATCCCCGATGAGCGACCAGATCCAATCATCGCCGAGCGCCAAGAGCCACTATGGAGGCTAGCAGCAGGGGTAGCCGCAACAACAGCTTCAGGAGGTGATTGGTGGCGAGCAGAGGCGGCCAATGGTGAGCAAAAGCAGGCGATGGCGAGCAAAGGAGGCTGGTGGGCAACGAGGTCCGACCGGCAACTATTAGTGGACGAGCTATGGGGGTGGCCTGAAGATGGCGGCGCGGCCGTGATCTGGAGGACGCAGCAATAGGCGATGAGCTGCAGTGGTGGCGCGTGCAAGGTGCAGCAAGTAATGACTGGAAGCAGAGCCGCATCCAATCAAGTGGGCATAAAAACCGAAAACCCCAACAAAAACCGAACCAGAAGAACTGGATTAGGGGGTTAATTTGGGTTTCGGTGCATATTTTGGTTGCAAAATTGGAAAAACCAAATTAATTTCAGTCAATTCGGTTTTGAGGCAAGGTTAACCGAAAGAACCGGAGCACCCGATATGTTGGGCCAAAACCCCAAAGGCCCAAGTGCCCAACTAGCGCTTCTACTCCCAACCCAAATGCTAACCATACCCAACCCTAGCAGGCAGCAGCCACGCGACGCGACTCCCCATCAAGTCATCTCCCCAGCGGTGCTGCGCTTGGTGGCAACAAGCGCTCCATCCCGGCTTGGCGGCGACGAGCACTCCATCCCAACAAGGCAATGACGGGTGCGACGCCACGGCCGCAAGGATTCGAGGAGGCGGTGACGGGCGGCGGCACCGCGGCAACGACGGAGCATTCTTGCTCTCTCCTCATTAGTCTCCGGTTCTTCTCAACCCGGTAGCATCCTGCATACCTATATCGATTTGAGACATGTTGAAGACCAAAGTATTGAGCTGCATATTTGCTTGTTGAACTAAGTATTTAGTGACCTACTCTAATGTCAATTTAGACATTTAATTCATGTCTCAGTATTGAAGTAGAGGCACTTTGCTATGCTATAATGCTATTGATGACCGTTGTTCAATTCTTCATGCACATATGCACTCCTGCTGATCGAATAACAAATGAATTGATGTCTGCCATTATTCAGCTCGATCGGTCAGTTCAGTTTAACCGAAAAACCGAACCAAATTTTTGATTCCCATAAAATAGCAGGTTAATTTAGTTATTATTTCTAGAAAACCAAAATAATTTGAAACCGACAAAACTGAACCGGAGAAATCAAACAAACCTAATGCCCACCCTGAGCATCCAGTGTCCAGGAGAAAGGACAACGGCGGTGCGGCAGAGAGAGGACTAGCGACGGCCGATGTTGTGCCCAGAAAGAAGAGCAATAGCAACGACAATGGCAACAGCGGCACGTCCAAGATGAAGGAGGCGACATGCAACGACTGGCGTGGTGGTGGATCGAGTTGCACCGCGCCAACGAAGAGATCAAACAGGAGGTTGATCGGAAAAAATAATCTAAAACCCTACTTGGCTAAAAAAATGATCTAAAACCCTACTTGGCTCTTGCTACCATGTTAGGAGGAATAGGCCAAATATATAGTACATGTACAAGTGTTGTATAAGGAAAGGAAACCTAACACAGCTAGAATACGAATACAATACATATCTATCTAACAGTTTTTTTGTACGGTACACAAATGATATTATTTTTGCACAGTTTTTTGCAAGTGTACATGTTGTAGCATGTACATCCATGAATTTTTTTCAGTTTTTTTTAGAAATACACAAAGTACCTCTCTAGTATAGTGTGTGGATGCACCAAGGTTTGGAAAATCCGCTTTGTAGTTCTTGAAAGATATCCAAGTCTAAAACACTTTGAAAATAATAAAGTACTTAACCTCATGTGCAACTACAAAAGATTCTCCAGTACTGAAATATTCAAAAATCATGTGGAACCATGCTGTGGACTCCTTTTGGGGGAACCAGCATGATAGAGGAGCAGGCGCAGGTTCAATGGCATTTTGCCGAACCCAACAACTCTGCCCTTGCTGCTCTAACAGAACAGAGGGATTGGCCAAAATCACTTTTCTCTATTGAGTGAGCAGAACATATACAAGAGATATATATGGGCCTAATACTACACATATATGCATATAAAGGGAATACTCTTAACAGCTGCCTCCTGAAATCGGACCCAACCTGGTCATGCTGTTCAATGTGATCATACAAATACCAACTTCTAAAAATTGCAGCAACAAAATTAAAATGTGAAGTTCCTGTTGTTACCAGTCACTTACTTGATCAATAGTAGTTATGCCTCCATTTAGAGTAAAGTGTACCTCTGGGAAGTCCCGCAACAAAGCATAGTAGTATTCGTACCTGCAGTGATCCCCATAAAAATCCAGTACATTAAAAATTGAAATAATAAAGCATAACATTTAAAAAAGGTGTGTCTGAACCCAAATTCCAACACAGCAATCTCTATGTAGGTGCTAGACCCAGGATCGACTATTCGGAAGTCAGACTTTTCCCAGTAGTAAATTTTCATTATTGATAATACAGATCGGGTATGTGAGCACGGAAAAAATCAGTAGTACACCAACAAATTAATTCAGAATATTTCAACAGGTAGTGCTGGAGCTGCACAATAGTTTCGACATGATGCATAAAGGGCCAATGCTTAGTGCCACGATTTATTACAGTTTACACATATGGCTTTCAGACTTTAAAGATATTGATGTTGTCACTGTGTAAATATTTAACGATATCTTTATATGCAAAATGGTATCAAGACCAACATACTTCAAAGGAGGAACCTTCCGATTCTCCGCAGGACTGAGGCCACTAAGCAATGCCTTCCGAGCATGAATGATGAAATGCCTAGTTGGTGACTTCGAAACAACCTTATCTACAAATTCACCTGGTAGAAAACAAGTTAATTGCAAATAAAAGCCAGATAATAATAAAAAGCATGTCACTATGTCAGCAGTCAGCACTCAGCACAATGGGGAAATTTTTATCATCAAGATAGAAAAAGCTTCCAGAGAGAATGGGGAAAAAAAATAGTTCTCTGTAAAAGGAAGCAACCTAACTATACAAAACCATATTGCCCACATGTTATGCAGTACGTGAATACCAAATATGATATGCCCTAACATATTTAGAGATTTTACACTGATGTTAGAACTTCTCAAGTAATCTGTCAGTTTGGGAATATTAGTTGGTTTGATTAGGTTGATAAGTTATTGGACTAGTAGCACATCCATGGGTGACAACAAATAGGCAGCCAAGCTTCGTTACCATGCTTTCTTAAAATAAATACTACATTCTACTAAAATAACAAGATTATTAGACAAATTTACAATTTAAAGGCAAACCACACATAAAAATATATAAATATACCGATCAGCAGGATTTTACATATACTCTGCCTTATGAAGTATAGCAGTATACCATCAACAAACGCAAGATTATTCTTTTTCGGAACTTCTATTGTAGATTAACTAATTCTGTTGTTATGAAAACATATCGTCTGCTTTTAACCCACAATTTCCCTTCCTAATCTCTGAAAAAACCTATGGCAACTTTTATTGGAAAAACTAGAGTTCTCTGAAGAAATCTCACAAAGCTCTTCATAGGAGTCACGATCATCAACTCCAATTCTGCACTTAACGCTGACAGGGACATCACAATTGGCAGCAATAGCTGACATAGCATCCCCTACAACCTTCACGAAACTGTATAAACTTTCATGCAAGGTTGGAGAAAGAACAAGTATGCATATGACATCGTGGTTTTGTTATGCTGGATCTATGAAGCAAACCTCTGGATCAAACATTAAGCGAGCCCCAAAGCAACCGTGACCAGCAACTTTGCTGCTGGGGCAGCCACAGCTAACACAAAAGTCCACAAGAATGTGTAAGTTATATAATATAGTAAAATGCTGCAAAATTATTTGAGACACAAATGAGGCTATTACTTCAGGTTGATCTCATCATATGAATAAGCACTTGCTAGTTTAGTTGCCTTCGCCAAATTGTCAAGATTACTTCCACCAATTTGCAACACAATAGGATGCTGTTCAGCCGGAAATGCTAAAAATCTATCCTGCATATTTTGAAAATTAAAATTAGAAACGACCAGCTTTGCATATGATTGGTGCATATGTGCATATAATGTTATCCAAATGGAATAGACACATTTTACAACTTCATTCATCTAAACAAAAGAAAATTGCCAGAAATTCATGATAAATGAAAACTGAAGTCCTATCAACTTTACAGAATAATATCAATCAATACTGGTGGCATGTGTATTGAATTCAGATGGTTCCTCCACATATCAGCTACCACTTAGAAAATCCACTGCTGCTTCATCATGTAAAGAAACAGTGAAGGATAAACTTATGGAATTTCCAGTGATTTGAATATGACTTCAGAAATGCTCCAACTCTATTCACCAGAATTTACATAGTGGAATTAAATGAAGTTCGGACTAAACCACAATATTCATTTCAAGTAAGAGCCAGCTGGCCATTAAAATGATGATGCCCTCTTATTTTACTGTCTCGGCTTAGTCCAATTTACATAAGAATATAGAGAGGGACTGCAAAGTAGGCGAATTAGATGTGTGAAGTTTAACCAAACTGATTTCTAAATACAACATGCAGTGTGTGCTGAGGTTCAGTGGAATGCCACTATTGGTTCTGGAATACCCCAATAGAGATATCAAGTTGAACACCACAATGAGAGAGATCCTGGTAAGTGACTGCAGAGGTACTTGAGATAGCTCATAGAAATGGAAAAATTAAACTAAGCGCATGGCGAAGAGCAGAGCAGAGGCACTACATGACATATAGAATTAGCAATACAGGGCTGAAAATTTTCTGTGTTTTAAAAAATTTCATAAGTTGCATGACTAGTATATATGTTGAAGTGTAGGCCAACCATTAACTCATATAATTTCAGACCTCTCGGCAGTGATGAATTGTAGTATTCCTTACTTTCAAAACAATGGTTACAATATTTCAGTAATCTTAATAAGTACATATACAGATTAACCAAGGTATAAAAAAATGAACGCTGGAGAATATATAGACCTAATTTAAATGCCACCAGGTTTATCACCTCAAGCACACAATCTGATAGCTTAAAGCATTAAAAGGTATAAAACTTTGTGTTGTTAAATATAAATATCTTAAACAATTCTTTTTTAATAACTTTCCTCTTTTATTCTCTTGATCATGGTTAGGGATAAGAAAGCTGACTATATCTTTGTCTAAATTGTTGATACAGCCATCTCTAGAGCATATGACCAAGCCTGAGTCTACCCTCTCCTTATCTTTAGCAACAGATAAATATCAAGCTCTCTATATAAGTTGTTTCTGCACATAGACAACATACCAGTAGCTCTTCATTTGCACTACGGATCATCTACTCCCTGCACAAACTCAATTGTCCATAAGAAAACTTTTTCTTGTACATGTTCCAAATATCTATGGCTGAGGAGCTTGGCATATTAGCTGATCCGTGTCCATGCCAACGGTGGAGTTGTAACTTTTCTTGTATGAGTTCCCAAATTTCTATGGCTGAGGAGCTTGGCGTGTTACCTGATCCATGTTCATGCTAACAGTCGGACATAAGATGGGTGGTACCATGGGGCCAAAGAACGAAAATATGCTGCGTGATGGGGCATAATTTGGTCTTGTTGCAGTGCATTAAGTTGCACGCCTCTCACAGAACTGTCTCCGTCTATGTTCTACATTGCCTTCACTTCTCATTTGAATTTACATCTTGTTTTTCTGTATATTTGCTACTAATGCCATAGTGATGCAGCTCGACTAGTACTATCAAAGTCCGAAGGGGACAAACTCACCAAGTTATCCTTCTGATGGACAATGGTTTCGGCGACCACCATCTCCGTGTACAACCACGCGTGCCTCGATATCAGCCGCGCGAGCGTCCTGTAGTGGTTGTCCGTCCAGTCCATCATCGGCGCCACGCTGCAGGGGAACCAAGAAACCACCACATCAGTCAGCTCCCGATCATCACCAGGTACATCCAGGCCCCTACACACACATCTGATTCCGCCGCTCACCTGAACAAGGGGGGAAGGTACTCCCCGGCGGGCAGAGAGCCCGCCGAGCGACACGGCGGCACGCGGGGAGCGTGCGGCGAGAACCGCCCGGACTGGCCGCGGAGGAAGGAGCCGCCGGGGTGGGCGGGCACCAGCGACGGGAGCAGGGCGTGCCTCGCGGCGGACCTCATCGCGACTCGCGATGGCTATCCGAACCCCCGCTTCCGCATTGGACGGCCGCCGCTTCCCCTGTGGCCTGAGCTACGGTCCCTGCTGGTGCGTGGTGGCTGCGGCTCGTTTGTGTTTTGGCCGGTCGATCCGAGACGGACAGTGGAGATTGTGCGTGTGTGTAATGCTGACAATGACAGTTATCTCTGGTTTATGTAACTTTGCCATGACGGCACGACTAGCCTCGGTGTAAAGTTAGGGTCCCGAAATATCTCGGCAGTGTACCTTCACCACATACACTGCTGTCGATTTTATTTTTAATTAGTATTTTTTTGTGAAGTCATAAACTTTCACAATGCACTCCGTCTCACATCCCCTGCATGTCGTCTAAAACTTCACCAAATGCACCGCCATCAATTTTGCTTTCAATTAGTATTTTTCATCATGAGGTCATAAACTTTCACAATGTTACCGATTACAGTTTCCGCATCCACTTTTGCCTACAGGATTTTAGGATCCATGGATCATCCCAGATGTTTGTAGAGCTTCTCCAGTGCGGCATATTAGATATTTTCAATAGCATCTCTTCCATTTATTTTATTTTTGAAAAAATATTTACTATGTATTTCTTCAAGGTGTGATCAAGGACCTGACCGACAAAGTATAACACATAAAAGAGGGCACAAACAAAATGTCATCGAGGACACGCAACAGGAAGAGGGACATGTGGCCCCATCCAGCCATGTGGGTGTATGAGCGTCGAGTGGTTGCTTCCGCTGTCGACCAGAAGCGCAACTGCCGCTGTCGACAAAGGGCAGGTTCTAGCCGCCACCAGTGCGCAAGAGCAGCCCCTAAACGAACTACCTCCATTTGACTCATCGTTGAGCCTGGAGGAAGGAGGTCACTGATGCCAAGGATGATGAAGATCAGCATGCATCGGACACCACGGAGAAGCCCATTTAACAGGTAGTGGACACCCATGCATAGCCGAGGCAACGAGGCGAGCTCCATGTGCCCTAGTACAGAAACCTCAAAGGGGCCTCCATAGATGGAGGTTGAAGTGGATCTAGATAGCGACTCATGGAAACCATCACCAAGAGATGGGCTTGCACTGGAGCAGGAGAAACGTGAGCAACACATCTTCAACACAAGATAGATCTAAAGCCCAAAGAAAGGAATGCAACCCTGGCTCGGACAAGGTGATCAAACAAGAAAATCAATCCAAAGATTGCCAAGCAGAAGAGATTTGAAAAAACTAAAGCATGGGATCTAAACCAAAAGGAGAGATTATTACATAATGAGAAAGGGATTGGGGAGGGAGTAGTGTAGGACAAACCGACACATGACCATGGATTGAAGGACCTGGAATGAGCATAAACTCATTCCTAAGTTCCTCCTTCCTATCCGGCTGTGCTGAAATCATGTTGATCCAGGGCCCGGCAGAGAAAGAGAGGCAAGAGGACAGAACCGGAGCTTAGATCCAGTTTATTCTACACTAGGCAAAACTTCATGAAGGCTAAATAGGGTGGATCTACAGCTGGGTCGAATATCACATTCTTGACACCAAGTATGTCATCACTCTTGAGAAGCTTGTCAAGGTTCCTCATTCTCACATGAGCCAATCTCTAAAGAAGATTTTTGCCAACAAACATGTTTGTATACAAGAGTTGTTAAAAGAAAAGTCAACCAAGTAGAAGTTACATTTCCTAAAACCTTTGAAGACTAATCAATAATCGTCACTCTTAATCACAAAGACACCATGCTTAGTGAGTTATACTCAAAATCAAGATCACAAATGTGAGATACGAATAACAACTTATAGCTCAAGGACTTCACATGCAAGACATTGGAAATGGATAGGTCATTTGAGATATAGCAATTTTACCTAACCACATTATCTTGCATTGTCACCAGAAGTGATTCTTTTTGCAAGGGATCATTTGCTATCAAATGATGTGAACATGTCTTTTTCTCCGGTCATGTGGTTGGTGCATCTGCTATCAAGCATCCAACTCTTCTAGAAAAAAGCGTAAGGTAACAATGGAAGAAAGTATGGAGACCACTCATATTTGGATTTGAAGGAATAGAGTCGAGGACAACCCTTTTCGAGAGGGGAGAATGATGCGGATCTCCCCATGGACAACACCTCATCAAGCTATTTAACTCCAGGTAACACGTGTATTGACTTATATATTGCCAAGACATGGCATGAAAAGGTGAATCTTCTCATTTACATGTGTCCATCTGATCCTACTAAGAATGGCATGCTACTTTATGCTCCTATATTTTTCATTCTTAAGTTTGAAGATCCAAGCATCATGGAGGCAAGAAACAAGTCACAGAGGCAAGGGAAGAAGAATTCTCCACCAAGTCAAGTTCCAGCCAGTACCCCTGGTCAGCTAGCCTAGAGGCTCCGAGCAAGCTAGACTTGGAGGAGGCTCAAAGTGACAAGTTGAGAAGCTACAGCTAAATCTCGGAACCTCTGACCCCAATGTCGGAGACTCAAGATTCCTGAAGGGGCTTTCTCGTAGTCGATCTCAGAATCTCCGGACCTCAATGTCGGAACCTCTAAGATTCCTGAAGGGGCTATCCAGCAGCCAATCTCAGATCCCCCGGGATTAATGTCAGTACCTCTAGGATTGCCGACAAGCTAGTCCGGGATTGAATCTCAGAACCTCCTATACCAATGTCGAAGATATCAGAATCCTCCAGATGTGCATCGAAGCCCAGTCTAGAAGCCAATCTCAGAACCTTCAAATTCTAACTCAGAAGCTCCAGGAATCTAAAGCCAATCTCAAACCTCCAAGTGCCAACTCGAAGGCTTCGAGAATCCACCTGCGCGTGTGTCACTTAGGCCTACGGGTCATCTAAGTGGGTTAAGACCCAACTAAATCTATGGTTGTGGGTAGGACTATAAATACCACTTCCCTTCCTCTCATTAGGGTTAGACTTGATGTTTAGCCTCCTAGGTTGGAGAATCCACATTAAATCTTGTTTATCTCTTGGATTTGTAAAGATCTTGTGTGCCTCTGAGTGAAATTTGTAGAGTTCATCAAGAGGGTTGTTGATTAGGTTCCAAGTTTTCCAAAGACTATCACGTTGGTGTGTGTTGTTGGTGTTGGTTTCCGTCTAGGATCCCTAGTATCGTTCTTACTGTGAAGATCGGGGCCCAGCCTCCCTCCTATGTATATTATGGTTTTTCCATTAAAGATGCCTTAGGAGCGACTACTCATGGCGTTTTTGGATGTCGGTGCTCACAGGGTGGCTATCGATGCTGGTTGGAGGTGGTTCGCCTCTGTCTTTTTGTTGCCACAGAATCCCTCATGGTCAGAATCGACCTCATACCCCTTACTAGATCCTCCTCCAATAAGCGCCTCCTCCTAGATCTGGGAGGGATGCCTCCTGCCTACTTGCCGGAGCTTGCTCTGCCATGGTAGTTGCTAGAGGCATTGTTGAGCGCATTGCTTTTCCTCCCCTAGTCCACGTCGGATGCCAGTGGCATGGTACTGCGGGTGAGTGCGGCTATAGTCATCAGCTGCTTCCTCGAGAGGCGTTGTGTCCGCCGTTGACGGCTTTGTCTGTGCGCCCTTGTAGCCTCCTTCACTGTTGGATGACCCAATGTCTTCAACGTTGACGCCTTCAGTAAGAACCTCAGTGTGCATTGTCAGGGGACCCAACAACAATGAATGTGGGAACATCCGGTCCCTACTCCACTCCACTAAGGTTCCGATTTCACACAAGAGCTCTGGTGCTTCCTCAAGGCCGCGTGCTATCAGGGGGTTCTAATATGAGTGATGCAATGATGGATCCAATCCACCCGGAAGCATGTACGATTGCAAAGAGCAACGTGAGCATATCACTTACTCTATCCAACTGTTGTTAATTGTGCTCAGTTCTACTATGGCTATGCATGATGCTGTTGGGGTGGTATGGATTCTTGGCTACGGCTACCGTCAAGCTTGGAGGTATATATGGTTCAGCCTCCGTGAAGGAGGTGCCTTTCTGTCGATGATCGAAGAATCATCGATCTTACAATATTCATGATGAAAGAGTGTAAGGGTAGGGGACACCCTGGGTTCCAATCGAATTGTGCTGGACCACCAGAAAGCTGAGATTTTAGACAGGTTCAACCCTTCTGAAGGATAATAACCCTACGTCTTGTGTGTTTATATTGATCCCAAGACAAAGTACAAGAGGAAAAATAGCTAGACTAGATGGGATCTATAACTAGTCGGAAGTGGATGTCAATGGCTGTCTCCCTTCTACTTGGCTCGAAATTCTGCTTGCGTGGATCTGCTAGGGCTTTGTGTGTTGGATGTGACTTGTATGGATTCTTTTCGCTTGTTCCTCTCTGCAGGGTCTTCTGGTTCCTTTTATAGAGGGTATTCTGTGTCTAGCACGGATTCATCTACGAGTAGGACTCCTGCCATCCTTAAACATCGGGATAAGCTTCCTTGTTTAAGGGGTATTTGGACACCTGCGGATGATTTGCTTATCTCCTGGAGTCCCTCACAAATACGGTAGTTGCTCTAAGTACCCAGGGGATCCTAGAGTATCCGTTGTATATAGTAAAATTGTACTACTCATCATCACTTTCTTTGGTACTTTTGCCAAGTTGTCCTTCTTGTCCGCGACTAATGGTTCACGGAGCTCTCTATACAAATTCTTGTCATGCATTACTTTCATATAGTGTGCTCAATCTTCGATGGAGAAGATGCAGAAGTCCCAATACTGATTTTGTTCGAGTTGTGCACCAAAGGCAGATGAGTGAGCCTTGCTTGTTGCACCTCATAATAGACAAAGTCAACAAATCAAGGTGTAGCTTGGTGATGCTCATCCTACATCTATAGGCCACCAGTTTCACCCTCAAGTGCACATGTAGAGCGATCACCAGAGAGACATCAACTGGCGAGCACGTTTGACCCAAGAAGATATTGGTTGCTGCTTTGCATCGGAATACTCAATCGAACAAGCCGCTGACCTTGTCGATACCTTTTGCGACTGTTGTGTCTGTTTTATGCTCCATTTGCAATATCTTACGTGCGGTTTTGCTCCACCTATGCAGCTTTGTTCATTGGAGTATTGTAAAATGTAGCCTTGTTCCTTAACTAATACAAATCTGGCTTGTTTTGAAAAAAGAGGGAACACATGGTGAGAAAGAAATGACAGGCGACACCGTTATAAAAGGGCCGATGGAATGGTCAGTGATGCTTTGTAAAAAATTATGAACTTATGATAATACTGAAGTGAAACTGAAAAAATTATTGGTATATTACAAATGGAACTTTTAATGGTATGAAATCAAAATTTGCTTTTTCCAAAGATAGAGTTGGCTTCATTTTATGTGTGAAAAGCCATCCAAAAGTATAAATCTAAATAAACACATTATAGTTGTTCCTTGAAAAGCCATGTCAGCCTTCCAAAGCCGGTCTATGCCGTGCAGTCCTCCTGCCGAAAACCGACCTCGAGCTAAGGGTGGAAACGGATCGGATAGTGCCCTTCCCACTTCCGTTTCCATATTTTCAAAGCGAATACGGATGTTGTCAAATACGGATCGGATGTTACTCGAATACGAATACGAATCAAATATATATTCAATTCGGTCGGATACGAATATCCTACAGCTTTAATGATAACTATGGTAAACCACATAACTAGATAAGTACATGAACATGATGATGAGTTAATGATATATATAAATCGATGACATACGATAGTAATAGGTTCTACATGCATAAATGATGATAAAAATATCTCACATAGAGAAATAGAGTTTTGCTATGCCTATTAAGCTTAATGGGCTGTATAATTGGGCTAACGGGTTAGAGACTTAGAGAGAGTTGTTGAAATAGATTAATATAACTTTATTTGGATACGGATATATCCGTATCTGTATCCGTATTTGTTTTATAATCCAGTACCATATCTGCATCCATATCTGAGAAATAAATCTAGACAATATCCGTATCCACATCCGTTTTTAATTTAGATACAGATATTGCTTATCGTTTTAGTGTTTTCTCGAATGCGAATACCGAATAATACGAATTATCCGCTGCCAGTTTCCACCCTTACCACCGGCTGCGGCCCAAATCTCTGCGCCTCCGGTGCAACCCAAACCCTGCGAGCGCACGCACGCCAACAGGCAGCACGGCAGTACCAGCCTTCCAAGTTTCCAACTCCAAGCTTCAACTTCACAAGCAGGGAGAAGCATTTCTCTCCCCCACTCTTTCCTTTCTCCGCACTTCACCTCCTAACCACCCCCTTCCGTCGCCATGGATGCCGACCTCCTGCAGCGCTGCCTCGAGGCCGGCGGCCGCGACTTCTTCCTCCACCACCCTTCGTCCCCTCCCTCCCCCACCTCCGCTTCCGCCGCCGCCGCCTCCTCGTCTTCCATCCTCCAGTCTCTCCCCCTCCACGTGGTAAACCCTCTCTCCCCCTTCTCCTCCTCCCCCTCCGTCCTCCTCCATTACTCCCCCTTAATCCCGTCTGTTGCCTTTGATCCAGTCCTTCGACCGCGGCTACTACCTCCTCGTGAAGGCGATCCAGGAGCTGCGCGAGCGCAAGGATGGCCTCGTCGTCACCGTCGGCATCGGCGGGCCGACCGGCTCCGGCAAGACCAGGTAGGGCAGAATCATCTTCCGCCGCCACCCCTGCGATCGCGTCGCGTCGCTCGTTCGCTGCTATAGCTCTTCCGTTTGGTCAGGAGCTGACTGGTGGTTGGTTGATTTGGGGGGTTGTGGTGCTGTGCTGCGCAGCTTGGCGGAGAAGGTGGCGTCGGTGCTGGGGTGCGTCGTGATCGTTTCCATGGAAAACTACCGCACGGGGGCCGGGGCCGACGAGGGGAGCGACATCGAAGCCATGGACTTCGACGCCCTCGCGTGCAACCTCCAGGTCCGTGTCCGCCTCTCTTGAGCTGTTCAACTTGCGGGTGGGATTGGATTCATGCAGGTTGCTTGCTTTAATGACGGGTCAGAGTGTGTCGAGAAATGGTGGGCGTGAATGCTCTGTTGTTGAAGGAGAATGGAATTGATGCCTTGATGGGTGGGTGCATACAGGAAAGTGGAGTTATTTTCAGAAAGAGGCAGTTTCTTGTATTGGTGCCACATTCCGTTACAATCCTCTATACAAAGAATAGAGTCCACTTGTACGTAGACTCCATGAAATTGGGAAAAAGCACCAACTTCCATATGAAGATTAATTGAAATAGTAACAATCCTCTCTTGATGATCTTCTAGCCACCTAACTGTGCGATGCACGGTACACATGTCAGAAGGTTTGATGGAAGATTATACCTTGTAGTTGAAATAGAGAAGTTGATGTACGAATTTGGAAAGCAGATCAGATGGGGCAGCTAATGTGGGAAAAGTAGTGTCTAGCCATTTATACCTTTGTTGCATTGTTGATTACCACTTTAACCCTCGTACATTTGCATGTTGCAGAATAGTTTATGTACACACATCAATAGTGGTTATTGGAATGTTTATTTGTTTATCGTCCTGGCTTTGGAAGAAAACACTTGTTAAACTGGAATTGGAAATCTGACTTATGACTGTTTTCCAGGAAAAGGTTTAGACTGCTTGCTTTTGACTTCTGATTGATTATCAGTAGAGATTAGATTTGTTAGCAGCCATTGGAATGGTAACAGGCTTAAACCTATTCATCTATCCTATCCCTCACTTGACTAATGTTATTTAATATGGCGATGCATATGTGTGCTGTGTTGGTGAAAGTGTTTTGTGCATTCGTTGCATCAAAAGGTCTGTGCACTCCTCCAACGGAAGATTGGAATAATAAATAGTTTCTGGAACAAATAAAACCTCTAGTATCAACTGGTGAACAGTTGATCATAGTGGCTTGGAGGCATGCAGGCATGCAGCTGAATTACGTGGATGTCTTATTCCATCTTAGAGTTTTTAAATGTCAAATCATGGTCTCTCGAGCTGCATGTCTCCTTGCGTAAATGATAGTTGTAGGTCCACTGTTTTGCTCTGCCACTCGGCAGCTAATGTGTTTATCGTGTTGAGAGCATAATGGTATGTTTGCCAAAATGGTACAGAGAACATGCTGCATAGCTTACTTATTTGGTTTATGTGTACTATTTTAGTGCTTAGAGCTTTTCTTTTATGGTTGTTGTTTTGATGCATATATTGCCTATGCTTAGCACATTTATAACTAAATATACATATGAATGTCGGGTTTTTCATACTAGCTAAACTGCAGATAAGGGACTGACTGCACACTTAATGCTATATATAATGTTGCGCTTTGAAAAGTTTACAGAACATGTTAGATTTCTAAATATCATGAGAGATAAACCTTATGATTGTAAAGAGAGAATCAAGAAGGATATATGATCTTTGGGGAAGTCAGCGATGTTTTGCTTTTGTGCTCAGCGGAGCACTCATGCACATGGCCATAATGAAGAAATAGATAGTAGTGACAGAATATAGTTCAAGTAATCTGTTTTTTTGGGCTCTGATCTGTTTATTTGCAAATATATAATAAAATTGAATCTCTCAACTCGTTGAGTGGAATTTGAAAATATGCAGATCGTGAATGATTTTGCATTTCCGAGTCTATAATCATCAATCTCTTTGGTGTATCGTGGATTTGGTCTTGTAGGGGGTCATGCTTTGCCTGCTGGAGTACACAAATTGGAAATGTTTGCAGCTGCTTTATCCAATGTTTTTAATCGTAATGATTGTTCTTGTTATCTACACTTGATGTATCTAGTCGAATCAATATTCCAACCATTGTTTGGGCAATGTTTGCACAGAAGTCTTTATTTGCTTGCCGTCTTGGGTCTTGACAATTTTCTACTTATTTAGGTGTATGACAAGTACCCTTACAATCATATCTGCTGAGCAGGATCTTGTAAAGGGCAAAGATACATTGATGCCACTGGTTGATTTTCAAGAGAAGAAACGTACAGGATGGAGGCAACTGAAGATTTCATCATCTGGAGTGGTGCAATATCTCAGAATACATGCTATACATTATTGACAGTCTTAGAATCAGATAATTTTGCTATATTGATACAAGTTATCCTTCTAGGTGATTGTTGATGGTGCTTATGCTCTGCATTCAACACTAAGGTCGCTGCTTGATATCCGTGTTGCTGTGGTAAACGTTATAATTGATTCAAATCCATTTTGTTACATAACAATAATTGTGGCTCAAGTAATGTTGCGCATCAATTTCAGGTTGGTGGTGTTCATTTTAGCCTGCTTTCTAAAGTTCAGCATGATATTGGAGATTCTTGCTCATTGGATTATCTGATTGATAGCATATTTCCGCTGTTCAGAAAGCACATTGAGCCAGACCTGCATCATGCTCAAGTATGCATTTTTTTATTCTGTATCTGCTGTTTTCATTTAGCCTGTAGCTACCATTTGTATATTTGGTCTTGATATTATCTATTTGAGTTGCTGGTGCAGATTAGAATTGATAACAGCTTTGTCTGCTCATTCCGGGAACCGTACTACAAGCTAAAATGCAAAAATGAGGTCAGCATTGGTTTCCTGTTGATTGATAACATATTATTTATGAAGATTTGTGTAATGTAATGCTGGACTACTAGTTAATCAGGAACTAACTCATAGAACTCTGAAGTATGACACCTAAAATACCTTTGATCAGAAGATCTTAGGCAGAAAACCCAAGCTGGGGTAAAGCCTGTCCTTATTATTTAATTCGGACATGATTTTCTAGCTTGCTTGTGGGTGTCAGGGTACCCAAATTCACAGCTTGCCTGTGCAGTTGGTTTACTTCATATATATTGCTATATTCCCTTTCTCTTCAGTTTTGCATGACCACTATGCGGCACTGCAAACAGAAATCAAATTGATTTTCTCTGTGGAAAACTAACCTGAGGTTATATTAAAATGTCAATTTATAGGACTTCACTTGCTTACTAGTTTTTTTCCCTATGTTTCAGTCCACGCTCCATCCAGTAAAAAACAAGTGACATCCTAGAAGACATGCTCTCAAAATACTTAAAACTTTGGGCATCAATATCTTCATGAACGTTTAGACTGGACATCCGAAAATGGTGCATATATATTTATGTCGAAAAATGCATCATAATAGTATCATTTTATCGGGTTTTACAAATATATTGTAGTTGTAGTATAAATTTGTGTTTTGGAGACTATCCATTTTGGAAACATCATCTTTTTGTAACTGGATATAGTATATGTTTAAATTCAAACCCAAAGTTTTTAAGGCGTAAGGCGTTTTGAGGTGGCTCAGCCCCTTCTCAACTATTAAGTGCTTAAGGCGCGAGGTGAGGCGAAACCTTACACACATCCTATCCTACCATGATCATTTAATAGTTGAGCACTAGGACATGAGCTACAGCAAACTAGCAACTAGGAACAGCCAAGCACTAATACTTAAAATCATGCATCATGCTGTCATGCATTATAATAATCAATGAATAGACACTAATGGTCATCCACTAATCAACTAACATAGCATAATGCACGTGCATTATAGTATTATAATAATCATCAACACATATGAGTACTGAGCATTATACTAATCATCAATAGATAGCTGACAACATTATCTTAGTGATCCCTGAGCAGAGCATTAGAGAACATTAAAGACTCACCATCCACTAGTGAGCACTGAGCAAAGCATTAAAGCACCATGCACCAGCTAACAGAACACATACGCAGCAGCAGGCAGCATTGATAGGAAAAAAGCAGCGCAGAGCAGTGGAGGATGCAAGATAGAGCACAGGAGAGCAGGGGAGGGCGGGGAGAAAAAGAGAGGAGAGGGAAAGAGAAAATAGATGTTACGGGAGGTAGGGGAGGGGAGGGGAGGGGAGGCTCGTACCTTGCTGCTGGGCAAGAGTCACCACCGGCGTTGGAGCAGGGCGCTGGAGAGGAGGGCGATCAGGTGCTGGAGCAGAGCAGATCTGGATGGGAGAGCCTGCTTCTCTCTTTCCTCCCTCTCTCTCTTCTTTCCCTCCCTCGTGTTTACTTCCCCTTCTCTCTCTCTCTCTCTCTCTCTCTCTCTCTCTCACTCTCAATTCACTCATCCCCCTCCAATTTCTCTCTGTTTCCTGCCGTTTCCCTCCCGCCTCTCTGTTTTCATCTGTTTCCCTCCCGCCTCTCTGTTTCCTGCTCGAGCTCACACCTATGACGACCGCTTCAGAGCAAGGCGACGCCCCATTGACGCCTAATGGACGCCCTATGCGCCTCAACCTCTAAGGTGGATGCCCTACGCTGTGCAGCAAGGCGAGCCCGACGACATGCCACCCAGGGGCGCCAAAAAGTGCGCTTAGGCGACGCCTTAAAAACTTTGTTAAAACCTCACTGGTCAAACAGTAATGGAGTGATGATATTGCTGTTGCATTGCAAAATGCTAAATTTGTAAAGGTTTGGCCTCGCAGTCAATATTGCTGTGTTATGGGCTGGTGGATTTGGTGGATTGGATCTCAAGTTATAATCATGAGAGGTGGCAGGACAAGGACCCGGTCCTCGTGGACAGCGGCTAGCTGTCGGGATGAACAGGAAATGAGAGAGAGATAGGGCGCAATGCAGAAGGCTAATCCCTTCTGTTATTCTTGCTTGTCTTTCTCATTGATTGATAGCAGCCTTATCTAGATAGCTGTACGTGACTTGACTTAGGATACAAGAAGTAGCTGACTTAGGGTACTATCTCTAACTTCCTTTGACTCAAGATAACATATTTAAATGTACTAAGAGATAACTAGGAGATTTATCTCCTTTATTTAGCTGCGGCTAGGGCTGGCTGGGGACGCAGCTTGCGCCGGCTGTAGCGCTGCCCCCACATGACATGCTGTGCATCCATAAGATTCTACATGTGATTTATAGTTTCTTCAAAACACTTTCTATTGTGGACATGGGTCCCACCGGCTTTTATTGCAACTATACTACTTCCTCCATTATCTTATTAGCTGTCATCCTAGAATTCATGCAGTCAACCTTTTAAAACTGTGACCAGCATCATACACAAAATTATTTTGATTTATCACATGAAAATGATAATAATGTATTTGTTATCAAAAGCACTTTCATATTATTTCAGTTATAATATTTTTTGCTGACATATAACTAGAAATAATAATGATAATCGAGACTGTTCGATGTCCAAAATGACAATGAAAGAGAATGGAGGGAGCACATATTAATAGGAAGCATAAAAGTTCATTCGAAATGGGGCTATTTTTGTCCTTATTGCAGTATCCGCTTCTTCAGTGTTGATGCAGTAGATAATCAGAATGTGCAGCCTTGCTTATTTGTTGTTACGCCTGCTGTTTTCTCCTCCTTTGCTTCTATAACTTTGCTTATATCTTTGTAGTCACTAGACGGCCAGAAGTTCTATTCTTTTGATAAAAATAAAGCAGAGACTGAGAAGTGCGTATCCTTTATACCTTTCTTGTTGAGTTAATTTTACATCCATCCAGAGTTGTTTTGTTGATATCAAGTTCCCTACTACACTCATCAGGGTTATGTCTGTTCACCATTTTAATTTGTGACTATTGTTTTCTTAAACTATTTCAGCTTTATTGAGATGTACCTTAGGCCACCTTTTGCTTCTGAAGAAATAAAAATTGATGACTGGATTAAAGTTACGCAATGTGGAATAAGATACTACCTGTCTCTTGGGGACCAGAGGATTGTTGACAAGTACTTTATTATCCGTCCCAAAGCTGAGTTTGAGGTATGCACATGATCTGATGATCTTAAACTTCTGGAATTGTTAAATCATATAACAAGAATTACAATCTTGACAGGTTTGACTTTCTGATCTGTTTGCGTATTTTTGAATTTGTCTCAGGTTGGACGGACAACCCTTGGAGGATTGCTGGCCTTGGGATATAGTGTTGTCGTTAGCTTTAAACGTACGTGCAGAACTGTTAACAGAGATCAGTTATTGATAGCAGCAGAGACGATTGACACCCTAAATGAGTCCTTTTTGGTGTTAAAAGGACCAAGTAGGAAGGTACGCACTTGGATGCTTGGTTTTTACAAAGTCTTCCCTTCTAGTTGAGCTATAAGCCTGTTTTGAACTTGATAGATGACTGTAGTTTAAAGTAATGTTCTCAATCTATGTAACCGTGCTGTTTTATTGCTTTTGAAGTGAAGAAAGAGTGCTTATGCGTTCTAAATGATCTTTTTGGGATCTCCTTTAAGTCCTTCATGTTGAAACCCTTAAGTTTCTTTTGGTGTTTGTTACATTGAACTTTAGATACATTTTGAAAATGTTACTGACTTACATGATTTAGATCGTTGCAGCAGAAGCTTCTAAGCTAGGCATAAAGGGGCCATGGATCACAAAGTCATACCTAGAAATGATCCTGGAGAGCAAAGGTAGAACTGTCTAGTTTGAGTATTTTATGTTTCCAACAAAAGCTATGTGCTAATATGTTTTTTATTGGTCTTAGGGGTTCCACGTCTTAATACACCCCCACCAGTCTCTAGCAAACTACTGACTGAAAGTCAAGAAAAGAAAATTGCTGTGCCTAAACCGATCCGTGTTTCTACCGATAGAGTTGCAAATCTTGACGACTTTGTGCAACCATGGACGAGGTCTCCACCCAAAAAGTTCGATCAGGAACCTGCTCTGGGAAAGTGGCAATTTATCCCAGGTTTCCATTTTGTTACTTTGGATATGAATTCTGTGATGCTTTTTCCACGTGCTATTTTCATGAAAAAGGAAAAGCCTGTTTTTTCTTGTTGGATTACAGATTCCAAGGTATTTTTGTTCTTTACAACATCCCATGATTCTCTAACATATTCACAGATTCCTCTTCAAGAAGTAACATCCAGCTAGCACCCCTGCCAGATTCTTATGACTTAGATAGGGGTCTTCTCCTATCAGTTCAAGCAATTCAGGTAAATGGTATGGCATCTACATTTTTTCCAGTAGTTTACGCATATACAGATCTAAGAAGTATTGCATTAATCGTTTTTCAGGCATTGTTGGAGAACAAAGGATTTCCTGTCATTGTTGGGATTGGTAATAATTGTTGTACTTTTTAAGTGTTCTTACATAATGTAGTGGAATGGTTTTAATATTTTGACTGACTTATAGAACAAGTATCTGCTTTAAGTATAGGCAAAGTGATACGGGTCTTTGTAGTTATCACTTTGCTCGGGTGACTCAAAACCATTTTGTTAGGCCCTCTGCCTCAGATATTCCTGATGGCACTTTTTTCTAGAATAGGAGGAAGGAGAGTGGAGACTTGAACCCAAGGCCTCAACAATCACAACCTTCTGCAATTTAAAAATTAATAATTTTAGTTCAGCCTTAAAGAAGTTTCTCTATTTTTAGCGTGTGCAAGTGCACACGTTGATGACTAGTCTGCATAATTTCACAGCAAAGATCTCTCTCTCTCTCTACAGTTATCAGCAAATTGCAGTGACAGTTTATGCTGTAGGTGATTAACTTAGTATTGTTTCCTACTGTTATTTGTAGGTGGTCCTAGTGGATCAGGAAAGACCAGTTTAGCTCAGAAGATGGCGAATATAATTGGCTGTGAAGTTATCAGCTTGGAAAGTTATTACAAGCCTGAACAAGTGAGGGACTATAAATATGATGAGTACAGCTCATTGGATATTGCTTTGCTGACAAAGGTGATGCCATTTTCATTAATTAAATCCATATCTTCTTTTTGTGTATTGTCATGTGAATTTCAATTTCCTGTGCCAGAATTAGTTGAAAGTAAAATTTCTTAACATGCTTCCAAAATTATGTCCATGAAAATTAGTTAAGGAGCTAGGGTTCCAAAATCTTATGGTAAGCAGTCCATCCCCAGATTAAATGTTCAAAAACTCAGTAACAGGTACTTGCTCGGTTGCCCCGCCTTGTAATAATCATACGGTAAATCGACTGATTACTCGATTTTTCCCATGTAAATGATAGATCTATATATGTACATTCATATAGAATCAGAACCAGCATTTGATCCTAATGTTTTGATGTATATAGGCGGTTAACTATGCCTAGTCACTAATCCCTTATAGTTACCAAAAATAAGACCTATTGTTAGGGCCTTCGTAACAAATGTTTAGTATCCTAAATGCCTTGTATATAGCAGATTAGAGACCAAACCAAAAGCTATCACCATATCACATGACTAAACTAAGGCTTAGAGATAGAGTAATCAACTAAGTAAGTGACCAAACCGAAAGCTATCACTATACCTCCGCAGAGAGGAGATGCAGCAGGAGACCAGCAGCCGATGAGAGTTGATGGAGTCTAGTCGCCCGCCTCCGGAGAAAGGAGATGTAACAGCAGGAGCAGCCTCCGGAGAGAGGAGATAACATCCTATCTGGGTGCTCATTCTCAGAACGGTGTCCCTGAGCATAACATCGTGACCCTTGTGCTTGCCTCTTCTGTTCCACCTCACTTCTGGCTGAGGCTGTCTTGTTAACATCCAGCCTTTTGGTGCTCATTGGGTTCTACGCCTGTTGAGCTTCTCTATGGTTGGGCTCCTCAGTACAGCCACTTCTTTTTTTTTGGCTGTCTGTAGCATAAGGGAAAAAATAAAATTCAGTTAAAATAGATATTATAGGTATAGACGACAAAACTAATCTATTATGGTCACAGCACATCATCCTGTTTGCAGCTTTTTCATTTGCGTGGTTTGTAGTTCGTAAGAACTGTGCGGTTTATGTTCATTATACATGATCTGAATAACATGTGGTTGGTTCTTCTTTACTGCCTGTTAAATGGAAACCTCTCTTGTTGCCCTGCAGAATATTAAGGAGATCAGAAATAGTCATAAAGCAAAAGTCCCTTGCTTCGACTTTGAGAAGTTCAGCAGAAATGGATTCAAGGAACTTCAAGTCTCCGAGGAATGTGGAGTGGTAAAGTATATACCCACCCGACACTTCCATAGTTCATTTGAGTACAGGAGTGCCTTGGACCTTGGTGAACACTGGGTTCAGCATGGACTCATATTTCTCAGTTCTGAATAATCATCTCTGTTGTGTGGTATGACTAGTCAAAAGCCAGTGCTTTGCTACGGATTAAAAAATGATGTTACATGATCAAACATCACTCTAGCATTATGTGTTTCAGTCTTCAACCCAACATTATTTCTGCCTTACATTTTAGCCCAACATTGTTTCTTGACTTGCACTTTTGGACTACTAGGTAATCTTTGAAGGTGTCTATACTTTGCATCCTGCCATAAGGAAATCACTGGATTTGTGGATTGCAGTTGTAAGATTGTTCGTTCTGAATCTTGAAGAAATGTTGGTCTAGTAGCTTTTTTGCTACTTCATTGTAAACATCTCTGGAGATTGATTATGTTCACTTGTACTAGGTTGGTGGAGTTCATTCGCATCTTATTGCAAGAATACAGAGAGACAAGAATCGTGCAGGCTTCTCGATTTCCCAGAGTGAAATCATGACCACTGTGTTTCCGCTGTTTCAGCAATACATAGAACCACATCTTGTTGATGCTCATGTTGGTACAAGAAACATGAATGTTCACCTATTTGATTTGTTTTTTCCATATAAGAAAGAGGTCTGGACTCATGCAATGTTCCTTCTTTTACTTGCTTTGCAGCTTAAGATTCAAAATGATTTTGATCCTGTGCTCTCTCCTGAAAGCTCACCTTTTGTATTAAAAAGTACAAAACAGGTAAAATATGCATCTTTATATGGCACTTTTCATGCTTCTGCTGGTGCTGATTTTTTATTTTGCCTTTATTTATTTAGGTATCCTACCAAGACATACTAAAAGTGCTCGATGCTAGTAAAGTCTGCAGTTCTGTCCAAAACTTTACTGATGTGTACTTAAGACTTCCTGGCATACCATCAAATGGACAGCTGACAGAAGGCGAGTGTATTAGGGTCAGAATATGTGAAGGAAGATTTGCATTGTTAATTCGAGAGGTTTGTGTACTTCTGCATTTCCATATTTCCTTCTGTTATATTGACACAGGTCAATGGCATGTTACCTTTTCTCATCTCTTCAACTTATCCAGCCTATAAGGGAAGGGAATTTTATTATCCAGCCAAAGGTTGATTTTGATATTAGTGCAAGCACTGTGGCAGGACTTCTTAAGCTTGGGTAAGTGTTGTGTCGCAGGACATTGTCCTTCGTCATCCATATATTTTCATGAGAAATTTGTACTGGAAGTCCCTGCTGCAATTGAGCAAAGGTGCCACATAGGTTTGTAACTTCAAGATTGTCTTGGAAGATCCCTATACTTGTCTCATGTGCCTTTTAGATCATTTCAGTGTATTTAGTTACTAATTTAACTGATGTTACAGAGGGGTTGGTGATGAAGATGCTATGTCAGATGAGATAAATGCCGCATGTCACCTTTTCCTCCAAAGTTCAACATCAACTTGCCATCACCAGACCCTTCCACAGATCATCTAAATTCGTAGCTAAATCCACCAAATAACCAAAGTAGAGCATTACTCAAGTTAAGTGAGCCCAGTTTTGACTTTTGACGCATATAGATCTATGACGCACCGCTATTCTAGTTTAGAGACCCATCTTGCAATTTCTCTTCATTTAAAATTTTAAGCAATTAGTGCAGTGTTCCTGTCCTAATTGAACATGCTTCTATATCGAACATGAAATGATTCAAGAGAGGTTCCGTTGTTGGATCAATCAGGAAATAACATATTACATATGGATTCCTGGAAATTTTAGGAGACAGTACTTGTTGATAAAATAATGTTTTGCAACGTAATTAGAAACCTGAAACTTAGTCCAGTGGTATGATCACTGGCTCAGCCATCCTCACAAAAAGGTGGGACTGTAGACAGTTAGTTCTCAGGTGAATGTGGAATGCTTGACATACACGTGCTAAATTGTATGCAGCTCTTTGGAATATTGTGAAGTGGTATGATGTATTGTTCTGTTTCCTCATTTTGTAGTTACCAAGCTGTTGCATATATTGAAGCTTCTGCAGTGATTTACCAAGACGGAAAGGTTATTATTTTCCTTTGGAGTTATAGTTCTTTTCCTTTTTTTCAGAAAAGAAAGGAATAAGCATGACCCGTGATCAATGGTTGATGGTTCTTTTTATATCTTATGGCTATTGTTGGATGAGTTACGATTAAGGATCAAGGGAGATAGCAATTGTAACACATTGAAGGTGCATTGCCTTGAACTATAGTAAATAGCAGGTTTAACAAGAAAGATTTGTCACATAGCATTGTTCAACCTGGAACTTTTTTTTAGAACAGATTTATCACATCATAACATTGTAGATTCTGGAGCTTTTTGAAACACATTTCTCATATCATAACATTGTATACCTTGGATTTCTTATAACTTGAAAAGTGTGCATCTCATATGAATGACTAGGGGTTGTTCATCAATAGGTTTGAACTAACCCCTGCAACCTGGCAGTGTAATAGTCACCATGTTAATGGTCTATAGTTAAGGGAGCTGGTTTTGAACGGCTTTTAAAAACAGTTGATGAACATCCCTATGAATGGCTGTTGAAATGATGCTTGTGGAGGTAACTGCAGTGTTCTTGGTCTGAACATGTTCTACTTGATAGTTGGCTCTATTTCTACTGTCCTCTCCAGTATTCTGGCTGATATAGTGCAAATGTTGTTGCAAAGTACTGGCTAAAATTCCCCCAAAAAAGGGTATCTAAATCTCATATAAAACTAACAAATGAAGTAACTTTCATGTATTTTAGTGCTATTTTTATGAAAATAGAGCTAGGATTTACCAAATATAAGAAACTATCACATAATTAAAGACGTTTGGGTACATCTTGTTCAAGTAAACTATCTTTTATTGACCTGCACGCATATTCATGTCAATACAGAAATCAGATAGTATGTCAGAGTATGAGTTATACCTTATGTATGTAGAAAAAACCAACATGGCAGTCCTGATATAATTTTTTTCAGGAAAGATGCGCACCCATTTACATAGAAATACAATGTATGTAGGGTAAATGGCATAATAATGATTTTTTTTTACATTGAAAGGATTTTCTCCATTTTTTGTTATCTTGAGTGGTAGTAATACTCATTGAAATTTTGGAAACAGAATACTGATTGAAATTTGAAGCCATACTATATAATGGTAGCACTCCCACTATGATAATGCTTTTCTGAACATGATAATTCCAATCACACACAATTTGGACAAACTTATGATTAGGTCATTTCTCACTTTTTTCTGATTTGAGACTGATTTATGCTTTAGTGTGTTACATTGACCTTGCCCTAAAGCAATGTTGATTTTGTAATATTTTATGTCAATATTGTGTAATGTTATGATGGCAGCAGATTCACCGCATCTGCCTTAATTGCTATTGTTTCTGCAACCACTATCTTCTAACGCAGTATTTTACTCACTTGAAGATTCTTATAGAAGTTGACCATCTACAAGGCATGACAAATCCGTATCTTCAAATTAAAGGAACAAACAAGGAAATAGTTTCCTCTGCTGCTTCTGCTCTCAGCTTAGATGGTTCATACACAACAAAGGTTTTAAAAATCTCTAGCTAGTCCATGTGAATCATATATGTACCTTTGTTTGCGTATATTTTCAGTTTCATGGTTCCTTGGTGCTTTGCAGAGCTATCTTCAAATTATTCTGGAGAGTTTACCAGAGGATGATAATGTTCCTACTGGTATTCATAACCAACAAGCTGCCAGGCTACAGGAACTGGTTGAGTTCATCCAGTCACAAGTATGTTAAGTTGAAAACAACAATTTGTAGATCATTTGTGCATCCTACTCCTGTTGCATATTTTTGGGAGCCTGTCTTGATAGCTATTCTTGAATGTAACCAGTGCATTAATACGTACTTGTTTTCATTCATCTCCATGTGATATTAACTTCAAATAAATGGTTTCTGAACAATTTTTGTTTTCAAGTCACATGATAATGATCTGTAAATTTGTGAATAGGAATTCTGGTTAAATTTGTTGACACGGGAGACATGAAGATATGATTGTGGCCGAACTTTACTTCTTAGATTAGCAGATTACCTTTCATGTTTCCATAATGTTGTCACTTTTTTGCTGTTTTACCATACACTGAGCACGCCTGCTTCATGGTTTAAGTCCATGTAGCATGTCTATCCAGTTACTATTTCCTGAACATCAAACCAGTTAACAATCCACTGCATCACCCAAATTGGGTCCCAAAATCCAGAACCAGGATGGTTCTAAGTCTCTCCCTTGTTTGCCGGAAATTGCGCAGTTCCTGGAATTTCCCCAAAAGAAAGTGTTGGCTTGGTTGGAATCAAGGGGATTATCTATAATTTGGCGTAACTTAGAAATAATTCAGAGTAGCTCTGCTGTAAATCGGAGTTAAAATATATGAGGATTTATATCCCAAACGGCTTCCTGGACTATAGTAGCAGATGTTTTCATGTGATCAGATTTTGTGGCTGTTCTGTCTCAAACTTATTTTCTTCTATTTTGTATTCTCATCTATTGAAATAATCTCTCTAATGCAGGGAGGGAGCTTCAATTCTGATTTATCTTCACCTATTAGAGAAAACTCATCAACAGATGGTGTGCTTGATGATCTGCAATCCAGGATAAGAAGCTTGAGAGATGGAATACAATAAACATGGTGATTGTTATGTATTTGTTAGCTTTTAGGTCCATCAACTCTGTTGACTTAGGTTTTCATTGGCATAATGATGGAGTAAACAATTAAACATTACAGATCATGGTTCATCTATTAAACTCCTTTGTTCTTCTGCAGGTTTTATGGACTATATTACTGTCTGCTCTTGTTGGATATTCATTATACCAAAAAGACGCCATTAACAAGCCATACGATTGACATCAACTGAACCACACTAGCGTGAAAAAATTAGTGCTGCCTTGAGCAGAGATCATAAGGTTTGTTTTGACGTTTGCCATTACTCTCAGAAAATTGCATATTTGACATTTGCTTTTGTCTATTTTGCAGGTACTTTCTATATCTGATGCTTCGCCATGGCTGATGAATAGAATCCTTTTACAGTTGATTGATAGGTTGGTGCATATACTATCATGTTGTTAGCATCGGAGTTGACATGTAAGATCATGCATACCACAGGTATACTATAGCTTAGTTGTGTGTGCTAACTGAAAATAAAGACAATGTACGTGATACATCGAGGCTGGTGGAATTCATTCTTGGCACTGTAGCTGTTTTTAACACAGGGACAAATGAACTGAGCTGTGATTCTTTTCATTGGAAAGGAGAGGCATTTTTCCAAATGGAGGTCTATAAGTACAGGCATGATTAACTAGCTATAGAATCAAACGTGGGATGTCGGCAGGCCGTGCTGTGTACCATCCTGTCTTCAGTATTTTCTCGTTTCGAGTCATTTCTTTCCAGCCATCCTCACGTGGCGAATTCCAACTTGAGCAAAAGGATTTATCAAAGACTCATGGTCAACATTTTGTTCTGAGTTCCTTTGTTCACCAACGATTTGTTGCTTGAGTGTGGCTGAGAGCAGCTGCATGGTGACGTCGGATGAAGACCTTGCGTTGCACCTCCCGCTCTTGTCATTCTCTTTGCAAAGGACAAAAGGCCACGGTGCATGATCGGTGTGATCCAGGATGGGCATAAAACTCGGAAAGTGAAACCAAAATTTATTGATGAACATTTACGAGAAACTGAATTTATTTCAGTGAAATCGGTTTTAAGTCTTGATTAGCCAAAAAAGACAAATAACCGAACTCTTTCGTGTGTGTGGGTGAACTTCCAACTCTTCAACTCTCCAAGTGCGTAGCCCACTAGGGTCCATTTTGGCGAATGATCCCAGCCTAGTCGCCATTCCCCAATCCACCGTCCCTCAAACCAACTCTGTCCCTTTTAGATAGCTTATGGGGTGACATATGACCCCAAAAGTCATAAGCTGTCTAGAAGGGTAAAAAAAAGTTTAGGTTTAAATTAGAAGCTTTTGTTTTTCCTGTTGGTGAGAGGAAGCCTTATTTTTTAGACTTCCTGAGCTTCTCCCAGCTTTCACATTAGAATTACAATACTATCTCTACTAGTTCAAACTATTTACTTGCATATGCTACTACTATATATATAAAAAAATCCATCAGTTTTCCCCTCCCAGCCTCCTCCGTTCCCTCCCTCCTTACCCACCCGAGAGCGGCGTCTCCTCCCGTCGGCCCTCTGCCCCTCCTCTTTGTTGGCCCTCTGCCCCGCCGCCCCCTCCCTTCTCCCCACCAGCCCAGCTCCTCCTCCCCTCCTCCCAACCAGCCCGAAACCCCACTGCCCCACTGCCCCGCTGCCCCTCCGCCCGTCGACTCGGCCGGCCCGAAGCCCCGCCTCCCCGCCGCCCCAACGCTCTCCGGCCCTCGTCCCCTCCTCTCGCCCAGCCGGCCCTAGTCCCCGCGGCCGTTGGACACCTCGCTCCCCCTCCCTCCGTCGGCAGTTGCTACCGCCGCCTCCTACCGCTCCAGATCTGTCGCCAGATGCCGCCTCCCCCCGCTGGCCCGAGGTCCCCCAGGGCCTGGAGGCCCACCGCCGCCTCCTGCCACTCCAGATCTGCCGTCGGACGTCGTTAAAAACTTGGTGAATGTGACCTGCTCATGACGAATGAGCCTTTGATCCTCCGACCTGCAGCATGTTCCTTTGATCTCTGATGTTTTTCTTTTCTGTTCCAGAAGCTTATGATGGTGATTAGTAGAAAATAAAGGAGGATGATGGGATGTAAAGAGGTTCAACAGATTAGGGAAAGCTGAACTCTATTTGGATCTGCTATTGTTCTTTTGATTTTGCATTATGACATTCTTATTCTCCATTTCATGGATTTCAGTATCTAGATTAACAAAATGTTTAGCACAAGATATATGTCGAGCTAATTTGCTTAGAATATAGTACAAATAAAATTCATGTTCATATTCATGTGAGAGTGCTAAAGTGTTGCTAATTATCTGCTTAGCATCAGTAGTAGTTCATGTTCATGTGAGATGATTTTGTAGTAACTATTCATGTTCATGTGAGATGATTTTGTAGTAATTGTAATAGCCATAGTTCTGTTAGGTGTTTTCAGCTTGGAAAATGAAAGTAGGGAAGAAATTCATGCAGTGATGATGTATAGTGAAGAAGAGTATGCACTGATGCTTGTTTTTGTAAAAAATGATGCACGGATGATGTTTAGTGAGGAGTTAGGAGAGGCTAAGGATACGACATGTAATCTGTGAATGCATGTTCTCGAGCTCCAATTAACAGTAAGGAATTCCTGTTTAATTCTATGTAATTAGCATCTAAAGAAATTCTTTCAAACAACTGCGATTAATTGGCAAGACATGAATTTGACAAGAATTACCATCTAAATAGCAAACAAATAAGATTAGAGGTACTATAGACTTTTCACCATTCATTACAGCTCATAAACTCAAATCTCAAAAACCGTCTAGAAGGAGGCCAAGAGCTTATTAGGCTTCCCTACACTGCAGCTTCTGCACACCGTTAAGCTAAAACCGGCTTATACACAAGCCGAAGTCATCTAGAAGGGGGCCTCTAGCACCAGCCTGGCGGTGTCCCAATTCATCGCGACAGACCGATGAGGTGGCGACATAATCCATCGTGATAGACCGACGAAGATCTATATATGTGAGAAATGTTTTTGCATAACTCCACCCCTTATCTCCGCGGATGCTTCATCGGGATTTGAGTTAGTGTACACTTAAAATTTATTGAGAAAGCGTACTAATCATGACATCATACACACAAAAAATTGTAGGAAGAGAGTGGTCACAACTAGTAGACAAATTATTTTATATATGGACGCGAGAATCTAATTAAAGCACTATTAAAACATGAATATACAATTACAAAAATGACAAGTAGCACACATCCTTGTGTCGAATAATCTGCATCCAACGGTTATAGAAGGTGAAGCCATGGCTCCATGGAGCCGAAATTCCTCACTCCTATATAGGTATGTCGATCTCTCAAACCCAACCCAATCCATTGAGTCCAGCAGTTATATATCTATCACTGCTGTTACGGGACCATATCATGTATTCGTGTTCATGTCTGATGAGACCATTTTATGTGCTAGTGTTATTATTTTGTAGCTAGCTGTTACTTGTAATGCACTTATATTTTCAAGTGTCTTGTTTTATGCTAGATTGCTGCAGAAATTTGTACTATTATGCTGCCAAGTCTTACACAAAATTCCTGCAAATTTGCTGACGTTATGCACTTTGTAAATTTCGGCTAAAACAGAAACTGAAACTGAATTTCCGGGTTAACTGAATATGCGGTTTTATGGAATATCACACTATTTCGGTGGGCACTTCTGGAAAACCAAATATCGAAAAACCAGAAACTGAAACTGAATTTTCAGTTTAAACCGATGTCCACCCTGAGATGTAATTAGACGGAGGCGGCACTGCTGGGTTGAATCTTGCTGAATCACTCTCGCCTGCTACTCTTTCTTGACTCCCTTCCCTATTCAGGCTACCAAGTTGAAAATATGCGAAAGTTTTAGGGGTACAAACTGCAAATATAAACCCAAGAGTTTAGAAACCATTGCACTCATGCATCTTCTTCTACTAGCACGTGCGATGCACATTTTTCACATATATATTTTATAGAATCGAAATTGCCAATTTGTGAACGACCGCGGGAGCGATTGATTTCCAACCACACCTGCGTCATCACTGGGGCCCACCACCAACCCCGCATTCTGAACCCTTTCCTGTTCTCCATCCTTTCGTCCTCTCATTTTCTTTCTCACCTCGTTCTCCCATCCCCTTTGCACTAGCATAGCCGCCACCCGATTTCACTACCATGTCGTCTTCTTCCTTTTTTTTGCTGCAGACACTACTTTCCCTCTCCAGTAGCCGCCACCTTTCTGTCATGGCCACACAACCCGTCGCACCCAGCCACCTCCCACCGTGCTGACGACTTCCATGTCGCCAGGGTTTGGCACTGTCGCCGTGGATCTTGCAAGTGCCACTAGTGCATCTAGCATTGCCGCTGCTATGGATCTGATGAGGTGCTACAGGTGGTGCCTCCCTTCCTTTTCTTTCCTCCACCGCTTGGAACCCTCTCTCACCCCGCTGTTGATTTCATGCTCCAACGGAGCCGCTGGCCGAGGCAGAGGTGGCCAGATCTGTTTTTGCTTTCTATTTTTATATTCGAAGTCTATTAAATGTTGCTTGAATGTTTTATTCAGTTTTTAGTTGAAAGTGCATGACCATTTTGTTGGAGCTGGTTGAAAGTTGTAGAAAGTTTGTAGCATTTTAGTTGAAGGTTGCAGATCGTTTGGTTGAAAGTTGTAGAAAGTTATATGTTTTTAGTTGGAAGTGGTGGAACATGTATATAAGTTTAGTTGCAAGTGGATTTTTGGAGTTGAATATTGTGGTTAAATTCATTGAAAATTGTTCGCTGGCTGCTGTGACGACTGCACCGATGCTCGTCGGCGTTGGCGACCGTGATGTCGCTGGAGATAGAGGTGGTAGGAAGGAGAGGTTGGTCCGGTGGGTTGATCTGTCGAGGTAGTGAGGGATATTCAGACCATGGGGACAAGGTGTCAGAATCAACCATCCCCACGACCAATCACAAATTAGTGCCCCTTTTGAATATGTACTCGCTTAAGATCAAAGATGAGATCTAGAGGGTGGGGGGGGGGTGAATAGACTAATTCAAAACTAAACCTATTGATACTATGACACGACAAAATTGCAAGTATGAAATCTTTCAACCTAGAAAGCAATCACAAGTATATAAAGGCAAGTGTGAAATCAACTATGGGAGTATGTAAAGAAAAAACACACGAGGAGACAAGGTCATTTGTTGTTGAAGTTCGGACCCTTGGTGAGGTTCTACACCTTTGTTGAGTAAGCTTTGTCCAAAGACTGAAATCGATACCAAGTCATGCTGTTCCTCAAGAGGCTTGGTGATGTGAAACCTCCCGCTCTTCTTGGTAACTCTTCACCTTGCGTTAGGTTTTCCAACCTTCACAAACACTTGGGGCAATTCACAATTTGCTTGAATGCTTTCTGAGAACTCCTAACCATCTAGGGAGACGTCAACCTCCAAGAGTAATAAGAGAAACTAGAGCTTAGAGAGATCCTCCTGCTAATGCTCAACTAGGTCCAACCCGTCCCTCTCTTTTCTTCCCTCTAAAATATTTCCCTTTAAAAGTGAGGAGGAGAAGAACTCAAGGCGCTAAAGCAACAGAATGCACAAGCAAGAGAGAATCCCAGTCGGAGTGGGTGGGGGTTTATATAGAGGACCCTCAAAAACTAGCCGTGCCACTTCGGATGCTCTAGAGTTTAAAAATAACAACTATTTGTATTGTTCAGAGGGTTTTGAACGTGTACCACCCGGAGAGCCGAGCAATTCAAATTCAATGAAATACCAGCACCTAGAGGGTTTGGACTGTGTTATCTTGGAGGTTGTAGACAAGAACACACCTTCTGTCTAGGGGAGAAAACTTGGTTTGGATGCTCTAGACGAAACACAATCAGAGACTCAAAACTTAACAAAAAATAAATCAACACTTAACAAAAAATAAAACCACCTAGATTTCTCAGAGGGTTTGTACTTATCAAACTTCGGAGAGTCCAGACAAGGTCAGCACAAGAGACAGAACGTAGGTTTTCCCTCGGATAGTTCGAACGATCACTCGTGGGCTCCGAACTGATTTTGAGGCTTTGGGATAGAAGCACTGAGTTTGATTGAAGGGTTCAAAAGTTCTTCTCTCGAAGGTCCGGACAAAAGAAATGCTTCTAGATAGAAACAACAATAATGCACGGAGGGTCCGAATGCCTTTCTCTCAGAGGGTCCAGACAAAAGACATGCTTCTAGACAGAAACCTATAATATCTATGGAGGATTCGAATCACAACCACTCGGATGCTCTGGAGAAAAGATATGCTTTTGTACATAAGCTTTGAACATGTCTGGATGGTTTGAATCACTAATGACTGTTGATCTATTGTAACGTTTTTGATGAGAGAGAGTGTCCAACCCATAAGGAAGCGGTGATTGGATCACTTGGTCTCAAACCTGAAATCACACCTAAAAGCAAGAAAAGTGATGGTTGAGATGCACACTACCTTTCTCAATTAACTATAGACCTCAACAAATGCACTAGACAATTAAAAAGAGCAACTGCTTAAGCTAGAAAATTAAAACTATTTTAGAATAAATAGAAAACAACAAACTAAGTAATACTAAAAGTGCAAGGAAGAGGTTTCTAATGGAGGAGAATGAGGCATGAGATGTATGTGTTCACTAGTAGCAATTCTCAAGCAAGCAACATGGATGACCAACATATCAAGTACCACTACAACTTTGCAAGAATAAATGGAAGGCTAATATTACTAGAATAGAGTGATGCAATCCACCCTTTTGTCTAACCACCAATTTGAGGTATACATTAAGCACATGCCAAAATTATACTAATAACCATGCTACAAAATACAAGAGAGGACCATACGGTTGGCTGCACTACCCCATCCTCCATGCTTACCAACTAATGCATCACTACGTGCCTTGTTTTGCCATGTCAAGACACAAAATCAAATACACCTATTAAAGACATAGCATTTTAAAGATTAATCCCACAAAAATGATCAATTACGCCAAAGATGGATGGTAATTGTAATACCATGATGACACCAAAGATGGATGACCATCCCAATAATCATGAGAACACTATGTAGATACTACCACACACCTCGTAGCCTCGATGGGACTACTCACAAATCATCAACAACATCAAGAACGAGTAATAGATTGAATTCATAACTTGAAGTATTACCAAGATACAAAGCAATCCAATGTTGCTAATGTTGAAGATGAAGTATAAGGAGACCTAATCTATGGGTGGTGATGGCGGAGATGGAAAATTAGCGAATCTGGTGGATTTTCCCCTCTCTGTTCTTCGTCTCCCTCTTTTGTTTCACCTCTGTTCACGAAGCGAGGCATTCTGTTTATATACAAAAGCCTTCAGGGATGGACTCCAGGGGACGAAATGGATCTACTCGCAAAAGGACGGCGGAAGCTGAGCCATGGTGGGCCCATGAGGCAAGTTGCCATGGTAGGTGGGGCCATGCAGCCTACCGCGTTGCCACATGGTGCCTCCATTGCATCCGTCCTTTCGTGTGATGCACCCTCCTCTAGAACATTCCTGAATACACTGAATTTTCTAATTTTTACGATGTTTTTCTTGCGTACACAAAATAAAAGAGAAAATCTAGCAATCTTGCAGTTTATGTCGGACCCCAGATTCCATAACGGAGAGCTTTAGGAATAATCACCCGCTAAGTCGGAGCTTCAACCCCGACCTCAACTCTCCGGAATTAATCCCGAGAGGAGTAGAGTGATATGGCTCCGAATAGCCCGAGACGTCAACCCCAAAGCTTACTCTGGCAAACCGATGCACTGAGCAGTAGGGCGATATAGTCTCCTCACTCTTTCCCACTGAGCCGGAGCATCAACCCCGAACTCGTCCCGGCAAATAAATGCACGGCTGGAGTAGGGTGATATAGCTCCCAACATCTCAGTGGAGAGTTGCTTCACAGGGGTGACTAAACTTAATAGCTCTACGATACAAACCTGAAATCCTCCCTGCATCACGTACTTCAATCATACACGCATTGCACATGACACAGGGGAGAACAAACTAGTACCATCACAGAGACTCTACGACCAAACCGCAATAATACTAGCTGTTTGGAAACTTAACAACACATATACATACCAAAGGTATTCACACAGCGGAAGGTTAAGTTGGCTGAGAAGCCTAAAGGTAGGGCCGAAAGCGGCGGCAGCACAAACCAACTACCGAACCCAGGGCAGGACCACTGCCCGGGATCACCAGCGACTAGTCGATGTCGGAGTCGTTTTCAACGTAGAAACCATCCATTGCAGGAGTGGTTTCCTCTGCACACAAATATGATCAACGAATGCAAGGTGAGTACAAAATGTACTCCGCAAGACTTACAGGGGAAATAATATTAGATGCATCAGGTATCAAGAAGGGGCTATTTGTGGACTATTTTGCAGAAAGCTAATTTAATCTTTCACAATACCTGTAATTAGATTGAAATCCGTCTACTGGAGTACTTTGCAAAAGAGATGAGCTGAACTTGCATAATAAACCTAAAGCAGACCATCGAACACGCAAATCCCTCGATCCTTTCTTGACCACCAGGGAGAAATCGATCGCTAACCCACGTCCTTAGTTGGTCCATTTTAGATTAAGGTTGTACTTGTCTAATTCGACGCAGGTAATTACCAAGCTGTCCATAACCGCGGACACGGCTATTCGAATAGTTTAAACCCTGCAGGGGTGTACATCTTTACCTACACGTATCAACCGTCTCTTAGCGCTACCGAGTACACACTTTCACGAGGTGTGCTAGCAGAGGGTGGTTGAACACGACCTTTACAATGTTTTCGACCTAGGTATGAGCTGCCCTAATAGGCTAGTCCGCGAACGACAGTTCGGCCGATACTTCGACGCGGTCCTACTAGTTGTGTCAGGTGATACATCCCCGGTCCCGGACCGTGTGTAACCCTCACTCCTATATTGTTGCACCACACCACCTTCTCATTTTCCACGCACCCAAGTCACGAAAACGGCAAACTATGCGGCTCATCACCTAAGTCTAGACAAATTATTCGGTCGGGGGTGGCCCATATACACCCGTGTAGTAGTACGCAAAATCTTGGGTCAATGTACGCCAGAAACCGGTCCTTGTGGGATGAACGAGACAACCCACCATGCTCCGAGCATGGCCTCTCGTCCAAGCCCGATTGATATTAGTCAGGTTTATTAAGCACATACCGTAAACACCCACCAAATCCGCTAACCCATCCAGAGTGTGTTTGTCTGCCATCCCAGGAATTACGACGTTTGCCCAACTAAGCAGGTCTAAGCATCGTGAGCTACAATAGCAATATTACAACAACAAGTAATTCACTCTAAATAGGTTGGGAGGGTCGGTGGTGTTGATTGAGCGACAAGGTAAGTTTTCATGCAACGGATAGGGTTCACGACTTAGCATAAAATATCAGTGGAACGCATGCAATACGATTTTAAAACAAATAGTAAGTTGCAAATAATGGGTTATCCGCAAAATGGTCAAAGGGATGCTTGCCTTGCGGTTCCGCTATTAGGTTCTATTCCTGCTCGGGATTACACTCGTCGCGATCCTGCGGTCCTATCGGTAGAGCAACATCGAACGAAACACACAAAATGGTAAATACCACAATGCAGAACATCGGCATGAAATGCAATGTATGCCATGTCCTAAAGGATGCAAATCGAAGCTAACGCAAGTGGAATCAGTTTAATCGGAGTCCGGACGCTCGAATTATCGCGATCCGAATTTCTCCGGCTAATCGGGGAAAACCCTAATTCAAGTTTTTAGGCATTTTCATTTTTCCTAGCATGCAAACATGGATGAACATGACATAGTTGAATAGATCTCATTTTTCTGAACATTTTGGTATATTATTTGCATTTTTCTGACCTCCGATGTATTTTCTACGAATTTTAGAAGATTTAAACCCTTTGTTGCATTTTTCTCAATAAAAACAATATTTAAATGAGTTTTAATAGTATCAGAGGCTGATAGGAGGACTCTGGGTCAATTTTGGTCAACTTTGATTTAGGTCAATGACAGTGGGGCCCACTGTCATAATTCCTTTTTCTTTAATCCTTGACGCGTGGGACCCACATGTCACTGGTACAGATTTATATACTCATTTATTGTACTGTTGAGCACTAATAACTGTCACTAAAAGGTTGGTTAGTATTAATTGATAATCATTAATGTTAAGTGCAGTTAATAAATACTGATCAATACTTACACTCATTAATCATAGTTACTATTAAAGATACCGTTAATTGTGTCCTGGCCGGTTGATCAATAGGTTTTAATGCCCCAAACCGAACAGCTAATATTAATGGAGCTTATTTAAAATGCTTCAACCGGTTAATTAGTTGGCCTTAAGTATACTGAGTTATTATGGTGCTAATCATTGTGTCTGAACCGTGTTTGTTTGCATTAATTGTGCTTAGCAATTAGTTGGTTTCAACCGTTGATTAAAGGGGCATTAGGACAAGTTTAATATGGCGATTTAATGGCTTTAATGGAGCTGGGCGGTGCTGGCCGTTGGCTCACCGGCGGTGGGGCGGTGCCGAAGGCAACGGCGAGGCGGCTGGCTGACGGGCGGCGAAGCGGGGAGGGCTCGGGGAAGCCGGAGGCGGGCCGGCGTGGCGAGTTCATCTCGGCGCCGACGCGGGGCTTGGAGAAGGTGGCAACGGCGTGAGCTCGGTAAAGGAGGGAGCCGGGGCGGTGGAGTTGGGGATCCGGGGTGGCGGCGCTCGGGTCAGGTGGCCGGGAGGGCCGGGGAGCGAGGTCATCGGGCGGGGCGGTGGGGCTGGACCGAAGCGGCCACGGGGTGGAGGCGAAGCTGATGGGAAGGAGCGGCGGTGGGGCTCGGCGGCGAACTCCGGTAGGGCGAGACCGGGACGAAGGCGGGGCGAGGCGGCGCAAAGCAGAGGGAGCGGCGAGGCTCGGGGAGACGGCCGGTGAGGTTCGGGTCGGCGGCGAGCAACCGGAGGAGGGCGGCGGCCGAGAGAGCTCTAGGCGGCGCCGCAAGGGGGAGGGGCAGGCAGCACGGCGAAGGGCTCAGCGGGGGGGCGGCGTCGACCGGTGCGGCGGGGCGAGCGGAGGGGGAAGCTCGGGCGCGGCAGCACGGCGATGGCGGGTGGAGCTCCGGGGTGCGGCGGTTGCCGGGGTGAACCGAAACGCGGCGGAGCGGCGCCGGAGCAGGGTTGAACCGAGGCGGCGAGGTGGAGGCGCGGTGAGGGGAGCTCCGGGAAGCGGCGTCGATGAGGAGGCAGGAGGAGTGAGCTCCGGGCGCGGCTCTGATGGCGAGGACGACGAGGCGGCGGAGGGGCGACCGAACCGAGGTGGGGAATGGCGCACGGGGGCTGGGATGAAGAACCGAGAGACGCGGCGGGGGGAAAATGCGAGCCGGCCGAGGGAGGAGGGGGTTTTGAGGGGAGGCGGTGAGGGCGGTTGAGGTGGCGCGGGCGCGGCAGGAGGAGGCGTGCCACGCGGCGGGTGCGTCGGCTGCACCGGAGGGAGGTGGCGGGGGTTAGACGAGGGGGAGAGAGAGAAAGGAGAGGGAGGAGGCAGGGGGTAGCGTACGGGGGAAGGCACCGGGATGGGGGGTGGCGTGCGGCGTGGGCCGGAGGGGAAGCAGGCCGCGGGGAGGGGAAATGGGCCAGGGGAAAAGGGAGAGGCCCGTCCGGGTAGGGTTAGGGTAGATTTAGGTTTCTTTTTCTTTTTCATTTTTCCTGATTTCTTTGATTTATTTTTCTCTTTTCTTTGTTCCAAACTTCAATTTGATCTGAGATTCAAACCCAACTCAAATGATTTCAACCCAAATTCTTTTGCTCTAAACTTTTGCCCCTTTGGTTTCCAATGGATTTCAATACGGGTTCAATTCTGTTTTGCAAACTCACCCAAGCTCAAATCCAATTGGTTTTTCAAACCTAGGTTTTGTTCAAAATTAGTATTAGCTCCTTGTCTACTTTTGAATATGCTTTCCCATTTCAAAGTTTCTCTAACTCAATAATTCCAGAATTCCTTTGAATCGCTTTTGAATAAATTCCGAAACCAATCTTGGTTATCCAAAATGTTACTCACTAATCCTTATAAGAAAATAAGGTCTCACTTTAGAATATATATGTTTGAACTACTTTCGTTCAGGACATTTTAACCAAGATTTGGAATCACTCCTCAACCCACTTATGCGAATTAGGGTTGATTTCCCTCGGTGATTTGAAAAATTCAAGTTTCTTCTCATTTTTAATTTCATGCATGCATGCCATGATGCACAATCAACATGAACTAAAAGGGGGACGTTACAGTTTATTAAATAATGCTAGAAATAAACTAAAATATATAATGGAAATACTATGAAAATATATTATTAAACTCAGCAAACATGATATGTTGTTGATGTATCAAGCCCCCCGAAGGTTACACTCTTACTCATCCTTGAGTAAGTTATCCGTAAGAAAGTTAAGTTTGAAATGTGTTCGAGTAGTAGAAGTCATACCCGATGGATTTACCTTGATTTCTTCAATGAAGCAATACCCAAAAATCTTTACAAGAGAAACATACAACACATAGGCATTTGTCCAAAAAATAATTATTACCAATCATTGTCTTTGAAACTCAAATGCTAATAACACAATTCAAATTAGAAAATAAATTATCATTAATTTACTTCCTACCCATGCTATAGAGGTTTGAGGTAAATTAGAGAGTAATTGAATATCACAATAGAACTTTCAGCGCTCACCTACTAGAGGCAAGTCATAAGTGCAAAGCGTTATGTACCAAAATGCAAAGGTCCCTGGAATTTTTCGCTTTTGAAAGAACAAGCAAGTTTTTCATTGGTCACCATTTGTTTCATCAATTCATCCTCAAAAGTACTTGATGTCTCATGCTTCTGTCATGTAGAGAGATAATATGAGGTAGGAAGGACTCGATCAAAGGAAAAAAAGTCTCTTGCAATGCAAACAGATCCCTACGCCCTAGTTATGTCCCCATTATTGATATGAAGGAGCAGCAGAGATTGCCATATAAATGTACAAGTAAAAATCATATCATAGTAAAAGAGATGCTCTCTAGCGATGTAAGTGAAGCATAGGATCTAGATAAATGCTCTCAAATAATATAATGAAGTGTCTGAGAAAAACCAATGCTCCAAATGATATAAGTGAAGATCATGAGCAAGGTGAAGCTCTATAAAATATAAGTGAAGATCATGAGCTTATAAAAGGGCTCAAAAGATATAAGTGAAGCACATGAACCAAAAGAATGCAGCTACTAATGCTATTGTTACTAAAAAGAATATGCATGCACTAACCTACAAAAGATCATATCGCATAAAAAGAATAAGAGCATATGAAGAACATGATACCTCTCTGTACTATTTTTTCCTTCCTTCCTTCCTTTCTTTCTTCTGTATTTCTCTTCCTCTCTTTTATTAATTTTTCAAAGCCTTACAAAAATGAGAGGTACCTTACAATGATGAGCTCTTTTACATGATTTAACAAGCAGAGACATTAAAGAATAAGGCTATGTGTGCATGCAAAAATAAAACTCTAATAATGTGATGAATAAATGATAACTGCAATGGCAAGATACTCAAATGGATAATGGGGGAGCCGTGGTAAGTAGGTACGGTGGACACAAATGGCAAAACTGAAGTTTTGGGATGTCATATTTTCACCACATGTTCTATTTCAATGGTCTTTATTGCCACCTCGACATCATCTTTATTATATTTCCCCTCTTGAGAGAGGCCTATCCCACGGGTTTGGGTGTGCCAGCGAAGTATGCAAAATATTAATGTGATAAATACAAAACCGAGTAACGTGAAGGCTAGCAAATAATATGGACTTGTATGACCGAATTAGAGAACATGCTTGACTAAAGTGGAATCATATAAAAGCAACAATAAAAATTAAACTAATTTATATATACCCGACAATGTTCTCTTTTGGCTAGAACACAATTCAACATACACCTAGCTCTCATTTAAAATTTTGGTGAAGCACGGCAAGGAAGTAGGTGAGCATCATAATAACAAATTAACTATCTCAAATCACAACTTTAATAAAATGAGTAACAATATCAACAGTAGTCCTAATGGTAATAATAGTTGATGGATGAGACGCACTATGGTTGTCAAAAATATTTGCATAAGATAATTCAATTATTTCAATAAAGAAGAAACAATATATCTCAACCGGTATGCCTCCTTCCAACTCATTGCCATCAAGAGACACCTAGAGCAACAATTCCTATATTTCCATTATAACTAAAGTTAAAGCAACTAGCATAGATAATAAACTTCGAATTTAGCATCTTCATCAACGCCACCCTTTAGTCGAGTATCGCAAGTAACAAAAAGATAGACTCCTTAACTTCAACTCACACATTTATTCAAAAACAAAAACAAAACTAAGGGTATTGGTTAAGCCAACCTAAAACAAGCATATCAAGTTCTATAATAATATCCCAAAACAACATAACTTAGCAAATTGAGGGGGAATCCCCCCAAGCTTAAAGGTTTTGTTCATCTTTGAATTTCAGTCATGATGGTGGAATAATTTGAACACCTCCTTTTCCTCTCATATTTTTTCCTACATAAGATTAGTTCTTGCGTAGAAAATATAAAAGTAACTGTTCATGTCATTAAATACCAAGTAAAAACTCAATTAATGCTCTGAAAATAAAATCTAAATATCTGATATAAAGTGCCCAATTAAACAAAAGAGAAAATGCAAATATTTCTAGAGGCTATAAGGAATTAAAATAGCCCTAAAAATAGGACAAAACTAATAAAATGACTTAAGATACAAAAACAGAAAACAAAGATACAAACAGAAAATAAAATGACCTAAGATACAAAAACAGAAAACAAAATGACTTAAGAATCCAGGGTTGCTCCCCAGGGAGCTCTTCAGTTTAAGTTAATAGCTTGACTTTATTACAAATGACTTAAGAATCCAGGGTTGCTCCCCAGGGAGCTCTTCAGTTTAAGTTAATAGCTTGACTTTATTACCTTGAGGTATTTTACCTTTTTCTTCCTTGAGCATTGGAGTCCTAGAATCTTTATCTCAATTTCATCGTTGCTCTTCTTTTCCTTCCTTGGCAAATGCATCACAAACTTTATTGGAGGAAGATTAAATTTAATGTTCCCCTCCTTCATGTTAATCAAGGCACCTACGGTTCTCAAGAAAGTCCTTCATAAAATAATAGGTGTGACATTATCTTCAATAACATCAAGGACAATAAAATCAATGGGAATAGGACATTATTTAACATCAATAAAAGCATTCTAATAAAGAATCCTCAAGTTGAAGAATCCTCAAGTTGGAGTTTTGTATTACAAGGAATAAGTTTACCCAAATTTAAGTTCTCATAAAGAGATTTAGGCATGGTAGAGACAATAACACCAAGATCATATGGAGTTACCAATCTTAATTTCAATAATAGGCTCATAAATATCGTCTAACTTGAGAGGTAGCATTTCATCTCTAAGCTTTTCTTCCTTTCTAAGACCAAGAACTTTCATGGCTACCTTAGCAATAAAATCCTCATGAATAGGATCCTTATTAGTAGCATGAAGAGAACAAGCATGCATCATCTTAAGTAATTCATCGATAACAAAAGCACAAGAAATATTTTGAGAATTTTTTATCTTTCATGGCATCATCACTTGGAATAGAAGGAATACTTTTGACATCATTAGTATCATAAAATAAGGCACATTAGCATTAGCAATAGCAATATTGTTGACAGAAATAATAGGAGCATCATCATTTATCTCAACAAGGCAAACCATTTTAATAGACTCCTTGGATTAGGATCAGGCTTTCCCGAAAACATAACAATGAGAAATTGTTGACTATCGCCTACCTTAGCTATGGATGCCTCTATGTTCTTAATTCTTTGTTCTAAAGCATCAACATCCATAGTAGGAGAACTAAACTTGCGATTCGACTCATTCAAACAATTCCCATGCTCACTAATTTTATCACTAAATTTATTTTGTTCTTTTGGTTGGCCACAAATTGGTTGAGCATTACTTCTAATTTATGAGAGGAAGCATTATAAGAACCATAATTCTTAATCCCACTATTGCCACCATAATAATTATTATAAGGTCTATATTTTTTCCCATCTTAATTATTTCTCCAACCACTAGGATTTAAATTTCCTTGCAACAAAATTAACATCCGCACTAGTTTTATTTTCCTCAGCAATAGCATTGATAGGAATATTGTCTACTTTAGCAAAATTATTAGTGGAGAAATTATTTTATCCATCTTAGCATTTATATCATTGTCCTCTCCAATCATTTTTACCTTCTTTGTAGATGTTGTAGCAGCACACTCATAGTGCCATTTAGCACGGTTTTTGGACATCTAATTTATCAAATATTTAGCTTATGTTGTTGTCTTATTCATGAAGGTACCACATGCAAGTAGAATCAATAACACTTCTAGACACATAATTTATCCACTATATAAAGTTTGCAAGACCAAACTAATTGGTAACTCCATGATTAGGAAAATTAGTCAACAATTCTTTTATGCGTTCCCAAGCAACAGGCAGAGGCTCCTTATTACCTTGTTTAAAAGACATGATAGAATTTCTCATTTGCACTACCTTGCGGGAGGATAATACTTACCAACAAAAGCATTCTTTGTTTTTCCCAAGAGTCAATAATAATCGTTGGTAGAGACATAAGCCATTCTTTTGATTTACCTCAGCAAAATTAGGAACAGAGTCAACTTGACAGTGTCAGAATTCACTTCTCCAACTTTTGTTACAAACTTCACTAAAATAATTCAAGTGTTGACAACCATCATCTATAGGAGCACCACCAAATTGATAATTGGTAACCAAATTCAATAAAGAAGGTTTAATATCAAACTCTTCAACATTAATATTGAGAGTAATGATAGATAATCCAATAAAATCATCACTAGAAACACTAGAAAAAGAGCCCAACTTAAATTTTTTGTCAACCCTACTAGCAAGATTAAACTAAGCAAGAACCAACTAATTCTTTGTTGTTTTCAAATAAAACTAAGTAAACCGACAACTAAAAGAAACTAGAAACCTATCGAGCAAGACAGGAAAAGTAAATGACAAGTAAAAAGCTACAAAGGAAGTTTGTGAACTCAAATTTTAGAGTGAAACCAATGTTGCTTCCTTGGCAATGGCACCAGAAAATGCTTGATGACCTACAAGTGCACATAATCTATTATAGAGTTTTAAGAGTGCTAAACCCACAAGAAAGCGGTGATTCGATCACTTGGTCTCAAACCTTAAATCACAACTAAAATCAAACAATACTAATAATCTCGCTTACGGAATAAGGAGATGACCACATCATTGCTACTCTACCCCATCCTTCGTGCTTACCAACTAATGCATCCCGATGTGCCTTGTTTGGCCACGTCAATAAACACAATCAAATAAAACTATTAAAGAAATAACATGCTAAAGATTAATCCCCAAAAAATAATCAATTACGTCGAAGATGGATGACCATGGCAATAATCATGAGAATGCTACATAGCTACTACACACATCTCATAGTCTCCATGGGACTACTCACAAATCATGAATAACATCAAGAACGAGTAATAGATTGAATCCATAACTTGAAGTATTACCAAGATACAAACCAATACAATCGGTAGAGATGAAATCCGATGGAGTTTCCCATTCTCTTTTTTTTCGTCTCCCTCTCCTGTTCCGCATCTATTCACAACGTGAGGCGTTCTGGTTATGTAGAAAAGCATTCGGGGAAGGACTCCAGGGGAAAAAATGGATCTACATGTGAAAGGGCGCGGCAGCCGAGCCACAGTGGACCCACACGACAGGTGGGGCCGCGGCAGCATGCCGCATTGCCATGTGGTGCTCCGCTACCTTCATCCTTGCATGCGATGCACTCCTCCTCCGACACATTCCTGAATGCGTAGCAATTTTGACTTTTACGGTGTTTATCCTGTGTACACAAAATAAAAGAGAAAATCTAGCAGGTGTGGCAATTTATGAAATAATGTTGGAAATCAATTTTAAATATATAATAAAAATACTATGAAAAGGTATTATTAAACTCAGAAAAATGATATGTTTTTACATATCAATCATCACACACTCGGTGGGTTCGAACGTGTAAATAACTCAACACACAAATTGTTTGGAGGGTCCGACCGATCGTTCCAAAGCCTCCAGGCACACTTGGAACTTCAATGTGAAGAGAACTTCCAAGGATTTCTGAGGATAGAAGTTAGATTCTATTGAGCATGAAGTAACATATATCCACCCAAGCTGTCAACTTGCTCTGGTATTCATAATATGACCTGTCTAAATTCAATGTGGTTCCTCGAACCACAAAAAGAACTAGAAAATTTCCCTTAACCTTGTAGATTTCCAAGCCATCTCTTCTTCAATCTTTTTAGGGATCGTCAATGCCATGTCTTTGGGACTAAAACCCGATCAACACTTAATATGCTCAATTGTCCTTTAATCGTTTTATCATTAATCATTAAACTCACTTAGGGGACCTAAATGCACTTTTACTCACATATGAGGAAAACCATATTTAGAATATAAGTTTACCTATTTTTTTCTCCCATAAAGTACTCGAAGGAAAAAACCCGATCATTAAGCATATGTCAAATGATGAGCCATAAGTTTGTGTTGAAGAGGTAAAAGGACTGAAAATTGGGGGGTAATGAGTTGGAAATTAATATAGGAGTGATTAGGAGTGACAGCCTAAAACAACCATTGAATTGAGATTTATAAAATTGAGCTAAAAATTTACTGACAATCAGATCGTAAGTATGCTATTGTAACTCATAGTTTTACGTGTAGCATAGATTTCGGGTGTTAGACACAGTAATCTACTACCAAAACAAGCTGCAAGTGAAACAATGAGTGCTAAAACTCCGAAACAAGTTGCTGGACCGATGACAAGAGTGAGTGCAAAACAACTTAACCAACGGGAAAATATTGTCCTTAAGGAATACTTGAACTTGCACAACAATTGGCTTTAGGCACGAAGGAGGAGGCAATAGAGTTCAAGAAGGTGTTGCTGGCACATTTAGTATATTAAAGCTGGGCGGAATCCGAGCGATCTCAGGGCCACTGGTGCGGGATTACGTCCGTTCCAGCGCGGACGGCCGCGATCGGCGCGGGGCGAGCGCGTGGGGCGCCTGGGCTGGCCTGCGTCGCGCTCGACTGTGTTGCCCCGTGAGCTCAGCGTCTCGTGGGACTCTACTGGGCAGGAAAAATCAAGGGTTTCTCGTTCACTTGACCTTTTCACTCCTCTCTAGGCGATGGCAACGGTGACGGCGGCTGCTCGCTCGCGCCTCTTCTCCTCCCCCTCCCCTCTTCCCGGCGACATGGGTTGGCTCTGCAGCAGCGCTCCCCCTTGCTCCCTTCCCGGCGGTACGCAGCAGACGACAGCGGGGGTTAGGGTTTTGAGGCGACCAACAGGGTGAGCCCTGCTTCGCCGCCGTGAAGACCGCCTCCGGGCCGGAGCACCCGGATCGACGTGGAGCGGGGATGCTTCAGGGGTCGGCACGGGAGGAAGAGGTAGGGCCCACGGTGCATGAGCCAGCAACGCGTCATCTTTGTTCTTGATCCCCTTTCGTAGGCTTGAGCAGCACAACGCCGGGCCCTGCTGGATCCAGAGGAGCCGGGACGGGCCACCCCGGCGACATCTCCAGCAGATCCGGCATCCCAGGCGAAATCCAAAGGTACTGCAGCTCTGCTCCTTCTCCAATGCTCCGTCACCCTTGTGCTTTCTTCCAAGCAACAGCGACATCATGGCCGCGCCGGTGATGCCGAGGCCGTCGCTGACCCTGCCGCGGGCCTCGCGCTCCCACTCCCGACCTGGCGCCGTAGGCCTCGCGTCCTATCGCTCCGCCGCTGCCGCCTCCTCCCGCGCCCGCCGCGACTTCGTCTTTGCCATCAACCCCTCCGGTACAGTCCCGTAATCTGCCTCTCCATTCCGCCATTTCTTTGCTTATTTGTGCTCTGAAAGTCCTTCACTTTCCCGCGGATCCCACTGTGCAGGCGCCAATGGTCGCAGAGCCAAGCAGTGGAAGCAGCTGCTCCCTCACCTCCACACCCGCCTTGCTGACCAATGCAATGTAAGCCTCTTAGATCCCCCATAGATCACACCACTCTAGAATTGCAAGTTCTAATTGCCGTATGAAACCGCTCTCGGGCTCAGTCTCAGATATGGAGGTAATTCGGTGGTCTCACGGAATGTTTTGATTTTGCGTGTATTGCGTGATCAGATTTGTGAGTGCATCACTTCGGGCCCATTCCACGCCATAGATGTCACAAGGGAGGTGTGTGGTTGGCTTCACATCGTTACCTATCAATATCCACTTGTAATTTTCCAATTCTAGGCTTCCCATTGTTTTGTGAACACCAGTTCTGGTCTGTGTGCCTTAGGCTATAAAGGATGAGGCTGATGCTGTGATTGCTGTTGGCGGGGATGGGACACTTCATGAGGTATTTTTGCGTGGAATGTTGGTACAACCTTTGTACAAATTGTTAACAGATCCAGCAATTGATATTGGAAGCGCATGCGGTGACAGAGTTGCCAGTGGAACCTTGCATGTTCAGGTGGTGAATGGCTTCTTTTGGAAAGGAAGTCCAGTCTGTGCCCTTAATCGAGGGCCTGACCATTTAACGGTGCTCGGTGTGAGTATGCATAGCTTATAGCTTTGCTACTCTATTGGATTGCCCTTTTAGCCTTTTTAGACCTGATTATTAGAGTGTTCTGAAATGTTTGTTTTACGTACTAGAATTTGTTCAGTAGTGAAACACCTTGTTTTTCTCTTGCAGCTCATTCCACTTGGAACTGGCTCAGACTTCGCTAGGACATTTGGCTGGTATTTTTGTTTTTGTTTTATATCCTGCATGATCTACATATCCCATTGCGGTTTGTTAACCCCTGTTTTCATTGGACATGTTATTATTTTGTTAAACCAAGTCAAATAACCCTCAGGCGATTCATCGAATTGTGAGAGGTTCCTTCCTTGATACTGCCTTCTTTTATAGATCTGTGGTGCTGATGGTCTCATAGTGGCGATTCTTCCCCTATTTTCAAGTAAAATACATGAATATATAGTAACCATTTAAAACTAATTATCTTGTGGCTGATCATTGCTGATAGCCATAGTATTAGTTTAAGAGAGATGATAGAGTTCTAATAAATCTAAACACAATCGTTCCATGGCAACTTTCCTCATTTTTGTGACTATTTATGAAACCAAGGTCTTCATCATTTGATACTGTATGTGCAATGGATTTGTGAGCTCAGCATCTGAGACTCACAGGTAAATCCTTTTTCACAGGAGTTAAATCAAAACTAGACATAGGCATGATGGAACGTCCAACTGGAGACCCACATTTTTTTGTTAATGTTGCTGATATCCATTTGTAAGTGGAAAATAACCACTTGAAACGTTTTATTCAATGGATAATTTGAAAAATTAAAGAATTGCTACATCTGCAGGAGTGCTAAGGCAGGTTATTTTGCTTCTATGTACAAGAGATTTGGCAGCTTATGTTATGTTCTTGGAGCTCTAAGAGCATTTTGGGGACATAGTAATCGAGGCCAGATAATAAAGGTGCGCTTTGACCTAAGCTTTGCTCTAAAGAGAGTTGCATCTTCACATTTTTGTGTGCTCGTTCTAATTCTGCAGATGTGCAATTTGTAATTCATATAATAGGTAAAGAGGGGGGGGGGAATGGAGAAAACTTCATAAAGTCACGGCCCTGTGCATAGGAAATGCCAAGTACTTCGGTGGTGGCATGAAGATAACTCCGACAGCTGATCCTTTTAGCGGTGACCTTGAGGTGCCTAAGACAAATTTGGTTTTCAAATTTTGCGCAAATACCAAGCTTGCAGTAATTTGTATGGCATTTTATAGGTTGTTATTAGATTACATTACTTTAAAACCGGGTGGACTCCGAGCCACCACATTCACCGGCGAATTCATTACGTTGGATGTCGATCGGACGGCTCGGATGGAGGCGGGCGGGCGTGCTATGCGCAGGCACCGTGGCCTGGGCCTGCGTGGGCCGGTCGTGCTGCGAGCGGTGCTGTTCTGCAGGAAAAATCGGCATCTTCTGGTCCGACCCTAGCTCCTCTCTACGCGATGGTGACGGCGGCTGCTCGCTTGCGCCTCTTCTCCTCGCCCTCCCCTCTTCCCGGTTGAAAGGACCTCAGATGCCGACTAGAGGGGGGGTGAATAGGAGGCTAACAAAAATTACTTCTTTTAACTAGATTGTTTAGATTAAGCCTTATGCAGAAGCAAGGATTAGCTAGCTGTGTGACAGGTGCGTGACACAGGTAAGTTGCGATGTGTAAATTAGCATGCAGCTGTCACACAGGTGCCTAACACAGGTGGGCTAATGACTTAGCAAAATGATGAGCAATCACAGTGTCTGTGTAACAGGTAGCTGACACAGGTGTGAGATATGATCTATACCAACTGTGAGACAGCTAACAAGACACAGGTGTAAAGGTGATCTAAGCAGATAAACAGAATATCTATATGAGCATACAAGCAAACAGATATAGCAAGAATCAAGAAGTAAAACAACAAGTACTCAGGAGACAGAGTGTTTTTCACCGAAGTTCCCAGCTCTTTGCAGAGTGGTACGTCTCCGTTGGAGAAGCTACTCCGAAGAGGTCGCCAGCACTGAATCGTGCTTGTTCTCCGAGTACCTGATCTCAGGCCTCTTCCTTTGCTTGTGGAAGTCCTTTTGCTTGCAGCAGGTAGACTTCAATCACCCTCACAGACTACTGGTCCAGCCCACACAAGCTTGGGTGGTACCAGCAACTCCTACGCCCGTCTAGGAGTAGACACTCCAAGAGTAATAGATTCAGCAGTAACAACTCTTGGAGGAACCAATGCTCTTTGCTCAAGAACTCTAACCCTTCCCGAACTGACACTTAGGAAACTTGGCTTTCGTTCGGTGGAAAGAGGCTTTGCAATGGTCGAATGTGAGTTACTGATTGGCTCATTGGTTGAGGTCGAAGACCTCCCCTGGTCCCCTATATATAGGGTTCACAGGCACTTGACCGTTACACTGTTGCCACGTAGGATTAAGTGAATCACCGGTGTCAGCCACCGGTGACACAGCTAATCACTCCGCCCAACTATAACCGGCTCAAGCAGACCGATACCTGTGTCACCGGCGGCACACACAGGTAAACCCTAAACTGACGCAGCCGCACTACTCAGCCCGGTCTTGGCACATGACATGCCCTCAGCGCACACACTCTCTGAAACCTATAAGGAGAGAACCTCCAACAGCCCTCCGACTCAGCAGACAAGCTATCGCAGCGCAGGTTCCTTAGCGTTTACAAGCTCTCCCCTGGTACAGAGATGTACCTGAGTCATAGAGCGTTAGACCACCTGTGACACCGCTGTGTCACACCGGTGACTCTAACCCCTAGGGTTTTCTACTGCTAGCACTGCAGAGTGCCAGCTCCAACCAGTTTCATACTTATACAAAACTGCTGACACAGGGCCACTAACCTCAAAGCATTAGTGCCACTGTCCAACATCCTGAGCATTGAGCAACTAGAACCTCCACAGAGCATCACTGCTTCATCCCTCTTGATAGTACAGGCTTTTCCTATGGACTCAAAGAAACTAGCAAATCTAGGCTTTACCTGCCCACCAACTGTAGTCACGGTCCTTGACGCATCAAGCCACCATCACCTTGCTTGCAACTCCTTGCACAGCACTGGCTTCTTCACAGCTGTGGCACAGCTGCCTAGCACAGCCATTCCTTAGTCCTGGAAACCACCCTTGTACCCTTTTTGGTGGTCATCCTTTCCTTGATGACCCTTCTTCCTGGAACCTACAAACCTGCTTACACTCACTGTAAACGTTAGATTCCAGTTTGAGTTGCCATTAACCATCAAAACCAACTTGGGGCCTAGATGCTCTTTCAATCTCCCCCTTTTTGGTGGTTAGTGGCAACCCATTCAACAAATTTGTATATCAATTTGAATAGAAGGTATATGTGCAGGTTGTAGAGAATACACTCCCCCTGAAGCTGTGCACAAGAGATTTGTTTTTAACTTGCCAATGCACAGATTATGATTTTTGGATATGGGCAGCATTTTCTTACAACTTACACTCTTATCAGTTCAGAACAATAAGTGTGTCAGAGAATAATGAGCTGAACTGAAATATTTTTCTCTTGATGCATTTGCAAGGACCAGAGCATATAAAAATGTGTCAGAGCATCTGAATATATATCTTAGAGCATATGAGAATATTAGAGAGCAGATTCACTATGGATATATGTATCAGAGCCAAACAAATTACTGGTCATATGTATCAGAGTGCCAACGGGCATATATATCAGAGCGAGAGCTCTAACATGAATATGTGAATCAGAGCATATGTTTAATATGAATATGTGAATCAGAGCATAAGTCAATGATCATAGGCTAGACATAGGATTAGAGCATAGGATTAATCATGAGTATATGAATCAGAGCAAGCAGACTAATCAGAGCAAAAACAGTCTAGACTTATGCATCAGAGCATTGGACATATGCATCAGAGCAACACACTTGGCACACTGAAATATTTCAGCATCAGAGTAAAGTGAGCAAGATAAGACTCAGTATTAATTGTAGTCAAGGCAGAAAAATCAGAAATAGAACAAGCCTTGAGTACACCAGAAAATAATTTTCTTTCTCCCCCTTCCTCTATTCTCTCCCTCTTACAAATCTCTCCCCCTTTGTATGAAACTCTCCCCCTATGTCTCCCCCTATGTATGAATCTCTCCCCCTTTGACACTAAAACACCAGAAAGGGGTGAGGAAGAGACACATTCAGAGCTTTGACTTCAACAGCTGGAGAACTTCTGACATCTGAGCCTGCAACTGATCAACCTTTGATTGCAGACTGGAGACTTCTGATCTGAGCTGAAAGTTCTCTCGGCGCAGAGCTGCAAACTGTGTTGGCATCACTTTGTTCTGATAAGCTCTGGCTGCTGCTTGAGACATCAGAGAGGAGGACAGAGTGCCATCTTCAGCCACCTGTGTCACAGATACTAACTCAGCTGGGTCAGCTGTGGGAGTATCAGCGGTGACACCGGCGGGGACTTGGACTTGAGGCACAGGCACGGAGGGAGCAGGCGCTTGAGGAGCTGTTGGAGCAGCTGTGTCACCGGGAGCTGACACAGCTGGTTCAGGGGATTCGCCAAACAAAGCTGGAACAGCAACCTCATCAGGATGGTCATCAGCCTGAGGCCTGAGCTGGGTCTTGATGGTCTTTACTGTCATGTCAAAGTTGGAATCCAGAAGACCTGTTCTCTGAAGGATCATGTACATGATGTACGATCCCATACCTCAGCTTAGCTTTCTTGTCCTTCTGTACAGCATCTATCTCATGGAATATATATCTGGCCACATCAAAATGAATGTTCTTTGCTATGTGCACCAGCACCTGCCATACTGAATTGTATACTGCATCTGTATTTCCTCCTTTGGGCTGGAGGGTGACATGAAGAATCTTTACAAGATGCTTTGCTGTGATTGTGATCCCCTTGAAGTACACATGATCTGAAGGGGCATTGGCAGGGAATGTAAAATTCCTTGGATAGAATTTTCTTCTGTCAGCATTGGAGACAGGCTCTAGCTTGAACAAATTGGGCATACCAGGCTCGATTGGTGCATGAAACAAGCTGTTGAATTCTGGAGCTGTGATTGAGAGCAGCTGGCCTCTTGTCTTCCATAGCATGACATCTTGATTTTCTTGATCTACCCAGACAGTGGCATAGAATTCCTTAATGATTTCTGGGTCATAATCTTGTTGAAGATTGCATATGAACTCCAGACCTGAGGCTTGGATGAGAGATTGAAGACTCCTCAGTCTGGGATCAGTTAGAGCAGACCAGTCTATGGCCTTGCAATCTACAAATCCCTTGGAAGCAAGGATTTCATGGTAGACACCCCTTTGAAGATTAGTGTGAAATCTGGGGTCTGAGCAAGATGCATCCTGAAACTCCTTGTCTTCATGGAAATATGGGCAAGCTGACCTCATTCTTATGAAAGCACTTGTGCTCATGGAGGCAACTTTGCTTCTTGATTTCTGGGGATCACTTTTGGGTAGCTTCTTGGCCACAGCTCGGGAGATGAACTGCATTTGATTCGCCTCAGTCCTCAAGGCATGAGAGAAGATGTAATAATACTTAGTTTCCAGATCTTCTTCTCCAACTGAGAGACTGGGTGAGCTATCTGCTTGTTCAGCCTCTTCTTCCTCTTCCTCTTCTTCGTCAGCTGATTCTGTACTTGGAGAAGATCTCTCGGCTTGGTAATCTTCATCTGAATCAGCTCTAGCTTCTCTCGGCCTGGGAGGGGTAACAGACACACCTCTGCCATCATCTGATGAGCTCTCAGAGCTTTCTTCTTGCTCAGCTGACTGACTTGCCTGTGCCACAGGTGATGACACAGGTGCTTGAACTGAAGGGGCTGGGTCAGCTGGCGGTGGCACAGGTGATTTAGACAGGTGTGGCTCTTGGGCCTGAGCTTCTTCTGCCTGTGACACAGCTGGTTGAGACAGCTGTGGACTTGTTTGTTTGGCAGCTTCCAAAGGCGTCACAGATCCAGCCTTTGGTGATGGGAGCACATGGGCCTCTTTGGTTGTCTGTTCTTCGGCCTCAGACACCAGAAATTGGGATGGAGACATCTGTTTCTGGACATCCAGGGAGGAAATGGATTCTACACTTGTAGAACTTTGAGATTTTCTGCTTCTCCTCTGGTATGTCTGCAGACTTGACTTAGCTGGGCTAGCCACCGGTGACACCGGTGGTGGCATCTCCTTCTTCAATTCTTGAATGGCAGACGTCTGTTGATCAAATTGAACTTTTAAGGATGGCTTGGAGCTTTGAGTCGTCTCAGAAATTATTTCGACATCTGCATCTGGCTGCCTCTTGGCTTGAGGTTCATCACTGATCACAACAGTTTCTGATCTTTTCCTTTTAGGAGCTTGAGTAGGTGCAGCAGCAGGAGGTGATGAAGGCTTGGAAACCTTTGGAAGCATAGCCTTTTTAAGCTTGAGCTCAGCTCTCAAAGCAGTTTTCTCAGGACCATTTGGCATGTTTCTGAGCCTTTCGAGAATATCATTTATCTCCATCATAAGAAGATCATCTGCAGCTATGGGAGGAATCCTTGATTCTGAACTGGCAATAGGAGGAGCTGCTCTTTGAGATTTGAACTCTTTCTTACTGCAACTCTGTGATAGTCCTTAGGATTAGCTTGAAATCTAGCACACATGCATACACTCAACATAATGTCTGGTCTAGATGCACATAAGTAGAGCAGGGATCCTATCATGGATCTGAACTCTTTCTGATCAGCAGACTTACCTTCGATGTTTAGGTCCAGATGACCATGTGTTTGCATGGGAGTATGAATAGACTTTGCATCCTTCATGCCAAACTTAGTGATGATGTCTTTCGTGAACTTTTCTTGTGAGACGAATGTACCTTCCTTGAGTTGTTTGATCTGAAGTCTTAGGAAGTACTTGAGTTCTCCATCCAAAGACATCTCAAACCTTTTGGTCATCATCTGGCTAAACTCATCACTCATGGAGCGGTTAGTATTGTCAAATATTATGTCATCGACATATATTTGGCACACAAATAAATCATTTCCATTTTTCTTAGTGAATAGAGTTGTGTCTACTAAGCCCATTTTAAATCCATTCTTGATCAGAAATTCTTTCAATGTATCATACCATGCTTTAGGTGCTTGTTTTAAGCCATAAAGTGCTTTGTGTAGTTTATAGACATGGTGTGGTTTCTTATCATCTTCAAAACTAGGTGGCTGTTCAACATAAACAAGCTTAGAGAGTTTACCATTTAGAAAAGCAGACTTCACATCCATCTGATAAAGCTTGATGTTATGATGAACAGCATAAGCAAGGAGGATCCTGATGGCTTCAAGTCTTGCTACTAGAGCAAATGTTTCTCCAAAGTCTAGACCCTCCACTTGTGTAAACCCTTGAGCCACAAGTCTGGCTTTGTTCCTTACCACTTGTCCATTTGTATCTTGCTTGTTCCTGAAGACCCATTTTGTTCCAATCACATTATGATCATTGGGTCTTTCCACCAGGGACCATACTTGATTTCTTTCAAATTGATTCAACTCTTCATGCATAGCATTTATCCAATCAGCATCCATGAGAGCTTCCTTTATGTTCCTGGGTTAAACACTGGAAACAAAAGAGTAATGTTCACAGAAATTAGCAATTCGAGAACGAGTAGTCACTCCCCTATTAATGACACCGATGATGTTGTCTACAGGGTGATCCTTCTGTAGCCTACTGATCACAAGGGGTTCGGGGTCAACCACCGGTGTCACAACTGATGGTGTTGCCTGTGACACAGCTGGTTCTTCCTGCGACACAGCTAGCTGAGACAGGTACTCTGCATCCAAGAGATCATTGGCTGGGTTGTACTCGAGCTCGATGTCTTCATCTCCAGTGTCTTCATTCAGTGATGAAGAAGATGGTTCTTGATCACTTGGTGAGACAGGTTCTTCCTTGACAGTAGGTCTGATCTCACCAGTTGACTTATTTTGAATATCCACATTCCCTACATCATTAGCAACTTGCTCTCCTTGGGAGCCATAAGACTCATCAAAGTTCACATCTACAGATTCTTCAACAATCTTTGTCAGAGTGTTGAATACTCTATAGGCATGAGAGTTAGTAGCATAGCCAAGGAATATACCAACATCAGATTTAGCTTCAAACTTAGTAAGGCGTTTGCATCATGTTAATTGTTATTTCAATCTGAATATGGAAACGGTTTTGCATCAGAATATGGGATTTTGCACCTGCATTGCTGACTGTACTTTTTGCTATTGTAGGTTCGGGAGGAGCTATTTCGTGTGCAGTAGTACCTTTTGGCAGTGCACAGATTGATTATGCAGGGATCAATTTTATTGAGCTTAGAGGGAAAGTTGGCTGATTCCATTTAATGTAATGGGAGCTTAATTAGCAATTTTACCCATTTCCTGGACATCTTAATTTTTGGAAGAACTGATTTGGTATGTCCCTTCTTTGTGAACAGCGTTTTCACACATTCAATTTTTGTGGCTGATTTCAAAAAACAAAACAAAAAGTAGTTATGTTCGTCGCTCATGATCTTTGAACCATACACTAGCAATTGTGGACATATATCTTGCTAGGTTACTAGGTTTTCTGTCAGTGGGTGTGTTGTTGATGGCTATAGTGCTGGTGTGGAAGGTGCCAGTGTTATAGTTCATGCTTAGTTGAGAGATGCAATAGACATTCTTGGGTATTATAGACTTGACCAGGTATTGTTATTTGATCAAATTGCTAGCTAATAATTATGTTGATCTTCGACGTTCCTTTTCACCCAATAGTACCTTTATTTGTATATCAATCTGCAGTATGGTGTTGTTCGTGTACAAAATACTCGCTCGAGCCTTTTTTTCTTCTTTATTTAAGTTTGTTGTTGTGGAAGAAACTAGCTGGTTGCACATGGCGATAATATTTAGAGATTTCTCACTAATGAAGAAAGCAATAGAATAACAATATTATTAAAAAGAACAGAGAAGTATGAACTTGCAATTTAAGATCAGAAGGTGTGCCACTAGAAGAGGATCTATTTTTTTTTAGAGGATACAGCTAGAGTGTTAGAGCATAGATATGTTAGGTATAAACTTATATGAGATGCCCTAAATTTAATTGCTTATAATCATCTATATTGGCAACGCATGCAATGAGATGCAGATTCAAGAAAGGGCTCCTGAATGGTGAATTTCTTTTGATGAAGTAGCAAGAACTAAAAGAGAGAATGGAGGGAGCTGTGACACAAAGATATAAGAAACATGGCAGCTACTATTTGACATAAATTCATTCCTCTAACAGATTATGCACGTGCTTAGCTAGATATGCGCATGTATGTTTTTGTTGAGTGTTGAGCCTTTAGCTTGGATAATGAAGTAATAATTTATCTATGCTGAAATTTACCTATCCAATTAAATAGATCATCTGTGTAAAACTTGCAGTCTCTTATGAACCTATATAGTCCAGACTATACCTTGGTGTGATGATGTGTTATTTTGGATGTAAAAATAAATGGATTGGATAAAATTAGGTGGCCGAATTTATTGTGTAAACTTATTGCATGATCTCATGTGAACTGAAGTAGATTGTTTGTTCCATGGTTGGAATGGAATTTGCTAGGCTTCCAATTAGCCTGACATGATATTCTGTTTGGGGCACGCAGGAGCTGCATAATGAATTTGATTTTACCTCACTTATCCTACATAAGCTGTCTCTTAGAGTAGCTTAATGATAGCTTTAGTCTTTTTTACCTTCAGAAACTTGCTAGACTGTCCAGAAATTCTCTCTAACTAAGTTGTTGTTAAAAATTTTTGTGTAACATCATGCCTTGGCAAGTAAAAGCATCTCAATTATTTTGGTTTCTGTGAAATGTTATTTTGCAAAGAAAAACATATTTGTTGAGATATGTTTCATATTACCATAATGTCATTCTAGGTGCTTGACAATGTGAAAAAATGTTATTCTATTCATACTTATTGTTATAAGGTAGATAGGAAATATATTTGTTATCTAATTTTTTAATCTAATCTTCTTTTCCCACCTACTTGGGCATCATGCAGAGCTTTTGCATGGTCTCAGGTGAACTAAAGCAAATTTAGGTTGATTGATCTGCGTTCCACAACTGTGGCACTGCGAAGAAGTTTGACTAAACGGTGGCAAATTGTAGAGAAGCATTGTTGTTTCCGTGATCGTCATGAGACATGGGACACTTGCCGCTGCTGTCGCCTGCCCCAAGGATAGCTGATCTGTTCTGTTTCTCTAGCAGTTTATTTTTGATTACTGCATATATTACGAATCAAATAATCGATTACTGATTATTTGATTAACGCCTTTTTTCATGCAATTATATACTGATATGCTTGCTTCGGACTATTAACACAATGACCTGTCATGTATAAAATAGAATTTCTCTAATTTGTTTCGACATGAAAGCCTTGGATTTACATACCTCAAATGACCTTTATCAAAATCTTCAAAATACCATTGTTATTCTATTTATACATAAAATATTTAATTTATAGTATAATATTTTAAATTAATTATCGACTGTTTGAGGACGGGCACGGCAACGCACGCCTTTCCGTTCTAGTAAAGAATGAAACAAGGCTGGACATAAGGAAGGACAACAAGTTGCGTGCCAGTCTAGACCCTATCCACCCACTTCCCACCCAATCCCATTGTAATTTAGGAGTCTCTAGAACACGTAGGGAATGATAGACATAGTTTCAAGTGAAATAAATGAAAGCCCATTGTTGCCCCTCTTGGAAGTGGGAGTTGGCTTTGAGATTTATCTTTGCATTCCTTGAATCAAAATCGTCTGTGCTTTCTATTGGGAATCAATAGTTCAATATCTCCCACCTCGTGGTTGGTGGAACATAAATCAAATGTGTGTTTGGACGAATTCAAAGAGTTACACGTCCATTGCATCTGGAAGCGGGTGAGCTACTATGGACTGTCAGACCACATAAATTATCCGTGAATCATAATTTACAAACGATCGCTCCAGCGATCGATCCGACGACAACAGTCTTGGGTGGTCCCAAACCCCCTCGCTACATGAATGGACCCCACCCTCTCTCTATTCTGCTACATCCTCTCCCATACCTCTCCTTTCCCCTTCTTCCCATTCCAAACAGGGTTGCATTCTTCTTGGCCGCCGCCTCCTCCTCCCCTTCCCTTTCTTCTCAACCAACAGGAGCAGCCATGGCTCGTCTCTCTTCCTCCCCTTCCCCTTCTCCGCCATTGGGAGCCGCCAATGCCTGCCGTCCCTTCTCCCCTCCTCCCCAATGGAGGATCTCGCGGTGGAGGCGCTGCACAACCTTCCACCTCTGCGGCACCACCCCTACGCTGTTGGTGCCGATCTTGTCGCGTGTCGGAGTCTTAGGATGAGAGAGAGATCTCAAATCTGAAAGTGTGGGAATCCCGCTTTTGTGTTTCCTTTTATTTTATTTTTGGGTCGAAAGCTCGCTTTTGTGATGTTGATTTCTTGATTCCATGGGTTGAAAGCTCTATTTTCATGGTTGAAAGCTAGATTTTAGGAGGTTGGAAGCTCGATTTCTTGGGGTGGAAAGCTTGATTTCATGGTTGAAAGCTGCTAGTTAGGTGGAAATAGTTCATTTTTGTAGTTGAAAACTCTGATTCTATTGGGTTGAAAGCTGATGTGATGTTGGTTGGAAGCTGTTTTTTATATATTTTTGTCTTCTCCGTGGGTGGCGACGGCGCTGGGTGGCAGTCGGTGCCGCGGGGAGGGGATGTTTGAAGGAAGAAGAAAGACGAAGGATAATTAGCTGTTCCAACAGAGTGGTTGGGCTATCAGAACTCTATCGTTCTAACGATTAGAACGATGGCAAATTATATGCACCCCAAGTTATCCTACGTTGAGAGACCAATTTGAACAGGATCCAAATATGCATGTCTAAGTTTAGGTTCAAGACGATCTCACCACCTATTTCTGGTATGCAACTTACTTTCCAGATGTCTCTATATTTTTATGATAGAGCGGTAGATTAACTTGATAACCTGTCTCGTTCTTTAAAACATAGAAAAAATCTTGACTCCATTTCCTATCCATGATTTAAAAGAGGACCAATTCTAAATTAATCACACAAGCTGCCCAATCACGATTGACAGTCACGTCCATCTCATTTCTCCTGTAGCCTGAAGAAGGCCATGAGAGGCGCGTACACCCTCTCCTTTGCGTTCCCGGCCATGACGAAGTCGGCGTGCGCGTAGTCAGCGAGGTACTGGACGGTGAGCTTGTCGCCGTCGTGCGACGTGAGCGCCTGCTCGAGGCGGTGCACGTCCTGCACGTCGGAGAGGCTGTCCCTGCCGCCGCTGCTGAGGAAGAGAGGGAAGTCGTCGGGGATGGCCGAGAGGTTGTAGACGGGCGGCGTCGCCTGGCCGTAGTACTTCATGTTGTCGCCGGCGTCGCCGTAGTCGTACTTGGCGATTATACCTCTTCTTATCACTGTTTTGGTCATAGTAAGTACAAGTGCCTCGTTAAAAGAGAGATCTTGTAACAGCTCAATAGAGGTTAAGACCACTCTGTGAGGTAAAGATTTTTCTGTCAAGGTTCTTAAATCATGTGTATTAGTTGTGGCTTTGGCATACTTACTTGGGCCAAATGAACCATGTTCTTGGTTGAAGAAGCCTGTGGCTCGTGGGCAAGGAAGATCTGGACAGAGGAGACGTCAAGGCAGCAATTGTCACCTGTTCACCAATTGTTTCAGTATGAGGAGTCAGTGCAGCTGAGCAAAATATTTTCTTCTTAAAATAAAGGTAAGCTAAAGATTGGTGTTCCGTCAAAACAAGGAAAAATAAGCAGATACATGTTATAAACCTGTAAGTGATGACAACAGATCGTAGCAATCTACCCCTGGTAGCTCGCATATGTCAGTGACTAGTTTGTGAACGGCGTCCCTGCATAGACAATCTAGCCATTAGATGGATAATGAACTCTTTAAGTCAAAATAAGGACACTCAAATTCTCTGAGGCTATTTTGTTCTAAACTTCAGATGAAGGAACCACGAAAACACAGCAGCACGAATCAGAAACAAATAGAAGTTCAATTACCCGGTTGGGTCGAACTCATCAAGCCCCAGCCAGTAGAGAGCCTGCAATCAGAACGTGCAAGAACATATGAGTGTACATTCTCGATCAATGGACTGACTCGTCGTCAAAGAGGCGCCACCTCCGGCATTACCTCCGCCAGGAAGGCGTCGGCCGCCGCCAGCGCCAGCGGCGACGACACCTTGTTGAGGAACGCGATCGGGCTGAGCAGGCCGGCCGACCGCAGCATGGCCACATGCTGCTGCTGGTCGCTAAGGGTAGCGAACGCGATCAACGTCCCCTACATCGGCAGTGTTCAACAGATCAGTGAAGTGTGTTTTCACTAAATTTTCGGCTTTTTTTGTGTGCACAAAAACATGACTCCTAGATTCTAGATTTTGAACAACACGACGCAAATTACCCACTTACACAAACGGGAAGAACAAGGGATCGGTGGTATTCTGATTGTAGCATATGATCGGATTTCGGATCACCGTGGAACATAGAAATCACTATATCAAACTCTGTTTCTCTACGTATTAGAGAGTGTATGATAAAAACATTATTTTCGAAGTTGTTTTTATGTAAAAAGTTCGGTGCGATAATTTATTTTTTCATGCGATAAAAACGAGTCTTGCAAAAAGTGAATGTAAAGCATTTCGCTACGCAAATTGGATGTTGGATTAATTAATATTGTCTTGGCTAATGTTTTACTTACCAGCGAGTGGCCCACGTAGTGCACCTTCTGCTGGCCTGCCTGGTCGTACACGTACTGCAGCATCGCCGAGAGGTCGTTGCTGGCCAGCTCGTCCACGACCAGTTCCAGTATGCCTGCACGGTTCCCGATGTTAGTACAACGTCCAAAATGGCTTTATCCATGCGTATATATATGGATCTTAATGGACGTGCACACGCGCACGCACCGGATCATTGGAAGAGAGCGAGGTGTGGCCGCGGCTGTAGACGGTGCCGCGGGTGTTGGCGATCCAGACGTCGTACCCGTTGTCCGCCAGGATGTACCCCAGCGACTCGTTCGGCGAGTTCATCAGCCATGTCATTCCGTCCTGCCATTTTTTTTTGTTTCGTGTTGTCAGTAACATTGCTTCTCTAGTTTACACCCACTCAAAAAAAGACGTACCAAATAGTTAGAGACCGTGCATGCCCAAATTGGAATTTAATAATGACTATTCAATTATATGCAGTAATAAAATATGCAGCCTTCATTGGTATGACTAGTGACAAGCACACGGACCACATTTCGTAGCGACATGCAGTAACATATACCATCATGAGCCCGTGCTGCAGCAGGACCGGTATCTTCCCGGCGCCGCCCACTGCCTGTTCGCCGGCGCGGCCGTCCGGTATCCGCTGCAGGCTCAGGATGTATCGTCCACGGTCGTCACCTGCACACATATTACATATGTAAGCACCCAATTAACCTGATGAGATGAACTCCTTACTGTCTTACCGTGTGTTCCTCGCATCTGTAGCCGAAGGGCTCCACCCTCGTTTGGCACGTGCCGTTCGTCGCCGCGAGTGATTCGTATGGCGCTGGCCGTGCCACTGCAGCTCCGAGGCACAAGAGAATCGCCAGGCTAAGGATGCGTCTGCTGCCTCTTGACGCCATTGGTAACCTGACCATGTGTGTTTTCTTCTATCCTCTGATCCTCTCAAGATCGATCTCGACGTGAAATTGAACTTCGTCTGTGCTCGTCTTTTATAGTTGAAAACTTGAAATGATGGGATGATGCAGTCATTTTCAACTCGGATTAACGGGCGGGCGCCGTTAGATGCGAGTTACAAAGTATTGTATTAACGGGCGGGCGCCGTTAGATGCGAGTTACAAAGTATTGTATCGTTTCATGGATTCTTTGTTTTGTGTTCTTAACAGGGATAGAGGACAAAACAATCGGTAATGCCAACCAATCGGTTAATGGTGGCTATTCTTTAGAGTAAACATCAACTTGGTTACTTACGGCATATATTGTGATGTACTCACGTACGTGATAGATATAGTTCACACATCGACTGTTGTTGCACGCAGAAGGGTACGGCCGCTATTATGCCATTGTTTCCCTAGCTAGTAAAATACTACATGGGTCACTTGCATATCCCTATGTTCTTTCACCTTTGCTGTAGCACGTGATATACTTATATACACGCACTATACAAATCCACAACACAGATTTGAGGGCACTCTGTCTGTTAGGAAAAGTGCATTCGCCGACAGACTGACTGCAGATAAAGACATTTCCCAACATACATTCAATCCCGAGCATCAGCCGGATGTCAGGCCAGCCACAGAATTCTTTGCCAACAGACGTACCATTTCCCCGCACGGCTATAGAAACGGTTATCTTGGACTTCACGTCTGAGTCAATTTTAGGAAAACAGTCTGTGATATATATATAAACTCAGCGGTTAAGTGAAAAAAACTTCTAAATAAAAATAATTGTCAGAGATACAAGTATATCTCAGATGGTTGAAAAATACAGCCAACTCAAGATTTATCTCAGACGATTGATATATAGAACCATCTAAGATATAGCCAATACCGATTGAGATATTGATTTTATCCCAGATGGTCCTCTCTTTGGACAATCTGAGATCTATTCTACCCTATTTAAGGCGCAGCCGACTAGATCGACCATCTGTTGGTAGATCATTCAATGTTGTGGCTGGTTGGAGGATTGAGGATTTTGAGGCGATTTTGTTGAAGATATATCTGTTGATAGATATATTTGGTCTTGGTGACTTATGGTTTGTAGTTTGTTTTAATTAGTTGCATTTTTTAAATATTTAAGATTTTATTGCTAACTAAAGAGATATTTGAAGATACATATTAGTGATAATATAGATTTGTAGTTTGTTTTAATTAATTAATTACATTAATATATGTATATACGGACATGTTAAATTTGCAATTGAAGATTATTAGTTTTATTTCCCCAATTTAATTAAGAATTTAGTGCACATATATATTTATGTAATGTTAATTAATACAATATTGCTAGGTACATGTATATACCTATGTTTAACACTTAACTTTTATACGAATGTGAATAAACTTGTGCATACGGTATAAATGAACCCGAAGGTGGATGTATGCTGAGAACCATCTGACTGAAGAGTACAAAAATGATGTCTCTGCTTTTATGCAAGCTGCCGAAGAGGATGTGGTTAATAAGAGGGAAGAGTGGATGTGTTGTCCATGCTCTGATTGCGAGAGTAATAAGATGTTCAAGAACTCAAGTTAGACCCAATCACACTTGATTAAGATGGGTTTCAAAGAGGGGAGTAGATTGTATATGAAGATGGTAATAACAAGATCGCTGACAAAGTCAACGATGTGGTAGATGATGGTGACTGTACTGCTTTCGATCAGATGGAAGAGGATGATGATCAAGATGATGACAATTTAGACCAGTGCTCCAGGACATAGAAGGAAACATTGGTGATGAGCGGGAGTACAACAAATTTCTAGGATTGTTGGAGGATTCCGAGAAATCTCTGTTTCCTGGCTGCAAGAAGAAATACACAAGGTTGCCATTTGTGCTACAATTGCTGCAATTGAAGGCAAGCAATGTTAGTCGGATAAAGGTTTCACGATGTTGTTGGTCTTTTAGAGGACATCCTTCCGAAGGGAAACCAGCTACTGAAAACCACCTACAAAGCCAAAAATGTTATTTGTCCCTTAGGAATGGAAGTAGAAAGAATGCATGCATGTCCGAACGACTGTATCATGTACTGTAAAGTGCATAAAAACTTACGTGCATGTTTGATGTGCAAATTGTCTCGATGCAAGAGTTAAGAGTCAGTTAGATGATGTAGTGGCAGACGACATTGAGTTGAATAAATGTACTTCTGCCAAGGTTGTGTGGTATCTGCCGATAATTCCCCGTATGAAGCAGTTATTTGTGAACTCAAAGGAGGCAAAACTAATACGCTGGGATGCCGAGGAACGTAAAAAACGATGGAATGCTAAGGCACCCTACTGATTCTTTACAGTGAAGAAATATCGATAGGATATTTGGTGTGTTCGATGCGGAGCCGAGGAATGTAAAGTCTGGACTGAGTCTAGATGAAATGAATCCATTTGGTAACATGAGCGGCCAACATAACACTTGACCCTGCATGAAGTGGAAGTACATTATGACGGTCATACTTATCCAACGTCTAAAACAACCTGAGAATGACCTTGGTGTATACCTTGCACGATTGAGATTTGAAGCTTATGTGGGAAGATGGGTACAAGTTTGGGATGTTGACAAACATGTGAATTTCACCTTACGCAGATTGCTGTTCTGTATCGTGAATGATTATCCTGTCTTTTGGTAGAATGTTAGGCCAGACTATAAAAGGACCCAAAACTTGTGTTTAATACTTAGATGATACATAAAATGTTTGGCTTAACTAGTCACGTACAATAGTGTACACGTGTCACTGCAGGTTCCTTTGATGGAGTCACACATACTGCAAGATGAAAGATCAATTTGACGGGACCATTGAGAATGGATCAACTCCAATAAACTTAAGTAGGACAGAGATCTATGATATGGTTAATGATATTGATGTTATGTTTGGAAAGGGACGTAAATCAAAGAAATCTAGTGAGAAGACAATTTGGAAGAAGAGATCCATATTTTGAGACTTACCTTAATGGAAGCAACTAGAAGTTCACCAATGTATCGACTTCATGCACGTAGAGAATACTTTTTTTTAATAAAATGATTAATCTCTTGTTGAACATTCTAAAAAAAATGGATGGTATTAAGGCATGAGTTGACTTGGTCAAATTGGGCATCAGACCTGAGTTACCACCAGAAAATACCAATAAAGGTCAGATATTCTCCCCCCTTCTTGTTACACCGTATTCAAGACCAAGAGAACTGAATTGTGTGAGTGTTTGCATGGTGTAAAGATTTCATCCGATTACTCTGCCAACATAAAGAAGCTTATTTTGATGCACTTGAAATTAATTGGCATGAAGTCCCATGATTGTCATGTGTTGATAACACAGATGTTTCGAGTTGCAATCAGAAATATTTTGCCGATCAAAGTTTGAGAGAAGATCACTAGGCTATGTCATTTCTTGAACACAATTTCTCCGAAGTTCATCAATCCCAATACACTAGACACTCTGTAGAAAGAGGTGGCGATGACTCTATGTCATCTTAAGATGTATTTTCTCTATTGTTTTTGATTTCATGGTCCATCTTATTGTTCACATCATGAAGGAGATAAATATGCGCGGGCCAGTTTTACTATGCATCATATCCCTGTTTGAGTGGTACATTGTGGTCCAGTTCATAGAAGACCATTTCCACCAAAACAAACAGATTATTGCTTCTCCATGGAGTTTTGACAACTTGTTAAATCTTTAAAACCTTGACGCCCTAGAAGCCTCAATCATTAGATGCTAGACACTGTAATTACTTACATTCTCGATCTACATACACCCAATATACATGTCACTAGTATACAAATTTTTACTTATATATATATATAAATACATGATCACTGAAGCCAGATAAATCAAATAAATTGTTGGCTTCATTGACCCACACGTTGCCTCCGCACAAAGTACCGATGCAGATAAAATGTTGGTCGAGGATTATATCATACAAATGTTAAAGTTGAGTCACGGTAAGAAGTATATAATTATCCTTTCTAAAAGGGATAAGTACTCCTGTTTCATTAGTTTCTATACTTTTGGGGTTTTTGGTTGAACTGTGGCTTATCTAAAAGCAGCTGTGAGTTGTCTGTTGTGAGGAAACTGCTGCGGGCTGTCTGCTGTGGAACAACTGAGTTTCAGTTGTTCTGCTTGAGTGGCAAAGCGGGTAATTAATTGTCAACTATGAGGGCAATCTCAAAATAACATTATGCAAAAGTCAATAAAGCACCTCAAGAGGTGCTTTCTATTGGTACACTGGTTTTGGCTTATAAGCAGGAAAAACATGTTTATGATATTTGGCTTTTTTTTGAGTTTTTGGCTTGTAAATAGGGAAAGCCATAGAAAATGCCTAACCAAACACTCTCTTATTGATTTCTTCTTTATGCTCAACAAGTATTAACTTAATGACATGCCTTATAGATACCACTAGATTTTTATTGTCCTTATACCGAGGGAGGCCATAGCCATATACCTCGATTCCAATCAGAGCAGCAAAACCCAATATAGAACTATCAGCCAATTACTAGATAGGTAAACAAATTTCCTACTTATATAACTGTATCATATGTCGCTCAAGGTCTAACTAATAAATTTGGATCACGAAAAGGGTCTAGTCCTTGTATTGCTGAGAAAGAGAGGAAGACAAGGACTATAAGTTTAGTCACGACTATAAGTTTCTGGTATGTGTCTGGTAGTTCAATACTAATACTAGATCAAACTTTGAAATAGTGCCTCTAAAAACTAACCAATACAATTTTTCCAATGTCGCCAGCAGCCACTGATAACCAACCTACGTAACTTCTATGTATGCTACCACATGGACCCACTAGTACAGAAACAAGCATATCTGATGCCTAATCATAGACGGTTCGGAGAAACCATCACGGATTAGGAATATCCGAGACAGTTTGTAATTAAAATCATATTCTAGACAGTTTTTAATTTAGAACCGTCTCGAATAGCTGATACATTCAAGACAGTTTCGGTCCAAACCATCTGGGATTTAAAGCCCAGAAGCTCTGAATCATAGCCGTCTGAGATTTAGGCTGCCGGCCCGGCCCAATTACAATGATATTTATATGTATTCCAGTTCCGCTGGCCCCTCCCGTGTAACCTAAGCTAAGTCTTCCTCTCATCCCCGAGCCGCTCCTCTCCTCTCCGCCTCCATGCCTCTCCCTCAGATCCAGAACTCATCACACAACCAGCGACCAAGGGAAGCAGCGGCGGCCATGGATCTCTCGTCATCGCGACTTGCAACTGCTCCTCCTTGCCTCCACCTTGTGGTTCTAGAGTCCACGAGACCTCGTCACCTCGGCCGCCGTAGAGCTCTACGATCAGGCCGCCGCCAAGCTCCGTGATTGGACCGCCACCAGATCTGATCCTCCTGGCCACCGCCGCCACTAGATCTGACCGGGGCGGCTGCTGGAGGGAGGGGAGGTGGAGGGGTGGCGGCGGCTATTGAAGGGAGACGTTGGTGGTCCAAGAGCACTGCGACCAATGGCCTCGCCCGCTTCGCCGTCGATGAGCACAACAAGTGTGAGGTGATGTGATTTGTTTCCTCTTGTCCTTTTTTGGGACTGTGATGAACTGGATGAGATTGGGAGGTTGTTTAATTTGTTAATTTGTGCTCTCATGCATGTGCGGTCTGCTGGTGTTGTTGCAGAACACGGTGTGCTAGTGTTTGTGCAGGTCATGGAGGCCAAGGAGCAGGTGGTGGCCGCACGCTGCACCAGTACTAGAGGGCTCCAAGTGGTGGCCGGCAGAACACCCTCCACGATAACGACTGCTAGCTGTAATGGCAGACGGCGCTCTCTAGTGCCTCCTTCCCGAACTCCAACATCCGAGACCAACATCAATTTTTTTTAATATCGAAAACAAAATCCCAGACGGTTTTTTGAAAACAACCGTTTGGGATTTGAGATAATCCTAGACGGTTGTAGAACCGATTGGGATTAGACCTCCACATCCCAGACCTTTAATCCTAGTCGGTTCAATAAACCGTTTGGAATGATGTTTTTGAACCGGCTGGGATTAGCTACTCCGTAGTAGTGACCTCGTCATCAATACTTCATCCATGTCAAATATATTGCTGTGTATTTCTCCAAATAATAGTTATCATTTTTTAATTCATGCATATGCAAGGCTTTAATCTTCATATTGACAGGTTCGACCTATTCCGACGACAATATTGCAAAAGCTGGACCTAGCAAAGATAAGAGGAATCGTCGCTTCTTTTTTGGTCAAAGAGGTGATCAAACTTGATAACGAGTTCCACTACAAACCAAGAATAATGGCTCCTTAGAATATAATTGTCCAAACACTTGAGTTTTGTTAATTAGACTACAATATATATACTTGGCTGAATTTGATATACTTTGATTCTGAAATGTGAATCATTGGTTCTGAAGTTTATGTATGCATATGTGAATATGATTATTTTGAGATTTATATATTCATGTGTGAATGGCTTTGAGATTAATATATACATGTGTGAATGGTTCTGAGATGTGAATACATATTTTGAATAGATGTGTGAATCTGGATGTGTGATTCTGTGACACTATGAATCTTTTTGTTTCAGGAGAGACCAGAAAATAAAATTACTCCTACCATTGTTATTTACGTCATAGACGATTTAATCCGGAAAACTATCTAAGATATCCACTATTCGCAGTCTATCAAATATATGAGATAATGTTCAGATAATACGTTATCTCAGACGATTCATTTACTAGAACAGGCGGTTCTTTCATTCGAGCTGTTTGAGATATTCTTATCTCCGACGGGCCTTATATCCATTAGATACATCGTTTGTTATCATTAACCATCGTTTACATACCCTACAATAAACTGTCAGAGAAAATGTTGTTTTTTAACTATCTGAGATGTCGGTTCTATAGTACTGCTGATAGACATCAGCCGCTAAAAGTATTTTTGTCAGCGATCATACTTTGTCCGGCAGTCACTGCTTTTTTGGAAAAAAAATCATGCCCGTGCTTCCACCGATTTTATTAGGTCTAGAAAATGGAAATGTGCGATAAAATAGACAAGCAATTAAGTATGTTGAAAAATATTATGAGACTTCGGTCCACAAGATTTGAGCAGCCATTTCTTCGATCCGGTACTGGTTTCCAAAAGCATTATTTATTTTATTGTTGCATCATCATATCACTAGAGATGTGGATCATGGAAGAAGTGCTCTTACACACGTACGGAGCTTGCAATCTATCTCGTACCATCAAATCCATACTTCTTTTTTTGAGATAGACATCAAATGCATACTCATAACGGCCGTATTCTTGTCTGTTGGGAACCATGCATGGCTGACGATCCACGGGCAAAACAGTTTTTCTGTTTTGTTTATTGTTTTGAAGAGAACGGCCAAAACAGTTGGCTAGCCAATATTGAACACAACAAAATTTAATTATATTACAGAATGATAAGGGTAGCATAAAGTTAATTATTTTTGCAGAAAGACTTTTGTAGCGTGGCAAAATGATACATAAGGCAGTTGCTATCTTTTTGTGTACAACGCATATAACTTAACACGCTGGTCTAAATTGACTCCATGTGCAATGTATCTATGAGATGGGCCCACTTAGAACATAAGAATATATATATTAGACCGACTTTATAAAAACTCTACATATGAGACTAAATGCCCCATATAACTATACTTAATCCACATGAGCCTCCATACTAACGGACCGGAGTCTTACACTCACACTCCCCTATAAGGGCCGACACCCTCGGCGGCACACCACATGCATGGCATATGCCCAGGACCACCCCTCAGTACACGTATCATGCCGTGTGCCTTCTAGAGCACATGCAGCGAGGATTGATGCTCTGATACCACATGTAACACTCTGGTCCAAATTCACTCAATGCGTAGTTCACCTTTAGAACGGGACCACTTATACATAGCACATCTCTTAACACTTTCATCCTCACCTCCCTCTTATACTTTGGTCATCCCCTCGTGTAAAAGTTCACCTTTAGAGTGGGTCCATGTGCTATGCTTGAAATAAAAAGGTATATATGCAGACCAACCTTATCTAAACTCTTCATATAGAACTAACTCTCACACAACTATAATTACGTGACATGTGCCTCTACACTAATGGACCAGGGTTATACATAAGGCACATGTTTGCACGGGCGCTATACATGCTAGGAAATTTCTGGAGGCTAATGGACCTAAAGGGCTGCCGAACCACCATAGTAATGCATGTACGGTGGACAAAGACTGACACAACCACCACGTCTAGCAATTGCAAAAACGCACATGTGATATATCACAGGTGGTTTTTCTAGCAAAATTATTTGCATTAGGGTTCGGCCTATATAGGCCCAGTAACACTTGATGACTAATGAGTCCATTTTATACTCATTATTTTCTTTAAGCTTGATCCTTATTCAATGAATTTTGACTATATCAATTCCTGATTTTTTCTGCTAATGACTAATTAACTGTCAGATTGTGCAAATCTCTCCATCTTGGACTTAATGTGTGTAGGATCACTAGAAAAGGGGCATATATGGATATAAGAAATTACTTGTCAAGACGAGTGCCCACGAAGAAACGAGAGCCTGAGCGGAGGTTCTAGAAGGCTAGCTGACTAGTGGTACGACCGGCACCACCTGTACCACATGGTCGTACCGTGGTCGTATGGTGCTGCCACATTAAATCAAGTAATCTTTGTTAAGAGACTCGGAGGAGAATCACGAAGGTTATTTCATAAAACTCTAAACAACACTTGTGATCTATATAAAGGGAGATGGGAGAAGAGAAGAGGAGGGGAGAAGCAACAACCCCACCACCGCCACATGGAGCAACCATCACTCCTCAAACTCCTAACCACTATGCCCATCTAGATCTTGTACTCTCTCTGTTATTTTTGCAAAGAAGCAAGGTTATAAGACGGTTTAAATATTTTTAATCAAGTATTTTTTCTTTTATCTCATTGGTTTGATCCTGGTACTTTCTATGGATCATGAGTAGTTCGCTATAGGCTTTGGAGGAGGATTAACCTCGTAGATTGAAGATTATCTATATTGGACCATGTTTATTTTTGTAACTTGATACCTTGATATTTGTCTCATATAATCATCTTGATAATAGACGCCCGAGGTGAGCATTAGGAAGGATTTGTGGTGAACTTTGAAGCGAAAGTGACAGTGTTGCAAAAATGAGGTGGCCATGAGGAGATTCTAGGGAGACCCGACACAGTCACAATGCTTTAAACATTGGTCTAGCTTATGCCTCAATAATTTCGGTGATGCCCAGCTTTGCGTCGGTACCGGGGTTGGACAATAGATCTTATGAAATGATGGATGTTGGCACAGGTGAATTAAGGACGTGTTGCCCACTTGATCATCTATCTTATATCTATGAGTACAATAATATTTATGCTTATAATCCATGTATAAATATTCTAATCTGCTAATGAAACTCACTGCTAGGCATGTTCCTCATCATATTAGCAACCCTTGTTTACGTTCAGCTGATTTTTAATTTCTGTTTTTTTTACTATTTGCATAGTCTTTGTATCCACAATCGATTTCAGGAACATGGCCACCTTTGGTTCCACATCTGAAGTAATCACTAGCACTCTCTGAAATTCTTAATAACGATCTCAACGCCGTGACCGTTTCCATGACACCTTTTTTTCCTGAGGATCGATAAATCTGGGAATACTTCTAAAGAAAAGCTTACTACAAGAGGTCTAATTCTCTTGCTAGACCGGCATCAACGACCCAAGTTATTTATTAGCCACACGCAGAAACCCTAATCCACCTGCACCGCTCCCTCCTTTTATCCCTTCTGTTCTCCATGCTTTCTTGATCGACTCCCCCTGCCTCCATTTGTCACCCCACCGCTTTCATGATCTTGTCAGTAACCTCTTCGCCGACCACAAACCCTAATCCCCGAGCCGCTTCCTCCTCACGAACCGACTTCCCTCTACACGTCCATTCCTGCACAGGTTTGACCAAATCCCCTACCCCAACGACAAGGAGTCGTGGTGTTATCATTCCCCCTGGATCTAGGTGCACATAGTGAGAAGCGAATGGAGGGCGGCGTTGTCATTCCCGTGGATCTGGGCCACGCGCGGCAAGAAGTGGATGGAAGCTGTGGTGGATCTGGGGCCCGGTGAGAAGCAGATGGAGGCTTTGGTGGATCTGGGGCACAGCGAGAAGTGGATGTAGGTGCACGCCACTCCTCATATTCTTCGATTTAGTGAGTATTGGTGTGATGCCTTAGCTAGCTTATTCTCAATCTTGCAAGAGGTGACAACGCGCAATTTGCTGACGATGGCCACACATCTCTCATTTTCTTCCTTTTCCTTGTTTATGATCGGTGATACTTTGGTTGCAAGTGTAGATAGGTAGATGAACAAACCTTGGTGATGCATGTTTGTGTTGTTCTCTGACGATGCCATGCCCCCGGGGTATACCAGCGGCGGAGGAAGTCGGCCCCGACAGCACGGGGTAGCCCAGGCCCACGACTCGGAATCCGACTGGGATACCGGGGCGCATCATCAACTTGGAGTACAAGACATGTATATTTAGTAGGTCTAGTTGCAAACCGACTAGGACTCTACCTTGTAACCGACTCGGACTCATGTAACCCTACCCCCCGACCACCTATATAAGGGGAGGTAGGGGCCTCCCGATCAGCAGACTTAGATCTAGACTCAGATCTCCACGCAGACAACCACCTCTGCACATACCTCTCATACGAGGCAACCATCAATACAATCCACAAAGGCAGGACGTAGGGTATTACCTCATCTCGAGGGCCTGAACCTAGGTAAATCCTTGTCTCGTGTGCACCCCTCTGGATTCTCTATGCGTACACCGCCCCATATTAAGTATTGCCGGAATAATATTCCGATAGTTGGCGCGCCAGGTAGGGGCTGTGCGCGTAGATTAATCTGAAAGAATTCAGATGGGTTCTTTTGATCAACAACAATGGCGACTTTGCTGATTCACTCGGCAAGCTCCGCATCTGCGACTTGGCTCCTAACCAATCGACGGAAACTTCACTTGGGCGATCCCTCGAGTCTACATCAACATCAACTTCGGCGGAAACTTCACTCGGCCATGAAGCTCGGGGGCTCGACATCAACATCGCCCTCGCGCAACCATGCAGGACAGCACGAATGATCGACTCGTTTGCGCTCCTCCCGCTGCCTCAAGCATCGTTTCACCGATTCCTTTGGTGGGATCATGCGGAATAGAGTCTACATCGACCCTGCAAAATTTTGTCGAGATCCGATGGGAGAATCTCCGGCTAGCTCCGAGAAACCGAGTGCTGCTCGGGTCCAGTCTGGAATCCGCATGATCTCGGGAAAACAAGGATAGCGGCTGACTCCCACATTGTTTCACCAATCACACCGTCCAGATTGTGCAGAATTATTATTCCTACCACTCCGTAAAATTTCAGCTCGATCCGACGGTTCAATCTCCGGGAAACACCCAATTAGCACATCAAATTTCGGATCTAGGCGAATTCCTGCACGGGAACAACTCGATCCGAATTCATCTCTACCCTTGGGCGACTTGTCATACCACCTCGGTTTAAAGAGATTTTTTGTGGAGTGGTGTGCTATCTCATGCACATGCCTAGAAAATTTGAGCATATTCCGACGGTTCAATCTCCGGCGATCTTCCGACCATCAAACCACTGCCGGCGCATGAGGCTACGTCACTCCGCCGACTCGGACTTCGTCGCTCCACCGACTCGGACCTCGTCGCGCCGCCGCTCCGCCGAGTCGACCTCGTCACTCCGCGGACTCGGACCTCGACACGCCGTCACTCCGGGGACTCGGACCTCGACGCGCCGTCAATCCGCCGACTCGGACTTCGTTGCTCCCCTGACTCGGACCTCGTCGCGCCGCCGCTCCGCCAAGTCGACCTCGTCACTCCGCGGACTCGGACCACGACGCGCCGCCGCTCCGCCGACTCGGACTTCGTCGCTCCGTCGACTCGGGCCACGTCACCAACGCCTGGAACATTGAACAGCTGCGTCACTTCTACGCTTAAAAGCTAAGTATTTTCATACTTTGCATTTATCAGCATGAGTAAATTACTATTTTTTGCTCTATCTGAAGTTTTATTTTCAGTCTTCCGACTGCTCCGCTATGTACGCTCACGGCTACGCATAGCGGATACTCGGGTACTATACCCACTGGGTGCGTCCAGGCGCATTCAGGCGCTTTTTCTTCCAAACAACTATTTAAGTACTGTGTAAAAAGCTTGGAGTTAACTCTACGTCCCCGACTGCCGGTCTACGCCACACCCCCGCGCTACCGGGACACACGCCCATGGCTAATCTCTACGCAAAGGGAGGCTACGACGAGTTGGCTAGAGCACACACGATGAGTTGACTTACACACGAACAAATATTAACGGAAGAAAGAGCGAAATAAAGTTAAAACCAAAAAACACACATAAGTTTCACTCGGCTTCCCGAGTACTTTACATGTGGCGGTTTTTACATCTTTATTCTTTACTTTACAGGTTGAGGAACTCGGCCAAGGCGTTTGCTTTGTACGTGACCTCATCCCTCAGCAGGGGAACCTCTTCATCGAGGGAGCCGACAGCTACCCGGGCAAATTCATCAAGACCCTCCACTCGGTTCCTCGAACCAACTGGAGGCTCGGGGGCTACACCCACTGGGTGCACTGTTCGTGCCCCCAGTGTGGAATCTGCAAAAGGAAAAAGAAAACGGCCGTAGTGCGCTTCCGGGCCGCCAGTCGGGACCGAGTCACTCGGTTCCGAGCGCTACAGGCTGAAAGATTTCGAGGGTTAACCTCCAGGGGTTCACAACCACTCGGATACACCCGATACCACTCGGGATTCAGTCGGCAAGTTCTATGAGTCCCTCACAATCTCCTACAGGCTACTAGGAGTTGCGCTCAGGCGGATGATCACTCGGGAAAACCTGTCCAAGGGAGAAGGCTGGAGCACTCGGCTCAGGCTTAGCTGCAGTCAGATCGTGAAGGACTCGGGGGCTACTGACGATGCCATGCCCCCGGGGTATACCAGCGGTGGAGGAAGTCGGCCCCAACAGCACGGGGTAGCCCAGGCCCACGACTCGGAATCCGACTGGGATACCGGGGCGCATCATCAACTTGGAGTACAAGACATGTATATTTAGTAGGTCTAGTTGCAAACCGACTAGGACTCTACCTTGTAACCGACTCGGACTCATGTAGCCCTACCCCCCGACCACCTATATAAGGGGAGGTAGGAGCCTCCCGATCAGCAGACTTAGATCTAGACTCAGATCTCCACGCAGACAACCACCTCTGCACATACCTCTCATACGAGGCAACCATCAATACAATCCACAAAGGCAGGACGTAGGGTATTACCTCATCTCGAGGGCCTGAACCTGGGTAAATCCTTGTCTCGTGTGCACCCCTCTGGATTCTCTATGCGTACACCGCCCCATATTAAGTATTGTCGGAATAATACTCCGACATTCTCTCTCTATGCTTAATACTAACATTTATGTGGCTTGTGTGTATTATTTTTGTGGTTGAGTGCAATCTTCAATAATCCCATAAGGTCGTACTGATGTACAAGTTGATTGTTCATGTTTTAATTTTTGAAAACTTAGCAACAGCCAGTCAATTTATTTTTGCAATTTAGAAAGCAGATCACACACTAGGTTCTCAAGCTGGACCTCAGAACTGTCTGCGTTAAGCTATGGTTATGATAAATCCATGCTTACAGGCAGTTTAGAGAACTGCTTGTGATGTGATTTCTGATCCTCCTATGACGTGGATTTTTGTAGTAGCCATGATGGGTGGGTCTCTCGGTGTACGGTGAGTTGGCTAGATATGTTCTCGCACGCGAGCATCGTTTTGAAAATCAAACTTTTGAGAAGCCATGGTTTTTAAACCGTGTGTCCAAATTATGGTCCCTCCATACCCTCATATTTCTTGTAATGAGGCCTTCGAAAAAACAAAATATATGTTTATATGGAACAAAAGATATCAAAAGCTCACGTCGGATGCCCTCGAAGCCATCCCACTTGGGAAAGCGGATGGCTGATTGACATCTTCCTCCCTACATGAAGGCGTAACAAAGCAGAGCGAACGCATAGCTGAAACTAGACGGAGACAAGGCGGAGGGCGTTAGTGGAGTCGACCTACAAGATTGAAATTAGGGTTACAGTCGGGGGTTCATCGGTTAGGTGGGGTGCCCCCTCCTAGGGCTTAGAGGGATAACCAGAGCGGCGATCGACCAACAGTGAACCTTTGTCATTGGAGGTCCAGGTGTTACCTTTGGGGTGATTTATCAATAAACTGTTGTGATTTAGGTAACTACAACTAACGTTTGCAATATATAGCACACACATGTTGTGGTGAATTTATCGACTTGTTGCAGTGAGTTTACTGATATATCTGACGTGATTTTGGTGATTTGTTTCACCGAGTTTTCTTGACTAACCGCACCAAGTCGTTCCATTTGTTGAAGTCTACTAGTTCCGGTTTTCCCGTATTCTTTTGTTGTGCCAATTTATTGTTGGATGTTGCACGATATGCTCTTTGTATTTGTGGCACCAATATATTTTTGGATGTTGCGCATATTTCTTTATTTGTTGTACCAATATTTTGTTGATATCGTCGTATATTCTTCTGATTTATTGCACCAAAATATTTTTTAATGTCGGAGTGCATTCTCTCAATTTGATGCACCATTTTTTATGTTGTGTAATGTTATTTTCGCTGGTTGTATGAATACATTTCTAGATGTTGCAGTATGCTATTTTCATTTGCTACAGCAATGCACATTCGATTCTGCAATGTGTATATTTCTTTAAATAGTAGTTATTATTTTTCAATTCATGCATATGCAAAGCTTTAATCTTCACATTGAAAGGTTCCACCTATTCCGACGATAATGTTGCAAAAGCTGGATCTAGCAAAGATAAGAGGAATTGTCGCTTCTTTTTTGGTCAAAGAGGTGATCAAACCTGATAATGAGTTCCACTACAAACCAAGAATAATGACTCCTTAGAATGTAATTGTCCAAACACTTGAATTTTGTTTATTAGACTACAATATATATACTTGGCTGAATTTTGATGTACTTTCATTCTGAAATGTGAATGATTTGTTCTGAAGTTTGTATATGCATATGTGAATTTGAATGATTTTGAGATTTATATATGCATATGTGAATGGCTTTGAGATTAATATATACATGTGTGAATGATTATGAAATGTGAATGCATATTTTCAATGGATGTGTGAATCTGGATGTGTGATTTTGTGATACTGTGAATCTTTTCGTTTCAGGGGAGACCAGAATAAAATTAGCCCCACTGTTATTATTTACATCATAGACGGTTTAACCCGGAAAACCGTCTAAGATATCCACTATTCCCAATCTATCAGATATATGAGATAATGTTCGGATAATACATTATCTCAGATTGTTCATTTACTGGAACAGACGGTTCTTTCATTCGAGCCGTCTGAGATTTTCTTATCTAAGACAGGCCTTATATCCATTAGAGATATCATTTGTTATCACTGGCTATTGTTTACATACCCTACAATAAACCGTCAGAGATGTTTTTTAACCGTCTGAGATGTGGTGTTCTATAATAATGCTGGTAGTCATCAGCCGCTAAAAGTATTTTCTCAACGAACATACTTTTGCTGATAGTCACTGCTTTTTAAAAAAAAATCATGCCCATTATAGCATGCTTCTATCGATTTTATTAGGTCAACAAAATGCAGAGGCGTGATAAAATAGATTAAATTCAGAAAGACATGATACATTTTTTACGTATCAAAAGGGCTCAACGGTGGAGGACGGTGGCAGTGGTGAGGTGGAGGTAGCTCCACGGGCGATAACAAAGGAGGCCACCCCCTCTGTCTCATCGCCCTCCACCACGGTGAAGGCGGCTACACCCTCAGTGGCGCGCCTTTGGCCTCGTCGCCGGCCTCATACGACAGCCCAGCCGGCCGCCCCCTTGGTGTCGTCGAGGGCGCGACACCTAGATCTGGTCGTGTCAAGGGTGGCAACGCTTGGATCTAGCTATCGCAAGCCGTGTCAAGGGTGGCAAACGCTCGGATCCAGCCACGTCGAGGACGGCGGTGCAAGGATCCGGTAGCATTGAAGGCGGCGACACTCAGATCGGTCCAGCCGTCCTCCACGATAGCGACCGCGCCCTTGATTCTGTTGCTCGCCACGATGGCCTCGCCTAGAGAAGGGGGAGGAGGAGGAGGAGGACGGGGAAGTCGAGGGCGGTGGCGCACGGATCTGGTGGCATTGAAGGCGGTGGCGCTCGGATCGGTCCCACCGTCCTCTATGACAGCGGTCACGCCCTCGGGTCAGCCGCCCCTCACTACTAGAACTCAACATTTTCCCTTGTGCCAAAAACCCTAAGGAACAGGCCTAATACGGTAGGGAACAGGTTTCCTTAGGGTGAACCCTAGGGAACACACCCTAAGGAGCACTTCCACGGGAAATAAAAAGATCCCTAGAGTTTTTCTTGAGGAAACCTAGGGAAAGAATATTTCCCTTGGGTTGTTCACTCCAGGGAACAATGTCTATGTGGATGAATCATCTGATGTGTAAAGTAACGTTCCCTTGAGTTTCTTTTTGATGCGCCAGGGAAAGAAAAGCCTTGTTCCCTAGGTCTCAATCACCCTAGGAAAATTTATGTGCTTGTTTAAAAAAATATACAACAACATATTTACATTAATTTTGAATATTATTGAACCAGTACCCAATTTAGCAGTAATATCAATCATACAACATCACCACACATAACATCACTTAAATATTCTTAAATTCATTCATCAAACTCTAAAGTACCATAATATAGTTTATCATGTGTCATAAGTGACAGAGTTCCACTTAGTCACAACAAAATGACAGAAATGCTAGGCGCTAAGTTTTTTTAACCAAAAGTTAGGTGCTATGACTACCATATACTTAAATTTAAATGCTCCAGGATAACTAAGAACTATGTTTCTCCACAAGTTAGGCTACTGTCCTATGATTACCATGAACTGAAATTAAAATGTTCCAAGATCCTCCAAAGGTTATCGGCACTGCTAGCGGATGATCTCAAATAGCCACCAAACATTCCTTCAGTTACAACATGAAATGTATTATCCCCATTCTCAATTCTAGCACCTGGCTCCTGGTCAGGTCCCTGTAAAGTTCAGTACATAAAAAAAATTACATGCCAAGAAACTATGTCAAATTACTTGAACACTATCTGAATATCTCTGAAAACACGTTTGATTTCTTATGTTCTAGTTTGTGCGCAACTTGGATTTTTCTCACTTTATGCAATGCAGTACTCTAATGATAAATGTTACTCAAGGTTAACTAGATGAATTGCTACAGAAAAGTTTGCATCAGGCAACATGAACTGCATTTGGATGCACAACTTCATATCAGTTGCTGTAGTTGATTGTTACAGTAAAAACATGGGAAGAAACACATGCTCACAACTGACAATATATGTATATGCATCCTAAAACTAAAAGAGCAGAAAAATTAAATTAGTACAATATTCCCCCTTGATCTCATGAAGGTCAGAATCATATGCATTGCTTAATCAAAGCTGCGGGAACTCAACTACAAACATTATTTCTAGTCCACTGAACATGCAATGAATTATGTGAGCATAGTATGGCAATGCCAGGAAAAAACATGAACTGCAACTGAACCTTAGTTACCAAAGCTTAGCAATGTAGTAAGCAAGTATGCAAGCAGAGAATCAATATGCTTGTATTAGTTAGCCTCTCTATAACATACAAGGTCAGGATATGGATTTGGAGAAACTGAAATTGGACTAGTTGGAGGTTCAGGAGGTGGAGATGGTGGAGGAAGAGTTTCAGCAGAAACATATCCTTGGTCTCTAGCCATTGTCTGCAAAGAGTTGTACCAACTTAATTATAGTTCAGTAGTATAAAATTGTACAATGCCAAATGTTCATATAGATGAAGTAGTGCACCTCAACAAGTTTCTGCAGACATGCATATTTGTTATGCTCCCTTGTACTCCATTGTATGACATTCTGTGTATAAATATTTTGTAATCGACACTTCTCAGCTTGCCGCCTTCTCTTATTTTCTGTTTCTTCTCGACGTTGCTGCTTGAAGACTGATGAAGGGTGACTACTTTTCACCTCAGCGAGGACCTCTTTGTCATCAACAGCCCCATTGAATAGACCCCACTTGCCATGCGGCTTCCCGGAATTGCAGTCATAAAGAGCTCTAGAATCTAGAAAACTTACTTAACAAAATCATCCATTTCACTCATATTTGTGAAGATATATATCATTGCAATCTTGTACTCTTCATATGTTAGGGTTCTAAGCACCCCTCTACCAGACTTCCATCCTCGCACTTGGAACAAGCTTAGGTTGCTTGAACTAGAAGGACCATCTTGAGCATAACGATGGGGCCTGTTCTGCGAGCTAGCTATGAGATCCGGCAAATACAAAGAAGTGAAGTGTGAAATCTCCTCCACAACATAAGCCTCCACGATTGATCCTTCAACACGTGCCCTATTACCAACTTTTCCCTTAAGTGTTTTTATGAACCTATATCAACACAACTATTAGGTCCTTGTCTTAAAAATGTAGGTAGTATGGATAGCACGGAGCAGCTGCAGTACATACCGCTCACATTTATACATCCAACGGTATTTTACAGGTCCACCAACTCTTGCTTGATATGGGAGGTGTACCATTAGATGCTCCATTGAATTGAAGAAACCCGGAGGGAAGAATTTCTCCAATTTGCATACTATAACAGGTATATTTGCTTCCAATTGACGCATCTGGACAGGATTGACCTCTTTTGCACAAATCAATCTAAAAAAGTAGCTTAACTCAGCTAAGGCCACTCGCATATTAAAATTTTGCTTTAGACAACTATCATAAGTTTCTACTCCTTGCCACCCATGCAAGAACTCATCAACTAGAGGTTGCAAGAACACATTCAAGTTCTTTCCAGGATGCTTTGGTCCAGGAATAACTAGACTAAGAAAGATATTTTCATCCTTCATGCAAAGAGCTGGGGGTAAGTTTAGAGGAACAACAAACACAGGCCAACAAGCATATCGAGTTGCACCAAAGCTAAATGGATTGAAGCCATCTGTAGCTACTGCAAACCGCACATTCCTTGCATCAGCAGAAAAATCTGGAAAGTCCTTAGCAAACTCTTTCCATGCTTCACCATCAGATGGGTGGACCATAAGTTCTGGATTGGTATGGTTACCCTCCTCGTGCCACCGCATGTGCTTTGCAGTTTCTGGCTCCATATACATTCTTTGCAATCTTGCTGTGAAAGGGAGGTAGCGAAGAACTTTACGTGGTATTGGCTTTCGCTTTCTCCTCGGGCTTTCCTCTGGAACAACTTCATAGCGAGGCTCCTCACAAAAGTCACACTTCTCCTTATGCTCATCGTCTTTATAGTATATCATGCAATTATTTGGACAAACATCTATCTTCACACATGGCATTTTTAGACCACTTAGCATAGACTTGCACTGGTACAAGTTAGATGGCATTTTTTGGCCCTTTGGCAGCATATCACCAACTAGTGTAAGAAAACTATTAATGCATTCTGCAGGTAGGTTGTGTTGAGATTTAATTCCCATCAACCGTGTGACTGCATTTAGACGTGAAATTTGAGTGAAATTGTGGACCGGATCTTGTGACGCTGATAACATGGCATAAAAGGCCTTTGCGTCTGCTGTTGGCTCATCCTCTAGAGAATCAGTTTGCATTGCTTCTACAACATTTCCCAACATGTCATGTAAACGGTCAATAGTGTTATAGTTCTCTGTGGTGTATGCAACCTAGGTGGACACTCTCCATGTTCTGTCCATCTAGTGTACCCGGGCATATATCCCCACTTTCAAAGATGAAAGCTTATTTCATTTTTCTTCTATCTAAACCTATTGCGACAATTTGAGCAGGGACAAACAATTCCAAATCTATTAGCATTTGGTACTCCCTCGAAAGCACGATCCACAAAATTATTTGTGTTGTGCACCCACTCATTAGAGTGACATCCATTATCATCCCACCCAGCATACATCCAACTTCGATCTTCTTCTACTGACATGCTTAAGATTTCTACAAAAAGAAAATAGACTATAAAGTTGTCTTTGCCCAATTAAAAAAGGAAGACCTCTAGACAACTTTACCATGTTACTTACACGGTTAAATTAATCATCTAGTAAAAAACTAATATGGACTTGTCGTATCCTAGGCTGGCTACTCGTGCATCACCATTTTTCTAATCAGAAGTGCTAATAGTTTAGTTTGTGCTGGCCATAGCCCAAATCCCTAGACAATATACCTTTAGATGGATAATGCGATAATTTAATCATAGCAAGCATTAACATTAACATTTAAAGTGTAACAATGCATACACTAAGAGAGGGCTAAAAGATGGAGACAACAGAAAGACTTACTTGTGCCTAGAATCTACAAGGTGCTACCAATCCACACAAGCTGTAACAAATCTTGATCCTTTTGTCACGTTTAGGACCTCTCTCGAACCAATTACCTAACCCAGCAAACACCAAAACCATATAAGAAACTCTTCCACTCAACATGTAATCAAATATCAAATTACAGAAACATAATAGCTTTACCTTCTTTGATCAAGAGGAGTTGGCCACACAAACTAGAAAAGCTGAAATTTTTTTGGCTTCATATCAATTATATCCGTACCAAGAACCAGTCTGAACAAGCAAATAAAAAAGAAAGAAGGAAACCTACATGAGGGAACTTCATCTCCTTCCTTGTAGTATGCTCGCCGAGGAGGACGTCATAGGAGTTGAGGGAGACGACCAGCGATAGTCTCGGCTTAGGGCAAACGGGCAGCAGGATGGGGAGACGGGGATGGCAGGTGGTTCGGCTCTAGGATGATGGTGCGCTAGGCACCGTGCTCAGCTGGGGAACAACCCGCCGGAGATTTGGCCACGAGGAAGCGAGCGTGCCCTTCCATCCTGATTCATGGCAGCATAGCTTCCAATTGCGGTGGGGGAGGTCCGATCTGCCGCAGGAAACTCAGATTTGCCACCAGAGAGCTCCAATTGAGGCAGCAGCTTGGATAGATCAGTGATTAGGGAGGAACATGGGAGATATTTGTTGTGAACTAGGGAGAGATTTGGGGGCGCCTGGAACTGGAGCAGCACACATGATGGCTTTTGGGCTTTAGGGAGAAAAAGGAGTACGTGCAAAAACATTTTGTGTATGACTTGTGGGCCCCAAGTTTTTTTTTCCCAGGAAAACTTTTGCTCAACGGAACTTTGCCTCCAAAATTTTCTATGGGATCACCGTACCAAAATTTTTCCCTATGGTTTTCATGTGAAATGCATACTTCGTAGGGAACATTGCCACTGTGGCGGTGATGTGTCAGGATTTGTTAAGGTTTCCCTAGGTGCAAGTTAAAACCCTAGGGAACTCCCAAGTTTCCCTTGTGTCCAATACCCTCACCCTAGGGAACCATTTTAGCCCTTGGGTTACAAGCAGAGCTCTAGGGAACATTATGAGCTCTAGGGAAGTCATTGAATTCTAGTAGTGCCTCATGACGGCTTCACTAGAGAAGGGAGAGGAGGAGGAAGATACGATGGTGGAGGAGGAGAGATGCCACCGGAGGAGTCAGGCAAAGAAGGTAGAGTTGAGAGAGTGAGGGGGTCGAGTGAGAGGGAGGCAGGGAGGTGCCGATACTTAGGGTTTTGAGTGGGTCGAGTCAGCATGGGCCGGAGCTAGGCGGTTTCGACTTAAATGGGCCAATTGGGCCGGTCTAGACCATGTATGGTTTTTCTGGAAAACCGTTTGTGACGACATTACAGATAGTTTTTTTAAGCCGTCTGTGATATGTAGGTTATTAGAGATGGCTTTTTAGAAAAACAACCTGTGATATCAGTTTTCGTAAAAACCATCTATGAATAGCCCTATCACAGATTGTTTTTAGTGAATCGTCTGTAATTGAGTTTTGTATGATTTCTGTAATAGTTTTTTTAGATATAACTTTTCTAATAGTTTGTATCTTACTGTTGTATCTAAAGGATTTTTCATTTAATATTTTATGTGATTAATACTAGTATATTAATCTTGTGATCTATTTATGATATCATCTTAGAAAGGATGCCGCGCACGGAGTCGATTTTGATATTAACTTGTATTGGTTTTTGTGATTAAAGTAATATCGTGTTTAGGATATAGTATCATTATCCCTTCTTCTCGATGCGGCTCCCGAATCAGTTTTTTATTTAGCTGGTATATTTCTGAAATGGGACTGTCCTTAGGTTTTGTATCGTACGGTATGCGCTGATCGCACAAAGCCTATGCGCGACCGGGAGCAAATGTTAGCGGCAGGGGGGGCAACCAAGGCCATCGTGAAAAGCGATTCACCGACACTGGTGAACACGTGGAACAAGAAGCGACCTCGGCAAATACTCTCTGATGCCCAGGTACTGAGCGGGAGTTTCGTGCAATTTAAAGTTATTTTGTTCCAAAACTGTAGTAGGATGGCGCATCTGTATGCTTATTAGGCATCTACGGACCGGAATGGTGTGCCTGTGCCCTTGGCTAAACCAAGTGCCTGTTAACTTGAGCGGTCGATGTCCTTGCGAATGATCGTCATCGTATCCCAGGCAAATTTCTGAAAGCTCATTTGTCTCGTAAAACAGAAAACGAGAAGTACATATATAATATTTTTCTAATTTTCGAGTTGATTTGGGGCTAAAGCCAATGGGGTTTTAATTAGAGCAGCTGATTAATTTTGCACCTAATATCTCGCCGGCTAATATGGATATGTAAAAAATGGAGCAACGTCTACATCAGTTTTGAGAAGATAGGCTACTCACTGCTCATTCACTGGTGTCAGTTGTTTATTGGCTAATGGTTATGACTGTTGCATCATCTGTCAGTGTCATTTGCATGCGGCCTCTGTACATGAACGTGATGCAGGTGCTTCATAAATAAGCCGTTAATGTTAGGCTCACGAACTGTAGCAGTGAATAAATTCCATTTATGGACATCACTTTGTCGATGGACCGATCTAGAGAGTAGCACTATACTACCATAACCATTGAACCATGTCACTGGTCCCTAGGCCAAGGATACGAATGGAGACGTGCAGCCAACGTCTTCTATACTGATCTTTTGGCCATAACAGAGGAGCCTCAACGGCATTAAGCAGCGTACGTCACCTTACGCCGTGAAACTGTGGCTGGCTAACTTGCTCTTGTCACTACAGCATTGAAGACCCTTCGAAGACCTGCAATAAAATCGAGTAGCCATTTGCATTTGGACAACATACTCCTCGAGCTCAAGAAACCGCAGCCGCACAAACTCGACCCCTTGCCCAGATCTCCGCCGGCCCCTCTCCCTGTGCTCCGGCTTGCCGCCGGCGTGCTTGGGACAGGGTCCCTACACAGCAGCAGTATTGTCGATAGTAGCAGTATCTAGGTTCGGAAATGCGTTTTAGAGTCCGAGCGTGCACAAATCTGGGCCGTACCATAGCGTTGAGGTGACCTCCTTCGCCGTATCGTGGATTGTGTATGGGTTATTAGGGCTCGTGTACTGGTTTGTATTTTTCCTTTTCTTAGTGGGCCAGCACAGCCCATCAGTAAATTTATTACCGTATGTAGGCTGGTAGGTGGCCTCGGGGCACTCTCCAATGCATCCCTGCTGTGAGGCCTCTCCCAATGCATATGTGCTTAGATAAGATGCTAAGTACATGAAAGGGCTTAGCAACTAAACTACTTAATGCATATATGCTTAGCTTTTTGTAGTTAAGCTTCCTTCATTTAGTTATTTAGCAACTAAACTCTTCAATACATAGATGTCATATAGACGTTTTGCATAGATCCACACGCTTAGCATCGGTTCTTTCTGGAGACACAAAAACTATTTCTCTCCTTCTTAATTACCCCGTCACATCATCTTCTTGCCTATATGGCATGTCTTAGCACTAGTCCAAGTTAGAGCATTGTGAGGGGCCTCATATATTCCCTCCCCAAATTCAAATTTCTAGAGTACGCTGATGATTAACAAGTGCTAACACTTGTTTTGCACGTAGCAAGACAAATTGGTTCGGAGACTGAAAGTGCTTGCATAGACTAACACAAATTAGTACTTTGATTAGCAACACAATCAGTATCGTCCCAGACCCCTCTCTGACTCTCTCACATTCAAAAGTTTGAATATTTGCGATTTGTGTCAAGGCCATTTACAGTCAATCCTCTATTAAGTGAAATGCACTGTTAAACCACTAATACAGTTCAACAACTTCACGGGCAAGTACAGTTCAACAACTTCTTCGCTGCACATAAATATCCAACACTTTGCCCGTGATTTCGAACACAAAGATAAAATAAAAATCCCCCAAAAAATGATTTGCATACTCAATAATGCTTTGATATTTTTCAGATGGATTAGTTCATCGACAAATTCACTATAATGATATGAAAAAAGTCACAAATTGGATGGAACCTGTTCTCTATTCAATCAGCTAGGCAATCACAAAAACTGATATGAAATGCACTTGATTACATTGATTTATCAGGATTAAGCCATTAATCATCATAAATTGTCAATCAGCTAGAAAAACACAAGAACTGATATGAAATGCACTTGATTACATTGACCTTTTAGGATTAAGCAACTAATCATCATAAATTGCAAACAAAAAAACTCTGATCCATCACAAATATACTAAAATGACAGATTAGTTAAAAAATGTACAAAATCAACACTGCCTTTTCATGATTAAGCACTACATCACATCACTATTACAGAACACACAATTACAGTCGGCCGAAAATTGCTTTCTCAGCCGGTTTACCTTCCGGCTGTAGAGAAAGGGTGCTAATAATATGAATTATCTTAGCCGGTTATAAAATCGACTAAGATAACAACTTCTCCGCCGGTTACGAAACAAAACCGACTGAGATATTATACTATCTTAGTCGGTTTCAATTTTGAAACTGACTTAGATGCTTCATTTCTCAGTCGGTTCCAGCAGGCTAACAGTCAGAAATAACCAATTGACTCAGTCGGTTCTGAATTTTGAACCAGCTGGAAAGCTGATTAATAAAGTAAAAAAAATCACACATTCGTAAATGATTGTATCTTATGTTGTGATGACAGTGCACGGATCAGGAAAAAATGATTTTTGAAATGAGAAGATTGCGCTTCTTGTAGACATTTTCAACATTCATGACCACTACAATTAGATAACACCACATCAAACAGGAGATAACACCATGAGAGCTGCTGACGGCAATTAAAAGCCTAACACCACTACTATTGATAACAAGAAATCCCACGCAGATTTCAACATTTTAAGTTTGCACATCTGCTCTGCAGACTTCCTAGCATGGTCCATGTTCCACTCTCCTCAACTCGTTGTACATCTTCATGGGACACTTGTTTCAAAAGAAGCATTAGTCTACATGAAGTTTTTAGGCAAGTCAGAAATTAAGGTATAAACAAAAACAAGTGAAAAGAAAACTCAAGGATTGCAACCAAGATGGATGAAAGAGATAAATACAGTTGCTTACAGGAGAAAAATAACACGCACAGCTACTGGTTTTGACAAGGAAACATACAACGGAAGCATCACACGCACTTTCTTTAACCGAAACAACCACATAACTTCCTATGGTGATATACACCTAAGTTAAAAGGAAAATTTGAAGCAAACTAACCTTGATTCCACCTTCTCCTAAGCAACTTGGCCTTTCAAGAGAGTAGTCAATGGTCTGGCCCCAACACCAACAACAACAATTTCAGAAAAGCCACCTCCTTTTTGCTCGGCTCTAACCGGCAGAGCTCAAGAAGAACAAGGCGCCACGGATCTAGTGGATCCAGCACCGCGACCTGATAATATAACTCAATAGCCTCCCTCGTGTAAGCATGGCTCTCATCCCATGCAAAGGAGGAGAACTTGCTGAGAACATGTTTGATAGTTGAAAGATCGAGGTCTATCGACTAGAGGGGGGGGGGTGAATAGGAGATTATCAAATTTTACCCAAATTTATTGTTTAACATGCAAGAGTGAAGCAATTTAAAGGTGAAGCAACAAATACGAAACCAGATCTAACTCAAATGAAGAATAACACTTAAGTAAAGAGCTAGAGAGGAGACTCAAGATTTCTCCCGAAGTTCAAGTTTTTGGCAACAACTCTACGTCTTCGTTTGGAGAGGCTTGAGCACTTAGCTCTGAAGTCACACAGACTTCACCTTCTTCTCTTTGAGTCAAATTCACTTAGAACTTGCTCAATCACTCGTGGTGGATCTCGAGGTGATCCCCGAACCTTCACAAACTTGTTAGAGGCGAATCCACAGATTGGAGCTCTCAACGACACCTAGCCGGCTAGGAGATGCCAAATCTCCAAGAGTAATGAGTCAAGATTACTAGGCTCGAAGAAGCTCTTGCTTGAATGCTCAATCAAGTCTGAAATCTCTCAAATCCTTCCTCTCTCAAAGTAGATCTCAAAGAGCAAGAGGAAAGGGGAACACACAGTACGAGAGAGATAATATTTTGCGTAGAGTGTCCTCCCGAGTCTGCAGGGGGTCGGGAGCTATAAATAGGCACAGGTCAGAAAAGAGTTATTGGAGGAAAAGATTCTTCCTTGGAACAACCGAAACACAAACCCGGAAGCACCGAGTTTCAAAACAATGGTCATATTATGAGGAACTCAGATGCACAGCGAAAGTCTTCAACTCAAAGTCGGTAGTTTCAAAAGGAACACGGTCACACCTGGATTGAACATTCTACTCCGCAGAGTCACTTCTAGAAGTGATTCTCGGTAGTGCCGACTTTGAAGAACGGTTAATCCGAGATTTGAAGTAATGACACGTTCTTCTCTCACAAGAGGAAACGCGGTCAAACCGGAAATCAACTCGGTAACACAGCACTCACAAAAAGACCTAAGTCCAGAAAGGATTCTCGATACAACCGGAACCGAAGCCGGTAGAACCGAAGACAAAACAATTTGGACTTAGCCTAAGACAAACAGAAGCATATCCCGGAAGCACCGGTTTCAAGAACGGACAAACCAGTTTTCGAAACATAAAACTAGGGCAAACCCTAAGCGGCAGGGTTCCCTAACTCTCCGACACAGAGGCCATTCTCGGTAGCACCGGGCTTGAAGCTCTTCAAGGCTTGAGATGACTAAGTCATCAAACCTCGCAACAGAGGCCAATCTCGGTACATCCGGTTCTCAAAACCGGTATCACCGAGAATCATTGTCTGTGTCTCAAAAGAGATTTTCAACGAAGTCTTCTGAGAATTTGACTAAGCACACATGAAGATTCTTCCTATAGCTTAGATATCTTACCCCTCTTAATAGTGCGGCATGTCCTATAGACTCAAATGATCTATTGATCATGTTAAACACTAGAAAATCACCACTAATCTTCTAGGTCTAAGCCTTCCTTCATCATTAACTTTTTAGGGGTCGACATCCACTGGTTAAACAAATTACCTTGGGGACTATACACCTGTATACACTCAGTAAACTATTAGTCCCTTAATCATTTGTCATTAATCATCAAAACCCACTAGGGGTACTAGATGCACTTTCAATCTCCCTCTTTTTGGTGATTGATGACAAGCCGATTAAAGCTTCAAATTGGATATAAAAAATTTATGTTTTTGAGTTTCATGATGTAGAGATAGCTCCCCCTAAGTATGTGCACTATTTAAAAATAGCTTTGAATGCAAGTGCACATGTTGAGGAAATTTGAGGAGCTCCCCCTACATCTTGGAACCCATGGGAATGTATTGTATAAGAATAAACATTAACAACACAATGCACAAGAAGTGATCTTGGAGATATAGACATGCATATAATGAACATTAAGAGAAGCAAGTCTAGGAAATGTAACAAACAACATAAGATCACCAAATAGAATTTACAAACCAATGCAAGAATCATCGAATAAAAAGATCAAGGTTTGTAACTCTTCTAATCCTAGCCTTCTTGATCTCTCCCCCTTTCCTCCTGAAGACTCCTCTGATTCTCCCTGAGATCTCCTTCTGATACACTCTGCCCCTGGCACCAAGAAAACCGAAAAGGGCGAAGAGGCACGGTTTAGGCGCTGGAGGGACCACCGGAGGTAGAGGCACGAGGTGACGCTTAGGCTGGAGCTTGAGCGTGAGCTTGAGGTGAGGTAGCAGTGTCTTCAACATGAGGTGAACGTTGAGGATCTGGCTGGACAGTTGAAGCAGAAGCACTTGGGGTGACTCGGTAGTGGAGTGAAGAGAGTGGCTAATCACACAGGAGTAAGTTTCTTTGATACTCTGTGCAGCCAATTCAGCTTCAGTATAGTGTTTCTTCATGAGCACCCAAGATCTCCTCTGAGCTTCTCTGTCAGCTGTTTGTGACACCAGAGCCATTTGAAGATAGCATTGAGATCATGCCTCATTAGTCTCTGTTCTTTCCTCATTTGATGCATCTCCTAAAGAATTTGATCAAACTTGAAAGATTCTTCAGGCTTTTGCACACTAGGCGATTGAGGTTGGCTCTCAGAATGATAGAAGTGAGGATCATCACTAGCCAACGCTTCTCTTTCTTCACCGGCCTGGGGATGAGGTGCAGATGACTGAGGTAGAGGAGTAGAGACAGCAACCTTTTTGCCTTTGCCTTGGACCTGGAGTGCCTTCTTTACCAAGTCTTCATAGACCGAAGGAGTGAACTTGGTGTGAATAATATCATAGTGGAAATCAATGGCAGTTTTGTCCAAGATTAACTTCATCAAATAAGGTGCATAAGGCAGTTGCTTCACATGATCTGCTATTGCTTCTGACATGAAATTACCGAAGAAGTCTGCTATATGGAAGGGAACGCGAGTCATGGCCTTGAGGAGAAGATTCCTTGCTCGATGATGAATTTCATCCTGATTGCCTCTCTTTGGAGCAAAGGTCTTTCTCAATATCTTGAAGACAATCTTGGCAGCATAGGTGAAGTCGGCAGTCTTACCGAGCACATAATCCTTGTCTTCAGGATACAAGGGCTTCAAGCCTTCCTTTGGCAGAACATCTTCGTCATGTATTTTAATAGCTTCAGAGGTGGCATTCATTCTAAGTCCAATTCTGGCAACAAATTCTTCAAAGTTTGCTTCATACTTGGAATGGCCAGTCATCCATTCCAACTTTCAAGAGTTGGAGTCACTCTCATTTCCAGAGATGTAAATTGTTGCATAGAATTAAAGAAGTAGCTCTTCATTCTAGTCCTGTCTAAAACTGATAAGATCTGCAAGTCCTACTTGCCTCAAGGTTTCCAGGACTGGAGCAAAACATCTATGCTTATCAAGATATGCTAGATCAACATATTGATGTTTGAAGATTCTATTTTTCTTGAAGAGCACTGTCTGATAGAAGTCTTGTTGAGTTCTAGCCTAAAATCTTGGATTAGAAGCATCTCTGGCATATTCATAGGGATTAAGATCCCATCTGATTTCTCTCAGCTCTTTATTTGTCATTTTGTTGTATTCCACAACTGGCTGAGGCTTCTTGCCTTGTTTGGGGATCATTGGAGTGGGAGCAGGCACCACTAAAGTGGCATTGTCTTCAATGTTCTGCTGATCCCTTATCTCTAAATCTTTATCATCAAGATGTATCCTGGCCTTTTTCAGGGCTGTTCTTGTTCTTTGCAGAGGTCTTGGAGACAATTTATCTAGCTTTTTCTCTGCAGCCTTTTGTTTCTCAACAAATTTCTTCTTCTTTTCAACAGGAGCAGTTGGCTTTGGAGAAGATACAACTTGCTTCTTATTTCTTCGCTCATAGCGAGGAGTAGGATCCTAAGCTTCAGGAGCATCAGTAGCAGCTTGTTCTACAATAGTTTCTTTAGCTAGTTCTTCAATAGGCATATCCTCTGCTGGAGCATCAGGAGCCTTGTAGCTTTGTTCTTCAATAATTTCTTCAGGCTGAACTGCTGGTTCTTCAACCTGTTTTTCAACCTGAACTGCTGGTTCTTCAACCTGAGCAGCAGGGCTACCTGGGAGAGAAGTCCTTACAGGACTTACAATAGGTAATGAGGGCCTCACTAGAGTAGCAACTCTAGGAGGTGAAGATGGAGGATCCCTGATCACTATTCCTTTAGGCTTAGGAGCTTTGGAACTTCTGCAGCCATCTCTTTTCTTAAAGCAGCAGCCTTTTTGTCGGCTTTCTTCTTCTTTATGCTAGCAATCATTGCTGCTTTGGCCAAGGCTTGGCCTCTTTCTTCATCAGCAGCTTTCTCTGCTTCAAGAGCTTTGTATCTTGCAAAGCTCTCCTTGCTCTTAGATTGTGTTGCTTTGAGTTGCTTCAACTCAGCTTCTTTCTTTGCCTTTTCTTCTTTAAAGGCTTCTAGTCTAGCCTTACTTCTCCTGGCATCTGCCTCAATCTCCAGTCTCTAACGGACTAGAGCTTCTTTTCTGGCCATTTCCTCAGGAGTGATAGTGGCCAATGAGCTGACTGGAGCTTTTGCAGCTCTCTCTTGGGCATCTAGCTCTCTGCCAATCCTTTGAGCTTCAGCTGCCTCCCATTCAGCTTGTGCCTTTTTAGCAATCAGAGCAGCTTTGACTCCTATAGGGATGTCCTCATCAATGTCCATAGATGAAGAAGTCACTTGAGGGTCGACTTCACAACTGATGTTTTCTTCACTTTGGCAACAGTTTTCTTCATCTTTTTAGGGCGAGCAGGCTCTTCCTCCCGAGGAATTGATGAGAGAGCTTGAGCTGCCGTCTTCCTCTTCCTTACTTCTTCAAGAACTGAAGCCGTTGGCTTCTTAGATTTGGCAGGTGCTTTCTTGGCAGCCTTTTTTTCAATGAGCTTGCGCCAATACTCAGTCACATATTGGCCTGTCTTTTCTTACTTTTCTCAATATCTTCGTATTCTTTGATGTCTGTGTTTCCTCTCCATTGTAGATTCATGAGGAGGAGTACCAAGATTTAGTTCTTTAGGAATCTCAAAAGCCATATTCTGTAATTTTCTTTTGCCTGAAGGTGTGGCTGTGCTAGCAGAAGTCTTTGAGGTGCTGGGAATAGGAGAAGAATCTCTTTTTGAACTGCTGGAGGCTCTGTCAGGATCACTATCACTGACTTGAACATCATAGCTTTGCTCAGCATTCGAGTCATCTTGACTTGAACTCATGGTTACTCCTATGAAGCATATGGGATACGAAGAGAAAAGATACGATCACAATTGTACTCAATAGACACATTTTGAAGAAAAAGAGTTTTTAGTTGATGAATTAGTTGTTTCTTCAAAGTCGGAAGGATCGGGTTTACTTCGGGAAGTGCTGGGCTTGTGCTTCAGCGTGGCATAGCACAAACACGAAACTACCGGTTTGAAGTCAGTTATGCCGAGATTCTTTGAATCATGAACCACTTAATTCGATAGGCGTAGAGAGAATAGAATCTGAATAAGGCGCCTAAAATCTAAGAAATTTCTTTGATTTGACAGGTAGTGAAGATCAAAAATGTACCCTAGGATTTGAATGCACGCGACCGAAGATTTGAGGGGAAGATCGCGGATTCCACTGCCGTGCCCTAATTTGGCGACGGCGGTACTGCTACGGCAATGGCGAACGTGAAGAAGTCTAGCGCAGCGGGAGGTCCTTGTGTCGGTGACGGCGAGACAATGAGCCTCGAGCGATTCCGGCGAGTTGGACAGAGAGCAGCGGTGGCGCTGAGACTTTAGGTTTTTGGAAGATGAAACAACGCAGAGGGGAACTTGGTCTATTTATAGAAAAGGGTTCCCAAAAATACCAGAGATGCAGTTTGAGTTGGAGTCGAACACGGATGTGCCAGAGTCCTCAAACTCGGTGATGCCAAAGAAAAACTCGGTAGCACCGGAATTGAGTACTGGAGGACGACTCAAAATCTTCACAGATAGCAGACTCACAACAGAGATGATTCTCGGATATGCCAGGATTGAAACTGGAGTGACTGAAGAATCGTTGAAAAAGGAAACTGACTCAAAATTTTCATCTCGGAATCACCAAAAGAAAATTGGTGCCGAGAACGGTTTCAATAGTACACTTGTGAAGATAAGCATGAAGAATTAGGTAAGTTTAGATGGATCTGAGATTAGTATCTATTTTCATCCACTTAGAGAAATAACAGCTGAAGAAAATAAGCTATAAGTTGGATGATAATCAGGACTAGAAGCAAAGAGAGATAAGATCCATATCAAATATGGTGGTTTGAAGCCACCATGTATGAATGTGTTGATTTAGAACCATATATCAATTTAGTGAAGAGGGTTCTATGAATCATATTCACCAAGATGCACAAGTGTTTCTATTCCCACATACTTGGACATATATGTTCATTGAGAGAACTATACTTACCCTTAATGTGTTCACATCTGAAGTATCAATCATCAAGTTATAATATGAACATGTAAGCATGATTTCAAGTCACGTTTTGAGAATCTAAGATATTTAGCTCACTCCACAACTCGCAAAACCTACGCTCATCTAAGGGTTTTGTGAAGATGTTCGCTAATTGTTTATCCGTCCTCACGTGGCTAATCACAATATCATCCTTTACAACATGATCCCTAATGAAGTGGTAACGGATGTCTATGTGTTTTGTGTGGGAATGTTGTACGGGGTTATTAGTTATCTTGATTGTGTTTTTGTTATCACACAAAAGAGGCACTTCTTTTATCACAATCCATAATCCATCAAAGTTTGCCTCATCCACAACAATTGAGCGCAACAGGAACCTGCGGATATGTATTCGGCTTCGGCGGTGGATAGGGAAATGGAGTTTTACTTTTTGGAAGACTAACTAACTAACGATCTACCAAGGAATTGGCATGTTCCGGAGGTGGACTTCCTATCAACCTTGTTTCCTGCATAATCCGAGTCCAAATATCCAACAAGATTGAAACTAGCCCCTTTGGGATACCACAGCCCTAAGTTGGGAGTAAAGACAAGATATCGAAGAATTCTCTTTACGGCCGTGAGGTGACACTCCTTAGGAGCTTCTTGAAACCGTGTACACATGCAAACACTTAACATGATGTCGGGCCTAAATGCACAAGGATAAAGCAATGAACCAATCATAGAACGGTATACCTTTTGATCAACGGATTTACCGTCTTCATTTAGGTCGAGGTAGCCATTCATTTGTATTGGAGTATGTATTCCTTTTGCTTTTTCCATGTCGAACTTCTTGAGCATGTCCCTTATGTACTTCTCTTGAGAGATAAAGATTCCATTTCTGAGTTGCTTCACTTGAAGACCTAGGAAGAACTTCAACTCTCCCATCATGGACATCTCAAATTTTTCGTCCATCATTCTTCCAAACTCTTTGCTGAAATCGTGGTTAGTTGATCCAAAGATAATATCATCCACATATATTTGACACACAAAGAGTTCACCATCCATAATTTTGGTAAAAAGAGTATAATCGATTTTGCCAGTTTTGAAGCCTTTAGCGAGTAGAAACTTCTTAAGACACTCATACCATGCTCTAGGAGCTTGTTTGAGACTGTATAGTGCCTTATGAAGTTTATATATGCTGTTTGGAAATTTTGGGTCATCAAAACCGGGTGGTTGTTCAACATATACTAGCTCTTCAATTTCACCATTTAGTAAAGCACTTTTAACATCCATTTGATATAGTACGATATTATGATGGTTTGCATATGCTAGCAAGATTCGAATGGCTTCTAGCCTTGCTACGGGTGCATATGTCTCACTGAAGTCCAAACCTTTCACTTGCGTGTAGCCTTGGGCGACAAGACGAGCTTTGTTGCGCACCACTTGGCCATCTTCATCTTGCTTGTTCCGATACACCCATTTTGTTCCTATGACGTTGTGCTCTTTTGGGTTCGGTCTATCGACCAATGTCGACAGTTTGTTGCATTCGAAGTTGTTCAATTCTTCTTGCATCACAATCACCCAATCTTCATCATCCATAGCTTCGTCGATCTTAGATGGTTCCAAAGAGGAAACAAACGAGTAGTGCTCACAAAAATTTGAAAGTTTAGCATGTGAGCGAGTTTGTGGACCTTTGGATATGTCACTTATGATCTTATCAATGGGATGACTGTCTTGAATTTGTTTTGCAAGTCTTGGGTGATGTGGACCACTTTGAGTTTGAAGTCTTGTTTGAGCTTCATCTTCAGCATTTGCTTCAATTTCATCACTTCCTGCTTGAGGTTCTTGACTTGAGGAGGATGGTGTGTCTTCTAGAGATGAAGCGCTTTCCTTGACTTCAACAGGCTTCACTTCCCCAATAGCCATGTTCTTCAATGCTTCGTTGGGGACAAGTTCATCTATAATACTTGGCAATTGCTCAACTTGGGAGCTATTAGTTTCATTGAATTACACATCCACCATTTCTTCAACTTTTCGTGTGAAGTCGTTGAAGACACGATAAGTGTGCGAACTCGAGCCATAATCGAGAAAGAAACCCTCGCGTGATTTTGGAGCAAACTTAGATGTGCGGTGCTTATCTAGAATGTGGCATTTAGATCCAAATACACGAAAATATACAACATTTGGTTTGTTACTGGTTAGGAGCTCATATGACGTCTTCTTCATGAACTTGTGAAGATATAGACGGTTGATGGCGTGGCATGCGGTGTTGATAGCATCTGGCCAAAATCAACTTGGCGTGTTGTATTCATCAATCATTGTACGCGCCATCTCGATTAGGGTTCTATTCTTCCTTTCAACAACACCGTTTTGTTGAGGTGTGTAGGCGGCGGAGAACTTATGGTCAATGCCTTCTTCATCAAGAAAATCATCGACATTGGTGTTCTTGAACTCCGTCCCATTGTCACGTCGCACCTTCTTGATTCTTAGTTTGAATTCGTTTTGAGCTTTTCTTGCAAATCTCTTGAAGCATTCTTGGGTTCTAGCTTTATTCTCAAGAAAATATACCCAAGTGAATCTAGTAAAGTCATCAACAATGACAAGACCGTAAGCGTTACCTCCGAAGCTCTTATAAGTGTTTGGACCAAACAAGTCCATGTGAAGTAGCTCGAGAGGGCTTGTTGTTGTCATGACGGTCTTGGAGGGATGCTTTGACTTTACTTGCTTCCCGGCTTGGCATGCACTACAAAGGTGATCCTTTTCGAATGATACGTTAGTAATTCCAAAGATATGCTTACCTTTGACCAACTTGTCTAGGTTCCTCATTCCTACATGTCCAAGTCTTCGATGCCATAGCCATCCTTTTGAGGATTTTGCAATCAAGCATGTGGTGACTTGAGGACCTTTAGAAAAGTCAACAAGATATAGATTGCCTTTTCTTACCCCTTTGAAGACTAAAGATTGATCATCACTCTTGAACACTTGGCAATCAGTTTTAGTAAATAATACATCAAGATCAAGATCGGTTAATTGAGTAATGGACATTAGGTTGAATCCAAGGGACTTAACAAGCATAACATTAGCAATAGATTTGTCCTTGGATGTAATGCTTCGAGTGGGTGAAACATTTGGCATGAATTCATCGAACATGTTTTCGTCTCCGGTCATGTGATCGGTGCATCCACTATCAAGCACCCATTCTCGTCCTCCGGAGACATAGCCCTACAAAACAACTTAGTTTCTTTTAAGTACCCATATCTTCTTGGGTCCATAGTTGTTAGTGGTTGGGGCATTGTTAGATATGTCAAATACATTTGGTCTAAGGCTAGTGATGAGGTCTTTGCGTACCCAAATAGTTTTGCAAGGGACTACATCTCTACCCTTGTACCCAACATATTTGGCATACACTTTACCCTTTTGGGTCTTAGCTAATTTATAGTTGGCATCAAAATTAGCATGCATGGATGCATAATCTTTACGAGCATAACCATTATAGTGAGTGAGTTTGATATTCTTCCCTCTTCCAAGGACCCACTTGGTCTTGGGATATTGTTCGGGTCTCAACTTGGTTCCATCAGAGTTGTAGCTTGGGATGAAACCTAACCCTTCTTTCTTCGAATTCGTCAATTGCTTGCTAAGAAGCTCTCTTAGAGAGTCACTTCCTTTGCAGCACTTGAAGAAACCAACTTCAAGGAGGGTCTTCATCCTAGCATTCTCATTCATAATGGCTATGATCTCCATAGATGGAGTGTTAGGAGAACAAGAGACCGCAACAGCATTTGAAGATGAAGAATCTGAATGCACATTACTAGATGATATAAATGGTGGCATGGCATTGGATGATGCAATACATTTTAAGCAAGGAGGATTGAAACCTTTTTGATTCTCACTAATTTGCTTGGTGATAAGAGAATCATTTTCAAACCTAAGTTCATCATGAACCACTTTTAGAGACTCAAGGTCTTGCTTCTTATTGAGGAACTCAAGACCAAGTTTTTCATGGTCCTCAACTAGTGATTCATGAGCCTTAGTGAGGTCAAGGTGTTTTGACTTGAGTTTATTCAACTCACAAGTCAATTCCTTGTTTTTCTCCATCTCATCGACAAGCAAACTTTCTTGATCCTCAAGAATAATTTCTTGCTCCATAAGAGTTTTAGCTAGTTTTCTATTACTAGGTTTTAGGTTCTCTTGCTCATCACTCATAAGGTCATCATCACTATCATCATAGGTAGGAGATTTTAAAGTTACCTTGGACCCCTTAGCCATAAGGCACGTGGCAGACTCGTTGTCGCTTGGCATGTCGAAGATTGACCTTGCTTTTATTGGTGTAGCACAAGCGAGTCCCGCCATTCCAGTTTCGGAGTCCAAGGAAGAAGATTCGGAGCTTGATGAATCACTAGCGTTTGAATCCCACTCCTTGCCGAGGTAGGCTTTAGCCTTGTACTTATTCTTTTTGTAATGGTTGGGCTTGGAGTGATGCTCCTTCTTGTATGACTTCTCTTTCTTGTCATCCTTGTCTCCTTTGTGACCTTTTTCTCTTCTCTTCTCTTTCTTGAGGAGCGGGCAATTGGCGATGAAGTGGCCGGGCTCCCCACACTTGTAGCAACTTCTCTTCTTGGGGTCTCTTGAGGAAGAGCTTCCCTTTCTCCTCAATTCATACTTCTTAAATCTTCTGACCAAAAGGGCCATGTCATTCCCAAGAGAGTCCCTGTCATCAGCTTCATCACTGGATTCTTCTTGTTCTTCATCAGATGAGGAATCTGCTTTCTTGGCCTTCAACGCAATGCTTCTTCGAGGGCCTGATCTAGTGGAGTGCAATTCTTTCTTTTCTTCAATGATCATCTCATGAGCATTGAGTCTTCCAAGAGCTTGAGATGGAATCAACAACTTGAAGTCAGCCCTTTCTTAGATGAGTGTGCACAGCGTGTCATATTTCTCATCAAGAGACATGAGGAGCTTCTTGACGATGACTGTGTCGGTGATGTCTGTGGCATCGAGTCCTCGAAGCTCACTTGTGATGGTGGTGAGTCTTGAATAGATGCTTCGAACTAACTCTTGCTCTGAACCCCTGACCGGGTTGAATTGATTTCAAAGAACATCGGTTCTGGAGTCCTTGACTGACTCAGTCCCTTCGTATACTTCTTCAAGTGTGTCCCAGTGTGGCGTACGCGGTTTTTAGGCCGGATAAACCCTTGTGTTTACTATACCGGTCCCATGATCAGTAGCCAGTACACATAAGTTAACCTGTATATCAAGGTCATACACGCACATATTAGGATATGATACATAGTTCGATCATTGAGATCGAATACTTATACCTGTAGCCTATCGGCCAAAAGCTTGCGGCGGAAATCAAGCGGTGATGTGGCCCACCAGTATGCCATACCCGACAGGCAACTAACTGGGGTTACACCCTAGTTCTCGCGTACGCTTTCTTTGTCTTCGAACAGTCGTCTCCTTCGTCTGGCCAAATTAACAAGCCAGGTGAGTACATTGAATGTACTCGCAAGCTCTCCTTCAGGGTGAATATCACAGATATATGCATGCACAGGGGAATCAATAAAGAGCCTCTAACCTATGTTTCATAATTGTGTGAAAAAGTAAGTTTTCGTCTGAAATAGTTAAGTAGATGATAAAAGCATATTTTTGAAAACAGCCTCGCACCGCCGAGTCATGTTAATCATTCATAATAGCATTTCTGCCAATTCGGCCGTCCGCCACGGGAGCGGCCATTTACCTTCAATAGATAGCCGTTCCTACCCTTAGGTAGAACGACGTCCAATCACACCATCTTTCTCCTCAGATAGCCGTTCTTATGTCTTGGGTGAACGGTGTCCCACTCATAGCCACTCCTCCCGTGCATATCGCATTACATGGGGCACTCACAACTTACTCTGCATGCTCATCAAGCCAGATGCGTCCTTAAACCCATATCCCATGTTGGTTTTTGAAAACCTCGTCTAACCAGTTGTGTGGCCTTACCAGATTATGTCCATGACCGAGGACACGGCTATTTGAATAGATTTTAACACTCTGCAGAGGTTGCACGACTTTACCCATAAGATGTAAGTCCCCCTGGGTACACTTTGTAATGTATACTGACAGGGATATTACAATGAGACATTTCGCCCATTTCCATGCTGGAACTGGACCCACTAGATGATTCTCTCAACTTTTCTTTTGTCCCGCGGACTCAAAAGAGGAACTCCTCATCTTTGTGTCGAATCTCTACCCACGGATTCTTGTGGAGGTCAAGCCTCTACCCACGTATTCACGTGGAGGTCATGCCTCTATCCACGTATTCACGTGGAGGTCCTCTAGGGATGCCAATCTACCTAGCACCCTCTCCCTACTTCCCATGGGTCCAGATACTAGCACTCGGGTAATAAGCCAAGTCCTTCCCATAAAGGACATGTGAACATGCGGGGGTGAACCTGGTTTAGTGGCATGGTAGGTTCGGTCCTTAAATGTTTCGAGAAAGACTTCACACCTCGTCCATCACACGGACCACGAGTGCCACGCTGGAACTTAGCTCGCATATAGAATTCCTTCCTGCTTTCGCCCTTCATTTCTAATCCGGATCCAAATCATCTCCATTTTGCTTTTTTTTGTTTCGAAAACATCCCAACCCATGGATTATACCATGACCCCATCCTCAGCGATCACAGCGGTCCATTCCCAAGTCATTCTCTTTCGAGATTAACGGGAATCTTTTCTTTTTGCGAAAAACCTAGTTTTCTCCACGGCGGGGCTAAGCAACATATATGTATATACTACCTCTAGGTTTTCTAATATTTTCTTCGGAATAAATATAGTCCTTAGGGTGACAAGGAAACTGGATCGGCCTAAGGTTTCTATAATATTGGGCATAACTATTGCTACATAAAATAACGGTTTCTAACATATAGCTTGCATGTTTCGTAAACAAAATAATCATTTCATAAACATGGGATTTCAACATGATCAAAGAAGAAGAGCTTGCCTGGCAATCTCGACTGATTCTTGAGCTTTAAACCTGAAACGACGATCATTCAGAATCCTTTGTGCGAGGTCTCGCAACGCTGTGTCTACACGTCGAAAAAAAATCACCAAATAAGAAATGGCACGAGGAAGAACCAAATAAGAATCACACATATACTCATGAGTTCTTAAAATATGCGTTCTGGACTCAGATAATTATTAGATTAAGTGGAAGGAATTCCTGCCGCTTGAAATGAGAGCCTTTGCGGAATTGGAAACCCTAGTTCATTTGGTTAATAATGTGTGCATGTCTCAGATATGCTTGTTCTTTATATTTTATTGGGGTTCAGGGGTAATAACTTATCTTAGGGTTTTAGAAACTGGTAGGAAGCTTTTGACGCGAGGTTTGCGTATATGATTACACATATATTGCTATCGAGTTGCAGGGGTTCCATACCTTCCTATCATCTTTTCTTCTTTTAGGAAAGAAGCTTTGTAGTTCAAAAGGATCACTGGATCCATCAAGGTGTACTCTGCCTCTCATGATGCTAGGAAAATGATTAACTCGGTCGGAGTTGTATTAACAAAGATATCACTGCACCGAGACATATCTTATTTGAGTGACAAGGAATAATGTAGGGTTTCACACCATTTAGGATGAAGGATACAAATATTGGGATATTGATAACCTACTGGAATAGATATAGTAGGTTTGATTTTGGGAAATCTTTAGGAAAAGATTTGATTAATTTGGAACTAAGTATGTAGGGGTAGGTATATTAGGGTCATATTTGAACTGAGTCCAAATTCAAAATTTGAATGGTTTTGAAGTTGTGAAACTGGTACTAGAAGATAGATTTTGAATTTAGATGAATGCATTAAAAATTTGGATTATTCGGAGTTACAATGGAGGAGATATGGCCTTCCGATCTCCTGCCGGGAGAGAAAAGAGGAAGGGGAGTTCTGTTAGGAGGTGACATCGTTGGCGTATTTTGGGAATACGTCTTCAGTGATTGGTCGTGGCTCCAGGTCAAGAACAGAGAGGGTATACGCCTTCCAAACAAGAAAACGCACTACGGTTTGGGCAGACAGGGATAATCGTATTCTAGAAACAGAAAGCGTTTTCTCTAGAATACGTCTTCCTTCAATAGTACGAACCTGGGTCATTATCGGGCCGTCACGGGTCTTAGCGGTTCCGAGTTGGTCCTTGGGCCTTAGCTGCAGAAGAAGGAAAAGTAGAGGGGAGTAGACGGCGTCGCTGCTGGGGGGTGGAGGCCAACGGCGCAGCGTGGTGGGGAAGGCGGCGAGGAGCAGGGAGCCGGGAGCCGTGGGAGGGCTGGTCGGCGGCGGCATCAGGTGGGATCAACATGGTGACAGTGGTGGCAGGAAAAACAGGGGCGGCAGTAATGGGGAGGGAGCGTCACTACTGGAAGCGGAGCCATGCTAGGGCGAGTGTGGCGATGTCGGCGTGCGAGCGGTGATGCCAACACCGGTGACGGCCGTACTTATCGCAACAGCAGCAGGGCAACGGCGGATCCCAACGGCGGCAAGTGGGAAGGTGGCACGTGTTCGCACGAAATTGGATCCGTGAAACACCTAGGTGATGGGAGTCGCCAACCGCACTTACGTGTGCGATAAACGGATGCTTTTCGAGCAAAGCAACAAAGGATAACTATCGTACTTACGCGTACGACAAGCGATTGCTTTCCGAGCAAAGCAACAAAGATCTTCTTACTTACGTGAAGAAGAAACGACTGTTTTACGGTGCAAAACAGCAAAGATCTACTACTAAGATAAAAGATAAAAGGTAAAAGATTGATTTGATCGATTGTTGGATGATTTCAATCGGCCGTCACCCTTTACATATTTATAGGGCGGCTGGTCTTCCCGTAGGAGGTTCGGACTCCTAATCCTAATCTGATTACAAATATATCTCTTTCCTTGCTTAAAGGATCTGGATTCTACCGTACACGTAACTTTCCATACAAACCAAGATAGCTTTCCAAATCTTAACTGCTTCGGACGCCGACATCCGGACTCGTTTCGGCGCACGGGATATCCTTCCTTAACAAACTGGATAAACTTCCAAATCTTGTAGGACTCTCCTTGATTGCCTCGCCGCGTTTCTTGCGCCTCAGGCTGAAGTCTCTAGCGTCGGGTAAGTCTTGAAGGGTAGTACTGCAATTCAGACTTGCTAAAGATGGTCCTTCACGGGTGCTCGGGGACGAACTTGGACCGCTCGGGAATCCGCCGAATGCTCGGGGACAAACTCGGACTGCTCGGGGATGAACTTTGTACCGCTCGGGAGTCGGCCGAGTACTCGGGAAAAAACCCCTCGGGGCTGGAGACCTTCTCGGGGCTGGGTCACTCGGTATCACCAGTACTCGGGGTCGATGTCGCTCGGGGCCGCCACTGTTGAATACCCAGAGGTACCGCTCGTGACTTGATGGCGTAGTGGGCGCTCGGGGACACCTCAAACGGGCACCTTCGCACTTTGGGATATGACGACTACTCGGGATGCAGTGAGCACTCGGGGGCACTCGGAAACGCCGCGAGCACTCGGTATCAAGTATACCGCGAGCGTCCAGGCCACTCGGCTGTATTAATCCTGCATGTAATAATAAACGCTGCATCCATACTGTTAGTTTCATCATCTCAACTTCCAGTAAACCTAATACTTAATTTGGCCCACTGAATAAACCTTCAAGCCAAATTACGCTGCAAACACATGCCCCCCTTCTTTTTGGCATAATTGCATTTGCCAAAAACACCTTGAACTACATCGTTGCTCAGGGCGATATTTTTAAAGGGCATATCGGCCATAGATTTTGTTAAGCTACTTGCCACATACTCGGATAATACTTTTTCAGATATTTCCCATTAAGAGCCCTAGATAACCATTCCCCTTGCAAAGATTCTACAAGATAGGAATTCCCGGGGACTATCTCGACAACTCTAAACGGGCCCTCCCAACTCGGCGACCACTTGCCGAATTTGTTGTCCCGAGCTCCAACAGGTAAAATCGTTTTCCATACTAGGTCTCCTATCTGAAACGATTTTTCCTTTACTCTTTTTTTGTAAGCCTTGGCAACTCTCAACTTCTCCTTCTCGATTTCTTGTAAGGCTTTCAACCTCTCTTCTGGAACATCATCTATCTTATCTATCATCAAGTGGCTGTAATCTTCAGCCGACAAGTTGTCTTGCCTGGCTATTCTAAGAGCTTGTAGTTTAACTTCCACGGGCAACACCGCCTCCTGCCCGTACACCAACTCGAATGGCGTCACTCGGGTGGCTCCATGCTTGGATATCCTATGGGCCCATAATGCTTCCGAGAGGACCTCATGCCACCTCCTCGGATGTTCCTCAATTTTCATCTTTATTAGCTTGATCAAGGTTTTATTGCTGGACTCGGCCTGTCCATTGGCTTGGGCATAATAGGGCGACGAGTTCAACAACTTGACCCCAAAGGACTCGGCAAACTCACTGAATTGGTGAGACATAAAGGATGCACCCTGATCAGTCGTCAGAGTTTGAGGGATGCCGAACCTATGGATGATATGTTCCAGAACAAAGCTAATCACTTCCTTATGAGTCATATTCCTTAAAGGAACTGCTTCGGTCCACTTAGTGAAATAATCTGTAGCTACAAGGACAAAACGATGACCTTTCGACGAAGCAGGATGTATCTCCCCAATGAAATCTAAACCCCATCCTCTAAATGGCCATGGCTTTATAATAGGGTTCATCTTAGCCGCGGGTACTAACTGTATGTTTCCAAACTTCTGGCATGCTTCACACCCTCTATAGTACCGAAAACAATCTTCTAACATAGTCGGCCAATAGAATCCTGCCCTCTTCAACAACCATTGCATCTTAGGAGCCGACTGATGTGTTCCACATATCCCTTCATGTACTTCTCCCATAGCTACCCTTGACTGGTCGGAGTCTAAGCATTTCAATAATACTCCATCTATTGTTCGGCGATACAACTCGTCGTTAAACAAGGTGTACTTTATAGCTTGCCGCCGAACTTTCCTATCTCTCGTTTGACTCGGATTTTTCAAGTAATTAACTAAAGGCACCCTCCAATCATTAACTTCCAAACCGCTTGACGACTCGGCAGCCTGTGTTAAACTGTTGCCCCCCGAGTCGGAATTGGATCTACACGAGTCGGCTTCGACTTCTAGTAAGTCGACCCGGCCTTTGACAGCAACGAGCATCGGTTCTCTGGATACAAAAAACTTTCCTCTTCCGACTTGGTACCCGGATGCTTGCTGTGCCAAATAGTTGGCCCTAGAATTCTCCTCCCTGGGAATGTGACTGATACTAAAGGTATCTAACAGCTTGACTATATCTAAACATCGGTCTAAATAGCTATTCAGCAACCCATCGAAGCATTGAAACTCTCCATTGACTTGCTGAACTACTAGCAATGAATCTCCAAAAGCATCTACATCTCTTACACCCATGTCTATTAAGCTTTGTAAACCAAACAACAGTGCCTCATACTCTGCCTGGTTATTAGTGCAAGGATACTCTAGTCGGACCGATGACTCATAGATAACACTATGTGGTGAAACTAAAGCACTGCCAATGCCTTGCCCACTTCTACAAACCGATCCATCAAAGTAAAGCTTCCATGGACATATGCTAACATAATCAACATCTTCTTCATTATTAACCCTATGATCAACAATGAAGTCGGTGACAACTTGACCTTTCGTGGCACGCAACGACTCATATGTCAAATCAAACTCTATTAAAGCATAAGCCCATTTGCCAATCCGTCCGCTAAGAATCGGTTGTTGCAACATATACTTGATCACATCGACTTGGCAAGATACTATGCATGCACTCGAAAGCAAATAATACCGAAACTTGGTGCATGCGTAAAACAAGGATAAGCATAGCTTCTCGACGAACACGTACCGACTTTCGGCGTCGAGTAGTCGGCGACTTATGTAGGCGATGATGTACTCCTTCTTGTCGACTTCCTGAGTTAGCACTGCGCCGAGTACTTTATCTTGTGCAGCAATGTATAGTCGGAACGGGACTCCCGACTTGGGTGCTCGAGGTACTGGAGGGCTCGATAAGTATCTCTTGATACTATTGAAGGCGTCTTGCTGTTCTGCCCCCCAAGCGAACTCGGCTTCGTTCTTTAGCGGGAGCAAAGGGACAAACGATTCAATCTTACCCGCTAGGTTAGATATAAATCGTCTTAAGTAGTTTATCTTCCCCAATAGACTCTGCACATCCTTTTTGCATGTCGGCTCTCCTAACTTCTTAATGGCCTCTATCTTCTTAGGGTCAATCTCTATACCTTGCTCATGAATTATGAACCCTAAGAACTTTCCAGCCGACACACCAAACGCGCATTTGAGCGGGTTCATCTTCAACCCATACCGACGCATTCTTTCAAAGGCTAGTCGCAAGTCGGCCAAGTGGTGTTCATAGCCGTCCGACTTGACGACGATGTCATCGATATAGACTTCTAACACAATGCCTAAGAGATCATGGAAGATCAAGTTCATAGCACGCTGATACGTAGCGCCTGCATTCTTCAAACCGAATGTCATGACGACCCACTCGAACAACCCGACAAAACCGGGGCAACGAAAGGCAGTTTTAAACATGTCCTCTTCGGCCATAAAGATCTGGTTATACCCGGCATTGCCATCTAAAAAGCTAAGCACTTTGTGTCCGGAGGCGTCGTCTATCAACATGTCGGCTATAGGCATAGGATACTCATTTTTAGGTGTGGCTTTATTCAAATCCCTGAAGTCTATGCATACCCTAATCTTGCCAGTATTCTTCTTCTCGACTGGCACAATGTTTGAAATCCACTCGGCGTATCTGCATGGCCGAATGAACCCTGCCTTTACCAGTCGGTCGACTTCTTCCTTGATACGATCATACAGATTAGGGTTGAAACGCCTAGGCGGTTGCTTGTATGGTCTGAAGCCGGTCTTGATAGGTAGCTTATGTTCGACCAGACTTCTATTTAACCCGGGCATCTCTGTATAATTCCAAGCAAAGCAATCTACGAACTCTTTGAGTAGCGCACATACCTTATTCTTCTGGCCGGCTTCCATATTAGCGTTAATGAATGTTGGTCGAGGCACGCCTCCATCGCCAATATCGACTTCTTCCAGTGGGTCGGCCGACGAGAACCCTTGTCCGAGCTTCTCCATGTCGTCGAAATCTTCGATAGTCTCATGCATATCGTTCTTGCCCAAACGATATTCCTCGGTGCGCCTTTGTAGCCATTTAATGCTATCTTCTTTATTCATTTATAAAGATAAATTATTTAGCCGAGCTATAAAAGCCGGCTGTGCTTGTATCGGTACAAATCCGTCCTTACCGATACTGACGTAGTCGTAGTCGGATAAGTTCCTACCCGACAGGCACTTCATGTCACCGTGCTGCCAATCGACTGTAGTCTCGGCTAAAGCGATGCAAGCTGAGTTGTCTGCTTCAATCACTTCGACGTCCTCATCTACCCACTGGATTAAGCACTGATGCATGGTAGAAGGGATGCAACAATTGGCATGGATCCAGTCTCGCCCCAAGAGCAGGTTGTATCGGCCTTTGACGTCGACTACGAAAAATGCAGTCGGCAGGGTTTTGCTTCCGACTGTAAGTTCTACCGACAATATGCCCTTGGCTTCGGATAGCTCCCCCGAGAACCCGCTGAGTCCCATGTTTGTCTTCATCAACTCGGACTCCTTTCGGCCTAGTTTGGAGAATACCGAAAGTGGCATGATGTTGACCCCAGCGCCGCCGTCGACGAGCATTCGACCAATCGGTCTTCCGTCGATGTGGCCTTTGATGAATAAAGGCTTCAGATGCTGCCCATGCTCCTCCGGCTTCTTGAATATGGCGGCACTCGGCCCGAGCAGAAGCTCTGCGACTTCCGACTCAGGAGCGCGGAACTCGATCGGTAGTTCGAACACCATATTGATGTCCATGTCGGCGGGTACTTCTCCGACATCCTTGCTGGCAGCCTCGTCTTCTTCTTTCGCGATGCGCTTCTCCTTCCAGGTCATCTTCGCGGGCTTCATTGGTCGGGCTTGGTTGAACCATTCGTCGCGCTTCTTCTCGACGAGCTCCTCCCTGAGCTCGAGGGCTCGCAGCCGCTGGACCCTCCGCTTCTGAGAGTGCGTGAGTCCTGTGGGGCACCATTGCGGCTTCGGTTTGGTTCCTGGTTCAACCGACTTGATCTTCTTCGCCTGCTGACTTGGCGTGGATTCGACGCCGGGTCCTGCTGCATTGCTGGATTCTGGCTTGTCCGAGTCGTGTACCGTGCCGAACCGTACACGCTGAGTCCCTGCTGGTGGAGCCGAATTAATTTGCGAGCTAATTAACACGGCTGACCGTTGTGGTTGACTTCCTTCTGAGGCTCGGCTGATGCTCATCTTGTTCGACTCGGGCCGGGTCGTGGTGTGCTCATCGGGTTTGGACTCGGCGTGCTTGACTGGTACCCAGACTTGCCTAGTCGGCAAACTCCTTGGGGTCGCCGGTCGACTTGGTACGTCGGGTGCCTTGCGCCGAGTGGCGAGTCGGTTCCATGGTCGGATTCCCGACTCGACCCGCGTCCTCTTTCCGTGGGGCCGCTCTCCGAATCCAGACGGGATCCAGTTCGGCTGAAACATGCCGAGTGGTCCAGCCGGATGCGACGCCCAAGGGTTGAAACCCCATGGAGGGCACTGTGGGTAGAAAGTGTGTGCGCCTCCCCAGTACGCCGGACCGGTTGCTAAGTATGGTGGTTGCACGTATGGGCTCCCCTGCCAGTACTCGGAGCCACCGAAACCTTGTCGGGGAGGAGACCTGGGGCGCTTGGCTCCTCCAAGCCGAGTGAACACATTGTTGGTTGTGTATTTGTTCAGCAATTGTTTCACTGTCGGCTTTGGCCTCGCGGGCTGACTCTTCCCTCGATTAATCTTCCAGACGCCGACTTCTGGATTCTTTGGCTTGATCATTTTTGGAGTCGGCGAGGAGTTCGAGTTGGTTGCTTTCGGAGTAGGAGAGGGACTCGACTTGATCATCTTTGGAGCAGCATTGTCGTCAACAATGACGTTCTTTCCTTTTGTGGACTCAGCCTGATGTGACCGAATCAGTACTTTCTTCTTCTCCAAATCAATCACGTTGATTGGAAAAGGATCACTGTCGAGCTTCATCTTGGAGCTTTGAGCAAACGTCAATCGTCCGTCGTTGATGGCCGATTGCACCTGTCGGCGAAACATATTGCAGTCGTTAGTAGCATGAGAAAAAGAGTTATGCCACTTACAATACGCTCTTTTGCCCAACTCGTCCACCGATGGGAACACGTGCCCTTCCCTCACTCGGATCATGTTTCCCTGCAGGAGCATATCAAAAATCTTGTCGCATTTGCTAATGTCAAAAGTGTACCGCATCTCCTCTTTCCGAGTGGGTGTAGGTCTGAGGGCTAGACAAGCAAAGGGTTTTGACTTAGGAGCATTAACCCACTCGGCAATGCATATGTCAGCGTCGTCCTCACTGTCCGAGCTGTTTTCATACGTTATAACATTGATTGCCGACTTCTCTTTGGCCTTGCCCTTAGCATCCCCGAACCGGCTATACGTTTTGACCTCTTTAGCACGGTTCTCCTGTGCTACAGCCCTTTGAGCGACTTGGCTAATGGTTAGGAATTCTTGGCCCTCTAGTCGGTCCTTAATATGGGCGAGCAAACCCGCAAAGGCGAGGTCGGCAAGATCTTTCTCATTTATATTCAGGCTAAAGCATTTGTTCTTAACCTCTCTAAATCTTCTAATGTAATCACAGACCGGCTCATTGTACTTTTGTTTAACCATTGTAAGGTCCGAGAGCCTGAGCTCGGTCTCACCACCATAAAAGTAATCATGAAACTGCCGCTCTAAGTCTGCCCAAGACGTAATAGACCTAGGAGCGAGCGAGGTGAACCATGTGAAAGCAGTACCCGACAATGACAAGGGAAAAAGTTTTATCCTATAGATATCCGACGTGCCGACTTCACTACTCTGCGCTAAGAATTGCCCTATATGCTCAAAAGTTGACCTATTGTCTTCCCCTGTGAATTTGACGAAATCAGGGATCCTGAACCCGCGGGGGTACGGCATGGTGTCGTAGCACTCGGGGTATGGTTTTAAGTAACCACGAGAGCCATCTTTAGGTATTACGCCGAGTTCTCTGAGTACTGCGGTGAGTTGGTCTTTATAGCTCATATCGGCTAGCGGGGTACGCGAACTCGGCTGTGGTAACTCGGGTTGGATTTGTTGCGAGTTAAAATGTGCCTCCGGAACCGGTCCATGAGGGACTCCGGTATCGAGAGGTGGAATCGGTGGTGTGCTATACGCAACTGTTTGATAGCAGGGTTGTGGGATGTTCGTACTAAGGTTTAGACTTCGGTCATTATTGGGAGAACTCTGGGACACCGAAGTCGGGATAACAGAAGTCGTAATCACGGGGGCGACCTCTACCCGATGATCGACTCGGTTATGGTCAGGGTACATCGGTTGTTTATTCCGATGTTCATCATTGACTTGTAAGACTGTAGATCTAACCTGACCCGGCAGACTACTCTGTAAGTCTTTAGCGATTTGCTCTTTCAACTCGTCAAATCGGCTGTTCAATACTCGAGCGAATAATTGCGCCGATTTATCCATCTCAGTGCCATATCTGCTAGCTACCGACACGTCAATTAGATTAGCGATTTCATCAGAACATGTCGGTTTACTCACCTCGGGTTTAGGCGCAGGAGGTGGACTCGGCACGACTACCTTTTTGATGACGCCGTTCCTCGTCTTCTGTTAGCCGGCCAATTTTTGCCGGAGTCGCTCCGCCTGCTCCTCTTCGAGTTGTCGTTCGATCTCTCGCCGTTCATCTTCGGATAGATCGTCGAGTGTGACGGCGATGATGTTCTCCGGGTTGACGATGCTTCCGTCTTTGGAGTCGGAATTCATCATGTAGTCTTCTAATTTCTTTCCCCAGCGGAGTCGCCAATTGTGTTCGCACGAAATTGGATCCGTGAAACACCTAGGTGATGGGAGTCGCCAACCGCACTTACGTGTGCGATGAACGGATGCTTTTCGAGCAAAGCAACAAAGGATAACTATCGTACTTACGCGTACGACAAGCGATTGCTTTCCGAGCAAAGCAACAAAGATCTTCTTACTTACGTGAAGAAGAAACGACTGTTTTACGACGCAAAACAGCAAAGATCTACTACTAAGATAAAAGATAAAAGGTAAAAGATTGATTTGATCGATTGTTGGATGATTTCAATCGGCCGTCACCCTTTACATATTTATAGGGCGGCTGGTCTTCCCGTAGGAGGTTCGGACTCCTAATCCTAATCTGATTACAAATATATCTCTTTCCTTGCTTAAAGGATCTGGATTCTACCGTACACGTAACTTTCCATACAAACCAAGATAGCTTTCTAAATCTTAACTGCTTCGGACGCCGACATCCGGACTCGTTTCGGCGCACGGGATATCCTTCCTTAACAAACTGGATAAACTTCCAAATCTTGTAGGACTCTCCTTGATTGCCTCGCCGCGTTTCTTGCGCCTCAGGCTGAAGTCTCTAGCGTCGGGTAAGTCTTGAAGGGTAGTACTGCAATTCAGACTTGCTAAAGATGGTCCTTCACGGGTGCTCGGGGACGAACTTGGACCGCTCGGGAATCCGCCGAATGCTCGGGGACGAACTCGGACTGCTCGGGGATGAACTTTGTACCGCTCGGGAGTCGGCCGAGTACTCGGGAAAAAACCCCTCGGGGCTGGAGACCTTCTCGGGGCTGGGTCACTCGGTATCACCAGTACTCGGGGTCGATGTCGCTCGGGGCCGCCACTGTTGAATACCCAGAGGTACCGCTCGTGACTTGATGGCGTAGTGGGCGCTCGGGGACACCTCAAACGGGCACCTTCGCACTTTGGGATATGACGACTACTCGGGATGCAGTGAGCACTCGGGGGCACTCGGAAACGCCGCGAGCACTCGGTATCAAGTATACCGCGAGCGTCCAGGCCACTCGGCTGTATTAATCCTGCATGTAATAGTAAACACTGCATCCATACTGTTAGTTTCATCATCTCAACTTCCAGTAAACCTAATACTTAATTTGGCCCACTGAATAAACCTTCAAGCCAAATTACGCTGCAAACAGCACGGCCGTCGAGTGGTCCTCGCCATCGGTGGGAGTACTCCGGCGGTAGCCTAAGACTGAAGGAGCACGACGATCACCAACGTGAGGTGCGGGAGGCCGAGGGAGGCACCTCCCGGTGATGGGCGTCATCGGTGAGCTCGGACACGACGGCGGCAGAGCCTGGAGTGAGGGGATAGATCGGGTGGCTCTGGACACTAGTAGCTTGGAATATTTTCACCGGCGGCTTGACTAAATTAGTGGGTTTGGTCGCCAGAGGCTCTCACTTCACTGGGGAGAGGGTGCCGTGCGGAGCTTTCAAGGAAGGGAATTAGGAGGAGAGAGGGAGTTTAGAAGAGCAATACCGGCGGGGAGAAATCTCCAGCGAGCTACGGAATGGAGTAGAGAAACGTGGGAAGGAGGAGGGCTCGCCCTGGTTGGGATTGGGGAAGAAGAGAGCTAGGAAGAGGGGACAGCTGCGAGAGAATGCGCTAGGGTGCTCGGGCAAAGGAGCAGAGCAGTGAGGAGGAAACGGAGGGAGGCTACCAGAGAAAGGGAGCGGCTCGGGAGGTGACTAACCCTGGGCGGCGGCAATGAGCAATGGGGCTCGGCCTGAAGAATGTGAGAGGAGGAAGATGGAAGCTCAGCCAAAGGCATGGGAAAAATTCCTGGACAGGAAAAGTTGGGGAGAAGAGGCTCGGGCATTAATGGGGAAAGGTTGGCCGGTGCTGTTGAGCACAGAGAGGAAATAGGAAAAGGATACAGACGCGGAGGTGGCACTGGTATCAATGGGACTTTAGCCGAGGCTGGTACAGAGATGAGGGAAGAGTTAGGCAGAAGAAGTGAATGCGTGGCTTGGCTCAGTAGTGAAATAATGAGGAAAACCAGGATAGCAGGACGGAAGATGACATTGCATAGCTAGGATATTTTTGAGTAAAGTTTCAGGGGAGGAATCTGGATAGAGGACACGGATTATACTTGAAGAAGTAGACTCACGATATTGAGAAAATATCCTAAGTGACTTTTATGTAAATTCTTGTACTGCTCGACATGGTGGAAGAACATTGTACATTCAACAACGGTTAAAGTAATTCCAAGGTTGCTTGAAATGTCTGTATTAAACTCATAGTACTATTTCTTGATGACATTAGAACAATTGCAAGAGGATTTGGATCTCGAAACTTCTCAGAAGAAAGGAGCTAGTGTTCAGAATTTACGCGCCGTACACGCCCTTGGTAATCTAAGCATTTATAGTATTGTGGCGGAGTTAGAATAACTTAGGAATTCGTGGTGCATTAGGGATAACATCTGTATACTCGTGTATACACTTAGGGATAATGGCGGAAGCAACGGAGGGGACTGATGGTTAGGGCCTCGGTGGATTAGGGTTTCAGATGAAGAAGCGAACTGGTGTCAAGGTGCAGATGTCCACATGTACTCGAAAGTTTTAGCGATTATGTGGTTGTGATGGAATTAAGATGAGCCTAGGATGTTATGGTGAGCCTAGTTTTGACAAGCGCCACTAGTATATCCCCTTATACATAGAGGTGTCCGGTGATAAGCTGACACACGCACACACATATACAGGGGCATATGCATGCAGGGAGCTGCAGGTGCGCGTGCATGGAAACGCAGGAAATCCGGCAGGGAAAGATAGGCGGGGAAAAGACATGCGAGATTTGCCTTACGTCGAGGGACGCAAGATTGAATTCGGGGGATGGTGATGGGGTCTATTCACATTTGCCGAGCGGAAAATGGTATCACTCGATAGGTATACCAAGCGATGACAAGATTACGGGAGCGACGACGAGATTTTTAAATTTAGGTTTATTTAAGAGACTATTGATATTAGCTCAGAAAGTTTTTGTTAGCCCTAATTTTTGAGTTTCGAAAATTTAGGATGTGACACCCAGATTGTCACGCCCCGAATTTCCGAAACCTAAAAATTAGGACTAACAAAAACTTTTTCGTTAATAATGTCAGCTGAAAATACACTTAATTAAAACTTTAGTTCAAATCATGATGAAGCTAAATGCCAAACACGAAACCCTTGTCTTTACGTACCTCTATCGATCTCCGTTTTGTCAAAACCCTAATTCCCCGAAACTTCGTCCGACAACACGGACAACTGCGTTCAACACCTGATTCCATATGTGGTTACTTACTCTTGCATTCCCGCCACAAATGCACCTCCGGCATCCATCCCCTTTCCTCACTAGTCGGTTTAACCTAGACCGACATCTGCAGCTAAGTGCCCACACGGTAATTCTATGAAATTGAAGCATATACCTGGTACAAATCTCTTCCGAATGCCGTGATCTTCTGCCATCTACCTCGCTAGGTCATATCGCGAGCGTGTGCACATATATACTGCTTTTATATAAGCACATACACATTAAAACCCTAACGCAAGAATACCTTAATACATCATACGCTAATGTGCATCGGCGGCACCCTGCCAACGGCTGGACCCAAAACAAGATGAATGGACTCCCGCAAGTTTCCATATTCCTCCACCCCTTGCCGCGCTCTGAAACCCTAATTCCGAGCTCCCGATTCCTTTTATTCCTTTTTAAATCTAATTCCTTCTTAAACCCTAACTCGTCGACGTTAGCTCTGCCACAATCCTAAGCATATATATACGGGCCTACCGGCAATACTTTCCCAAGTCCTATCTCCCATGACTTCCTGTCATCATCATGGCTCCGGCGCCACTCTGTATACGCCTAATTTTTAGATGTATGTGGGTATATACACTGGAAACCCTAACTCACTTCTTCGAGCTAAGGGCAGGGTGAAAGCCCTAGTTCCTTTGTCTTTGTATTCTGGGACTTCCGAATGCTCGACATCTCTGTTCTGTCCGGCCTATCAAACCCAGCCCCTGACCATACCTTATCGCATGATCACCTCTCTCATCAGGTAGTGAAATATTTATGCACTACATGTGCAGGGCATACATAGCCTTAACTCCTTATATTAATCTAGGCTCTCACGTGCCGTTGTCAAGTCCATCCTCCTCTGTTAAAAAGAATCAGGGAAGCACCTAACTCTTCTTCTAAGCTCATGATGTGACCCATCCTATCACCTACCTTCAAACTCCTTAACTCGGTGCCATTGATTTCCTTGCCAATTTACCAGGCGTTGCCTAACTCTTACTATGCTACTATGCCCTGTAAGAGCATTCCCCTCCTTGCTGTCTCCACACAATTGCGAAATCGATCCAAGTCCAAAGCAGTAACTGCTCTCTTCCCTTCTGTTGCTTTTCCCAGCATTTTGCTAGCTGAAATCCCAAATGTACCAACCGACATGCATGGCTACTCCCTGCCGTGCAGGCCCAACCCCTCACGCTAGCCTTTCCTCAACTCCTTCTTCCTTCCCTATTTTCCTCTCTCCCATACAACAGAGCTCTACTTGTGTCTACAGCATCAAGCCACTGCCACCAGCAACTGCTAATGCTGTGCCCAACTCCCTAGGAGCTACGATGTTTGCACAGCAACAACACAGCATCGGCTATCTACCTCCTTTCTCTCCTTAACTCCCAACTTCTCCATTTATCTCCACCCGAGCCGCTCAAGTCAATGCCAATGCCCTCCATTGCTCTCCTTAACAACCAGCTTAGCTACTCCACCATCACCTCAATTCCCTCCCTCTGGGCGCAACTTATCTGCTCCGCCCCACCCTTCCTACTGGAGTTTCTATCCCAAGCAGCTGAGCAGCTGAAGCTCCTACTCTCCATCCTTTCCTTCCCAATCCATCCCCATACTCTGCCTCAACCCGAGCTTCCCCATAGCTCGCAAGATCCCTCGCCGCCTGTGCTTCCCTCCCCGCCGCCGGTGAGGCTCCCTGCTCCGAGCGCCGCCACCGGGTGGGAGCGAAACCCCGCTGCCGCTACAACTCCGGCCAAGACCGGGCCTCGCCGACGCCCCGTTCACCTCCACCGGCGCCCCCTCAATCCCGCCGCCTCGGCTCAGTACCGTGCCGCCGTTCCAAACCTCGTGCCGCGTCTCCCCACCGCGGCCCTGCCCTCGCACCAGCCACCATCTCGCCGCCGCTGCCACGACAACCGCACCCGAAGTGAGCTGCCTCGGCAAGGTCGCGCCACACCCACCGCCGCAGCTCCTTTCTTCCAAAGTTCCGGTTGCAAGCAACGCCGCCGCTAGCAGCTACCAAAGCCTGACGCCGATGAAGTGGTCCCGAGTGCCACCGCCGCCGCGAGCTTCTTCCTTACCCGCCTGCCCCTCTGCTCCAGCCAGGGGACTCAATCCAGTAAACGTTGTCGCCCGCATCCCGTCTACTCTACTCCCGCCGCGCCCCCTTTTCTCCATCAATCCCCGTGGCAGCACCACCGTAGCTACCCGAAGCTCGTCGGGACCACTCCCGAGCGCCGCCAGTCGGGCCCCATCCGCGGTCGTCACCTGTCTCCTCCGGCCGCCGGTTGTGTTCCATCCCGAGCGACATGAGCCTCAATATGGGCCGCTAACCGGGCCGCCTCTCCCCTCCTCTGTGGTAAGTAACTGACGGGTGGGCCCCAAGTTTTTGCTGGACCCACCGCTAGTTCCGCCTTCGGCAGTAAGGCGTAAAGTCAATAGGAGGAAAGCGGAAAGACTCCTCAAAACCGGTCCTTCTTTATCTAAAACTTGGTTCGTTGGTTCAGTCGGTTTAGGGATTTCCTGATCGATTTTTCACGATGTTCCGCTGGTTCTGAACTCCTGAGGTTAACTAGAAACTTTGTTGCAAATAAAACTTCAAATATGTTAACCATTTAATTTTTAAACAGAGAAGAGTAGGGAAGGGTTACTTTTCTTTTTCTTTTGACGCATCGTATATGCTGAAAATGATTAGTTCCAGATTACCAAGGTAATTCCTACATACGCCCAAGAATATTAAGCTTTCGTAGCACCTGGTGATCTAAAGGATTTGGAAATTTTGGAATAAGACCTAAAGAATACGAAATTCTTTTATGCAAAGAGAACATCACTTCACAACAATTGCCTAAAACTATTTTTTTCTTTTTTCTTTTCTTTTCTTCTTTTGACTAGCGTCCAGAACACCTAAAGCATGAGGGTAAAACAGTTTGAAGCTCTTTGGAACTTCTGCAAGCTATGGAACACGTGATTCGGGCATATATCCCAAAACCTCGAAGTTAAAACCCCTAGTGTGCCTAATTTATCTAGTGGGTGAATGCATACGTTGTCATGATCGTTAAGCCCAATCGAAGCTTCAAGATATCGTGACCTAACCTTGCCACCTTCGCTTTTCCAAGTAGAACTAAGACCAGATGTAAGTTCACCTCGCTAACAGTAACTGAGAGAAACCCTAAAATGCACCCGCTCTTATACGGTAGTAGCTAAAATCAACCCTAATTATAACATTCTTGCTAACTAACCTAAAAAGAACTAAAGTTCCAAATAACTTCATAATTAGGGACAAACATACTTAGGAAAGTATCATCATTTCATGTGGCCTAAAGCTAGCAAAGGAACCATAACACGCATAGTATTCTGTTAAAAGAAAATACCCGACTATATTCCTCAAACCCTAACGATCTTACGAGGCACGGGAACCCTAACGCGATAGAAACCTAAAGTGGACGTCTTTGCCGGGATAACCTAGAGCTCCCATATCTATCATTTTAAAGCTCCATAAAATCACGATAGTTAATCCGACGCATTGTGGTTGCATGAATTGATAATTTTAGTTTTGTGCTCGATGTTCTTGGTTCTTTCTTGCATCATTGATTTATTCGCCATTCTTGCGGCGTGTAGATACCGACGTTAGGGAGATATCGTACGAAGGAATTTGAGCAGCTGTCGAATCGGGTTCAAGACCAAGACCCGGACAAAATTGCCAAGCAAGCATTCCCACTTTGATCATGTTGAATCCTATATTTGTGAAACATAATTACTTTGTTTGCGAACCTTGCATGCTATGTTAATAACAACGTTATTTTATGCTAGAGTAGTTATGCCTAATAGGTGCATGTGACGTAGGTCTGGAATCTGACCCTTGTAGCCCTAGGAATATCTAGTCGGTTGATATTCGACCAACCAACTAAGTAGGAATATAGGCTTTAGCCTTGCTTAGACCTGCTGTAGTTAAACTAAGTTTTATCGGTACGATGGGTATGGGAACAAAAACCCTCGGTTTGTTTATACATTCCAGGGAATCTTTTTAAAAAGAAATATTTACCAAAATCCCAAAAGAAATGATAGAGGATTCGGATTCGGGCAAGAATGCTAAGGGTGTTTGGGGTGGTAGAGTAGCCGATCGCTACTTGAGTCAGGAAAGGGTAGGGTAGCCGGTTGCTACCTGAGGTAATGAATGGTAGGGTAGCCGGAAGCTACCTGAGGTGATGAGTTGAAGTTGGAGTCTTGCTTGAATCAGTTAAGGACCGGACCTAAGTGCCGCTGAATCAGTTCCCCTACCGTACGTCCACATGTCCTTTATGGGAAGGACTTGACTCAGTAACCCGCCTAATATTAGGGTTCGGACCCGTGGGAAGTTAGAAGGAAGTGCTAGGTGGGATATGTATCCCTAGAGAATCTCCACGGTGCTACATGGGTAGAGATTCTTAGTGAGCTCCGTTTAGACGTGGGTACAGATTCGACACAAAGATGAGCGTTTCTCCAGATTGTGGTGTCAGGCCGCCTGGGCACAATCGGAGTTGAGGTAAGTCTCATTTAGCGGGTCCGGCTCTAGTGTGAACACGGGCGAAAGGTCTCGTTGTAATAACCCTGTTAGTATACATCGCGAAGTATACCTAGGGTGACCTACATCTTGTGGGTAAAGCCGTACAACCTCTGCAGAGTGTTAAAAACTATTCGAATAGCCACGTCCTCGGTCATGGACATGAACTGGAAAGGCCACACACTGGTTAGACTGAGTTTTGTTTGTGAAAGCTGGGAAATGGGATTAAGGACGTGGGCATGATGTGTCCACAGGGAGCAATTTACGCTACACGGCTGGTAGCAAGGAATTGCTGAAGAAAAGGCTGGCTGTGCTGTCCGGGACAGTACGAGCTGGAGCCAAAGGGTAGGCGGTGATGAGCTGGGCTATCCTGCTGAGGAAAGATGAGGTAGCAGGGTCTACCTCGAATGCTGACTTGTTACTTCAATGATCTTCGATTTACAAAATTGCCTTGAAAACTACTTACATGTATTTAAAATAAGAACTTACATTTCCGCACAACTTGCCCTTAGGATAGAGCTATCCCTTGATTCATACCCTGCATGAAATATTGCCGTATATTTCCTCCTGTGGGGACAGCTTGTGAGTACATTCAATGTACTCACCTGGCTTGTTGATTTGGCCAGACGAAGAAGACACACTACTGCAGATAGACCCTCTCCTGAACCCCCTCCACTGACGGGCATAAAAAGGTCCGTCGCTGGAGGGGAACTCCACCGACGGACGGAAAATAGCCCGTCAGCGGAGAATGCAGCAAAGCAGAAGGTGAGGAGCACCACTGATGGGCGCCAAAATAGCCCGTCAGTGGAGATGAACATGAGGAGGGATAGATGACGCGTCATTTTCACTGACGGGCTCTTGTTAAGAGCCCGTCAGTGGAGATGACAACTCCACTGACGGGCTCCGATGTAGCCCGTCAGTGAAAATGTGAACATATGACGTGCCATATCACTGACGGGCCCTTAAATGCTGCCCGTCAGTGGAGATGTTGTCTTCACTGATGGTTATCTTTCGCGTCCGTCAGCGGTATTTGGTGCATACGTTGCTTATGAATCACTGACGGTGCCCTTTTAAGAGCCCGTCAGTGGTGCTCCTCACTATAAAACCAGAGCTCGCCCTTGTTGCTGGCCAGTGCTCGCGCGCCAACCGGCCAGCAGCAAGCGCCGCCGTCCCCCCAGCTGCTGCCGCCGCCGCCGCCCCCCTTCCCCCCCAACCCACAACCACTTCTCCCCACTCCCCAACCCTCATACCTAAGCTCTAGAGGGACTAGATCTAGATCTAGATCTAGATCTAGATCTTTTTGCTCCTCCTCTCACTCTCTTCATCCTCCTCATCCTCTCACTCTCTCCCTCCTTCTCATCCTCTCACTCTCCCTCCTCCTCATCCTCTCACGCTCTCCCTCCTCCTCATCCTCTCACTCTCTCCCTCCCTCCTCCTCATCCATATTAATTCTTCACCCATTTCTAGCTCTCTCTCATTCTCTCCCTCCTCCTCTCACTCCCACTCTCTCCATTATCATTTATCACCGAAAAGATCGCTAGCGCTCGGTAATAATGCTCGCTAGTGTTCTTTTCATTTCGTATATGTATTTGATGTGATTTTCGGTTATCGAACTGATTAGTTTCGTGTCGTAGGTGTTGATCGATGGATCGCAGTTGGATGTACGACAACCGGGCGACAGAGAGTTGGGCTATGGCTTTGAACAAGTTTCTTGATGTCGCCGAACGAGATATGAGGACAAAAGGTGGCACGAAGATTTGTTGTCCATGTCGCGATTGCAAAAATTTGGTAATGTTCGATACGAGAGGGAGGGTGACGGTACACCTGGCGCTTAAGGGTTTCATGTCAGGCTATACATGTTGGACATGTCACGGCGAGGAGGAGGAAGATCAGGTGTTACAGCAAGATGCCGAACACGGAGATGACGAAGAAGACGAGGGGAGTATCGAACCTGACGCCGAAGGAGAAACGGGAAACAATTTGGCCGATATGGTGCAGGACGTTCACATGGTGGAGCAGGTGGTGATAGATCCCGAGGATGAAAGAGAGGCTGCTAAGTTCACGAGACTAGTTGAAGACTCACAAACCCCGTTGTATACCGGTTCCGATCCAGAGCACACGCGTCTGTCGGTCACGCTGGAACTTCTAAGGATCAAGGCAGCCCATAATTGTCCGGACGAAGGCTTCGGCGAGACACTGGCTTATCTTGCAAAAGTTTTTCCCAAAAACAAATTGTTGCCTACTAGCACCGATGAAGCCAAGAAGGTTGTCTGCCCTCTTGGATTGGACGTGCAGAGGTTCCACGCGTGCCCGAATGACTGCTTCATTTACCGCATGGAGCACGAGAAGCTGTACAAGTGTCCTACGTGCAACACATCCAGATTCAAGTGGGGTAGAAACCAAGCCGATGATGAGGACCCAGTGACGAGTGGCGCTCCCGCAAAGGTTGTTTGGTATCTTCCAGTCCTTCCCCGTTTGAAGCGTTTATTCGCTAACAAGAAGGAGGCAAAGCTGATACGTTGGCACGCCGAGGGGCAAAAAAGTGATGATGGCGTGATGAGGCACCCTGCCGATGCTTCGCAGTGGCGGGCAATCGACGCCCAATACGATGATTTCGGAAAAGATCCGAGGAACATCAGGTTCGGTATGAGTACGGACGGAATCAACCCGTTCAGCAACATGAGCAGCAGACACAGCACATGGCCCGTGATTCTATGGATGTACAACCTTCCTTTGTGGCTCTGCATGAAGCGAAAGTACATACACCTCTCTATTCTCATTCAAGGGCCGAAGCAACCTGGCAACGATCTGAACGTGTACCATCAGTTGTTGTTCGAAGAACTCGCTACACTATGGGAACCAGGGGCCTAGGTCTGGGACGCTTTCCGAGAAGAATATTTCAATCTGAAAGCGCTGCTGTTCACGACGGTCCAAGACTATCCCGCGTACGGATATCAATCCTGCTAGTGTGTTCACGGATACAAAGGATGTGTTAAGTGTTTGGAGTTTACAACAAGTCTACAGTTAAAGGGCTCTAAAAAAATCGTTTTCATGGGCCATCGAAGGTGGCTGAAACAGAACGACCCATGGAGGCAAGAGAAGGAGTTGTTTGATAATACTGTTGAGATCCGTTCGGCGCCCCGGGAGAAGATAGGGGTAGAAATCTATGACATCGTGAACACAATGCCCCCGTTACGCCGGGTAAGACACAACCGCCTGTTTCCATGCAGGACGGCGTCTGGAAAAGGAAATCCGTGTTTTGGGATTTACCTTACTGGAGATTCCTAAGCACACGTCACAGCATAGATGTCATGCATGTTGAAAAAAATATGTGCGACAGCCTGCTTGGTATCCTGCTAAACATGTTAGACAAGACAAAAGATGGACCAAAGGCACGAGCTGACATGGAATACTTGGGTATAAGAAAGAAGCTGTGGGCAACCAAGCAAACAACCAAGTTGGGCACGGGTGCAATCAGAATCAAGACGGACTGTCCCGCTGCTTGTTACACCCTGAGCAAAAAAGAGATCGTTAGTTTCTTGGAGTGCCTCCAATGTGTCAAAGTTTCTTCCGGTTACTCAGCAAACATCGGGAGATTAGTTGACATGAAGACTCGCCGACTAATTGGTATGAAGTCTCATGATTGTCATGTGATGATCACGCAGATACTTCCTGCTGCAATAAGAGGTCTCATGGAGCCGGGGGTCCGCAAGACAATCTTGAATCTCTGTAACTTTTTCAACACGATATCACAGAAGTCGATCTCGGTTACGCATTGCCATAAACTGCAGGAGGAGATCATTGTCATACTATGCGAACTTAAGATGTACTTCCCTCCAGCATTCTTTGATATCATGGTACATCTCATGATACATATCATCCCGGAGATACTGGACCTAGGTCCCGTTTTCCTACACAACATGTACCCCTTGGAAAGGTACAATGGGATTGTGAAGCGCTACGTTCGTAACAGGTCACAACCGGAAGGTAGCATCATCCAAGGCTATGTTGCCGAAGAGTGTGTCGAGTTCTGCACGGATTACTTGGCTGATCAAAAGTCTATCGGTGTTCCTGTTTCGCGCCACATGGGTAGGCTCGATGGTGAAGGCCATGCACGCGGACAGAAGGCGATACATGTTTATAATTCAGTACCGAATAGATCAGCTGACTACGACAGAGCATATCTCATGGTGCTGCAACACCTTACTGTGGTGCATCCTTATCTCTGGATGCACATGGTGAAGGTCAAAAAAGAAAACCCGAAAAAGGGAGAAGCGTGGCTCTCGAAAGAGCACAACGCGAAGTTCGCAAGCTGGCTAAAGAACTACTGGTATAAAAGGACTCTGACAAATGATGAAGAAGAGACGGTCAAAATGTTGTCACAAGAGCCTGCGAGCAAGGTCCTGACATTTCAAGCATATGATATCAACGGATACACATTCTATACGGAGGCTCAAGACAAGAAAAGTACGTACCAGAACAGTGGGGTGACGATAGAGGCTAAAACTGGAAACCGTAAGGACATATACTACGGCATTATCGAAGAGATTTGAGAACTGGACTACACCGTCACAAAGATCCCCATGTTTCGTGTCAGATGGGCGAAAAATGTCCATATGGACGATGACAAATTCACTACCGTGACTTTACCTCCCTCGACATCTATTGACTCCACACAGGTGAAAGCAATCAGTGCGAAAGATGAGCCTTGGGTACTAGCTAAACAGATCTCGCAAGTGTTTTACATAAAAGACCCGAAGGAAAAGAAGCGCCATGTCGTCAGAAAAGGGAAAAGGAGTATTGTCGGAGTCGATGGTGTAGTTGACGAAGAGGACTATGACCAATTCGACGACCCGGACTCCGAGCCAGAAGATACTAATAAACGGCCAACCAAAAGGAGCAAAGGTACTAACGATTCCGAGCCCTACATCAGACGCACCCACGCTGAAGGACTAACGTATACCACCAAGAAGATTACTATTCACGAGAAGATTGTCGAAGACGACGAAACCTAGCGAGCTATGTGTGTTTGTATAATAATGTCTATGTTTGGATGACATTATATTATGTGTATGTGTAATGGTGTAATATTGTTGACTCGCGCTAAACGACAAAATCGTAAAACCCTAACCCGCGACGACACAAAAATGCATCTCCCAAAATCTAAAACCCTAAACAAAATGCATCTCCTAAAAAACCTAAAACTAAAACCCTAAACAAAATGCCCTACCCCAACAAAAGAAAAACATAGAATGCATCCAGCAAAAACCAAAAACAAAAAATGAACTACACTGACGGGCATATTTTAGATGCCCGTCGGTGTAAAGACCACCACTGACGGGCAGACCGTGAGGCCCGTCGGTGTAAAGACCACCACTGACGGGCCTAGAAGGGCCGACCGTCAGTGGTAACGCTACCACCACTGACGGGCCCAGAAGGTCCGACTGTCAGTGGTAACGCTGCCACCACTGGTACTGCACATCTTTAGTCCCACCTCGCCGAGCGAGCAGCGCGCACACTAGCTTAAAAGGACAGCTGCGCGTTGGGCTTTCGAATTCCTTACAACGTTCACTGATACTTCGAGCCGCCGCTGGTCCCCTGCGCGGCCTGGGCTCGTGGGCCTGGGCGCTGTGCTCGGGATAGGCCTCTGGCTGGTCCCCTGCGCGGCCTAGGCTCGTGGGCCTGGGCGCTGTGCTCGAGATAAGCTGGTGCGCCCAAAATTTTTTTAATAAACTTTTATTTGCCAAGAATATTATATACAATATGCCAAGAATGAGCAATAAATAAAAAACAATATAGACATTAGGCCAAGATTAAAACAATACAAATATACCGAACTGGATACCACTGACGGGCGGCATTAAAAGGACCGTCAATGGTAAGTTCCTGACCCTAACGCAGAACAGTATCACTGACGGGCGTCAGTTAAGAGCCCGTCAGCACAGTAGCACTGACGGGTGGAATTAAAAGGCCCGTCAGTGGTAACGCTACCACCACTGGTAGTGCACATCTTTAGTCCCACCTCGCCGAGCGAGCAGCGTGCGCATTAGCTTAAAAGGGCAGCTGCGCGTTTGGCTTTCGAATTCTTTACAACTTTCACTGATACTTCGGGCCGCCGCTGGTCCCTTGCGCGGCTTGGGCTCCTGGGCCTGGGCGCTGTGCTCGGGATAGGCCTCTGGCTTGTCCCCTGCGCGGCCTGGGCTCGTGGGCCTGGGCGCTGTGCTCGGGATAAGCTGGTGTGCCCAAAATTTTTATTTTATATTTGTTCACTTCTATTTTCCATAAAAAACCTAAAACTAAAACCCTAAACAAAATGCCCTACACCAGAAAAAGAAAAACATAGATTGCATCTAGCAAAAACCACTAACAAAAAACAAACTACACTGACGGGCATATTTCGGATGCCCGTCGGTGTAAAGACCACCACTGACGGGCCTAGCAGGGTCGCCCGTCAGTGATTACCCACGGTTGCCCTAACCCTAGCTAACACCACTGACGGTCCTGGAATGGGAGCCCGTCAGTGATAACCCCCTGTTGCCCTAACCCTAGCGAACCCCGAACTACTGACGGGCATTTATTGTGAGCCTGTCAGTGGTAACTAATCCACCACTGGCTGCTTCCTATCCGCTGATGGGCCTTTATTATATGCCCGTCAGTGGTACTGCATATCGTATATAAGCCATCCCGCACGTTCATTCGAACCAGCAACGAGGCAAACCGAAGCCCCGACGCCGCCAGGCTGCTCCGACGCCCGACGCCCGCACCGCCCGGTCCGCCTCCGTCGTCCACTCGCCGAGATGGCCTCCCCGAGCCATGCTGCCGCCGAAGCCGCCGCCGCCGTCTCCCCTGCTGCCGCCGTCTCCCCTGCCGTTGCCGAAGCCGCCGCCGTCTCTGTTGCCGACGCCGCCGCCGCCGTCTCCCCTGCCGCCGCGTCCGTCGACCGCACCGCAACCGCCTCTTCCCCTGTCAAACCGGCGAGGTACGTCACCCTTGTTCCCTTGTTCTTTCCTTCCTCCGCATCCTTCTCCTCCATTCCTTCACTCCCTCCCTCCGTCCCCCCCCTCTCCCTCCTCCGATCCAAATGGTGCCTCGGCAACCCGCTCTGCCAATGCAAGCTCTCTCGGTCAGTCTGTCCATTGAGCAGTTAAGCCAAGCATACACGTTTTCAGAACCCTCATCATGGTATATTTGTTCTTATAAGGCTGTTGCTGCAGTTTGTTTGGAATTCTGTGCTATTATCGGATGCATAAAATTTATTGGAACCTGAGGGGTATGTGCAGTTTTCCTTTTGCAAAGTTGTGAGCTAAGCACGAAACTATTTAACGTTACACATGACACGCCACATCATAACTGCATGATACGCCTACAATTATTTTCTTGTTCATAGGAAAACTCATGAATAAACATAACAAAAATGTCCAAATATGAATGCTAAGTCCTCAAAGCTTTGCTTTGGTTTACTGAAAGACTTCTATAGTTTCAAAAAATAGTTGTATAGTTCTTGCTGGATATTGCTTGTTCTATGTTTATAGGTTCACAGGCTTAAAAAAGGATTGTTTACAATTGTAGTCGGCTGGTAATGTCGGGAAAAATGCATATTTAATGGCAGTGGGGTTAATGTTAGCAATTTAGGTCAGATAGTAAGTCAAGTGATGTGCGCTCAAAATTTCTATTAGCTTGATAGTATTGTGAGTAACATTTGGTTGTTCTCGAGCTAGTAGTAGGCAATGGGGCAGTTAAGGTATTTTTTCTGGTAGTACTTACATACATCAATCAAGCAATGGTGGCAAGTCTTTGTGTAGAGATTGCTAGAAGTCAGAAAGGAGGAGACTTGATAGTTATGTTACTATTTATAAGATTGAAAGTATGGAAGTAATTGAGCTCATGATTTTGTGCTCTGCAGACCTAGAATTGTGGGCATTATTCTATTCCTCGCTAATCCCTGCCACGGTTGTGAATTTGGAATGGGAAAAGGGTGACTTCATTGTTGTCTCATTTAGAAACAACATTATAGTGTTCAATTGATAAGTGTAGCGCACAATTTTCTGGCAGAATCCAAACAAAATCAAAAGGGGAGTTTTTTCTCCATAGTCCTAGAAGAAACTTGGTTTATTATGCCATGTAAAGAGAAGATTGGGTGCAGAACATTCTCGTTTGCTCTTTCCTAACATTCTTTTCTTTGCAACTAAAGTTTTCTCACAATTACACAAGTTTGTGCCTTAAGTTCTTGGTGTGTAATACTATCATGGTGGAATGATATAAAAGTTAGATGAAGCAGTTTTAACGGATATGCCTTGAGCACTTCCATTGCTTCCTGTAGTATTCCCGCTGGGGCGCCGACCCGAGCAATAGAGCCCGTGGGGGTCGCCCTCGGCGTGGTGGCACCGTTCGAGCCGCCTAGGGAACAAGCCCCCGTTGCTGCCGTCACAGCTGCCGAAGATCAACCTGCCTCGGAGTCCACCTCCTCCAGCGATGACTCTGGCTCCGAGTCAGCCTCTGAAGAGGACGTGGCACCCCAGGAACAACTACCACTCCCGGCCCCGACAAGATCTCAGACTTGGAGAAAAGGCAACCAGTTGCCGGACAGGACGTACGTTGTCACTCGAGTCGACGACGTCAGAGATGTTCCAGCGAGTCCACAGAAGGCCGCCCAGACCTTCAGCAACGCCTGCGGGTGCTTAGTCCGCGAACAAGTGAAGATCACATGCAAAGAATTCAGCCAGTTGTCTGAGTCGACCCGTGAAGCTTTATTGAGGAAACTATGGGACAAATACCAGATTCCCGCCGCCGACAAGGACAGAGTCCAAGCGGCAGCCCTTCGCATCATGGCTAGGGCTCTCAAGACTTGGCGATACGACGCACAGAAGGTCGTGGATGACGACTGGGATACGAAGATCAGTACAAGATGGCCGAAGATAGAAAAGGAAGACTGGGAGCAATTCGTTGCTGAAATAAGGAGTGCGGAATTCCAAGAGAAGAGTCGCTGGGGGAAGGAGCTTCGGGCTAAGAACAAGTTAGACCACAAGCTCGGAAGCCGTGGATACTTTGGGAAGAGGCCAAAGTGGGCCATAGAGGACGCCAAACTGGTCGCGGCTGGGAAAGCGCCTCCTTTTGCGCATCTCAGGGAGCCACGAGCCAGGGAGTATATGAGGGCGCATACAAGCTCTAACCCTGTGACGCGGTCACCAATTATACAGTCTGAAGAATTCTAGGAGGTGGCCAACCGGCTGGTAACATCTCAACTCAGTGTCTTTTCTTACGTAGTTAAGTTGTATCAAAATACGCTATCTTCTCATCATGCAATATAACTTGCAGATAGAGCTGAGCCAGTAGCCTGCAAGCTCACAGGACTCCGTCACGAGCTGCCCGAGGTGGAACGATGATCTGGCGAAGGCTCGACAGAAACCGGAGCATCGGGGCCGTATAGTAGGCGTCGGGGATGGCGTTAAGTGGGACAAGGTGTTTCCCCGAAACCCCGAGGGTCGCCGCCGCCCAAGGAGAGACAGCCAGGAGTACATGGATAATCTCCGTGAGCAAATGCGAGAGATCGCTGAGCAGACGTGGGTACGTATGCAAGTCCTCGCAGCGCAGGGCGGTGCGACGATGGTCCCCGATATCCAGCCGTCTGGTTGGAGTAGCTGCGCATCCGCCTCGGACGGCCGGCCGGAATCGCTGAATCAAATCGACAGCATCACCGTAAGTTCTGTACGCTAAAATGAGTCATTACAGTAAATCCTGATATCGTTGTCCTGACTTCAGTTAGGACGGCACATCTATCCCTGTTTTGCAGGAAGCCACTAGATGCACACTGACGGTGCAGATCCCTGGCATGAAGGTAAAGGTTGCGCACGGCCAGGTCTTCCCGACGCCGGAGGGGGCAATCCTGCACTGTGTTCCTATGCGGGAGCACTATGCGAAGGTGCAGGTGGACGTCATCCTCAACGACTACAACGATGTGTTAGTCCCTGTCCCCCCTGAAGAGGAAATGACACGGCTAGGGCAGTGCAAGAACTATTTCATCCAGTGGCCGAAGAGCCAAATTATTTTAGCTGCGGCATCCTCTCCTCGCACGGCTCCATCTCCTCGCACGGCCCCCTCGTCCACCAACCCGTCTCCATCGGTCGGACGATCTCCCTTGGGCCTCAGCCAGACAGCTCCGATGCTCAGAGACCTTGAAGACCATCTTGTCGGGGACCAGTACAGGGAGACGGGTATGCAGTCCCCGACGGCGAGGGACGAGCCGATGATCGATCCACCGGAAAGGCGCGAGGAGGATCAACCTAGAGGGAAGATTTTCTCTCCCGCCACACTTGCCGGAACATTGGAAGCGGCGCTGGCGGCAGGCAAGAGTCCTGAGCCGCTGCATAGGAGGAAGAAAAGCAAGAAGAGAAGGGCCGGCACCGGCGAGAAGGAAAGAAAGGAGCAGATGAAGAAATCTTTATCCTTCTTGGCATCGGCATCGTCATCCAAATTATCTACACGGAGCATGGGTCTCTGGCGATATGTTTACGAACCAGGTCAGGACTTGCTCCCGCAGGACGAGTTGGACAATCTTTCCGAGGACATGAAGGCGCTGCATGAAAATTACCTAAAGATGTCCAGAGAGCCGCAAACATTCTACCAATATTGGAAGGTCAAGGTGCCAAGAGATTACAACTTCTTCATGGAGAACGACCAGGACACCTTCGACCTCAATTTTGAAGACCTCTTCAATATGTTCAACCTCTACAGGCTCGACACCACGATGGTCAGGCTATGGACTCTCTATCAAGCCCAAGAGTGCAGACGTCTACAGGACTCCAATATCGGGATAGTCGATCCGATATGCATGAACGAAGGCTACGCTGATACCACGGACGGTCGAGACTTTCTACAAGAATATCTATCGTGTGTCTTCATCGTGCATAAGGACAAGGAGTACATACTAGCCCCCTACAACCCTCCGTAAGTCCTTTAACTTAGCACCGTATGAATTTTTTTGTTTTTTACGCATGTATCTCCGCCTTCTTACGTTCATTTGTTCACATTGACGCAGCGACCACTGGGTCCTCATTGTGATAGTTCCAAGCTGGGCCAAGGCATTCTACTTCGACTCTGATGCGCAGAAGAGATCGAACTTCAAAAATATCACTTCTATTTTGGATGCAGCCTTTTTCAGAGCCAAGTTCTCGGGCCATCAAAAAATACCTCCAAAAGCGACAAAAATGGTACACCATTACAAGTTCCCTTGCAGAGTTCAGCCCGAAAATAGCGTGACATGTGGGTACTACACCTGTGCCCATATGGACCTATTTGTCCGGTACAAGAACAAGCATTGGAAGGATATGAAAGAACTGAAGGCTTGGAGTGAGCTAGGACATCATTTGTACGATTGGCGTCAGGACTTTGCCTGCATCCAAAGAGTCTTCGCCAAAATCATCAATCTTGAAGTAATCAATCCAATGGGTGAATTCTACGCCGGCCCCCAGTTTCCGAAGCTAAACTTAAGCGGGAATCAGTAGATTAGTTGTTTAAAAAACTTTATTATGTCGCTCGTCAAATATACTTGTTTTCTTTCATACCTGTGATTAACGGTTACGTGAAGTGTTATGTCATTACGAATAAGTTATATCAAATTTTATATTTGTGAATATTTCTGAAATTTATGAAAATTTGTGTATATTTGTGAAATTTATGGATGTTAGTGAAATATATGACTATATTTGTGAGAATTGTGAATGTTTGTGAAATTTGTGAACATATTTGTGAAAATTGTGAATATATTTGTGCAATAGGTGCTGAATGGAGATGCACAACAGAAGCTCTACTGACGGGCACTTAACAAATGCACGTCAGTGGTGAAGCCCGTATGGCCAAGCTGTAGGTCCTACCACTAACGGGCGCATAGAGATAGCCCGTCAGTGGTGAGCCGCTACCACTGACGGTCTCTGATACATGGACCGTCAGTGGTGAGGTCCTACCACTGATGGTCGCGTATCAGACGACCGTCAGTGGTGATTGGTTTACACTGACGGTCCCCGTGCCCGTCGGTAGAGGTCACTCCTCCACTGACATTCCCAGGGTGACGGGCACCCCGTCCGTTAGTAGAGGGGGTTAAGTGCCCGTCAGTAGAAGCCCGTTCTGCAGTAGTGACATCAGTTCCGAAGATATGATTACGATCGCGAACGCTAGGGCGTAACCCCAGTCAGTTGCCTGTCGGGTATGGCATATTGATGGGCCACCACACCGTTGAATTCCGCTGCAGATTTATAGCCATTGGGCTACAGGTATCAGACTATTGACCTTGATGGTCTGCTCATATATTTCGCATTATGTTATAATCATATGTATAATCACAAGGGAGTACCCGGCTTAAAAACCGGGTACGCCACACAGATCTTCTTAGCGCTTTGGAGCGTGCTGATTCTTCTAAACTCATCATCATTGAGAGCGCCAAAGAGGATATCACAAGCTTGAGAATTCAGTTGCTTGTTCTTCTTATCGCTTTCAGTCAGCTCAGCTTCATTTAGGACAACAACTCCGTGTTCGATCCCTCTCCAGATCTCGAAGTCAATGGCTTCAAGATGCATCCTCATCTTGTGCTTCCAACCTGCATAGTTAGTACCATCAAAGATAGGTGTATGCGAAAAATTTCTATAGTTCTAGGTCTATCGACTAGAGGGGGGTGAATAGGAGATTATCAAATTTTTACCTAAATTTGTTGTTTAGCATGCAAGAGTGAAGCAATTTAAAGGTGAAGCAACAAATACCAAGCCAGATCTAGCTTAAATGAAGAATAACACTTAAGTAAAGAGCTAGAGAGGAGACTCAAGATTTATCCCGAAGTTCAAGTTGTTGGCAACAACTCTACGTCTTCGTTTGGAGAGGCTTGAGCACTTAGCTCCGAAGTCACACAGACTTCACCTTCTTCTCCTTGAGCCAAATTCACTTAGAACTTGCTCAATCACTCGTGGTGGATCTTGAGGTGATCCCCGAACCTTCACAAACATCTTGAAGGCGAATCCACAGATTGGAGCTCTCAACGATACCTAGCCGGCTAGGAGATGTCAAATCTCCAAGAGTAATGAGTCGAGATTACTAGACTCGAAGAAGCTCTTGCTTGAATGCTCAATCAAGTCTCAAATCTCTCAAATCCTTCCTCTCTCAAAGTAGATCTCAAAGAGCAAGAGGAAAGGGGAACACACAGTACGAGAGAGAGAATATTTTGCACAGAGTGTCCTCCCGAGCCCGCAGGGGGTCGGGAGCTATAAATAGGCACAGCTCAGAAAAGAGTCATTGGAGGAAAAGATTCTTCCTCGGAATAACCGAAAGGCGAACCCAGAAGCACCGAGTTTCAAAATAATGGTCATATTCTGAGGAACTCAGATGCACAGCGAAAGTCTTCAACTCAAAGTCGGTAGTTCCGAAAGGAGCACGGTCACATCGGGATTGAAGATTCTACTCCGTAGAGTCACTTCTAGAAGTGATTCCCGGTAGTGCCGACTTTGAAGAACGGTTAATCCGAGATTTGAAGTAATGACACGTTCTTCTCTCGCAAGAGGAAACGTGGTCAAACCGGAAATCAACTCGATAACACAACGCTCACAAAAGGACCTAAATCCAGAAAGGATTCTCGGTACAACCGGAACCGAAGCCGGTAGAACCGAAGACAAAACAATTTATAGTTGCACTAGGGGACACTAGATGGACTTTAAATAGTTAAGGCTAACAGGAATTTAAGAAAGGGTAATATAACGCACGCGTGCGGGTGAGGACGTTGACGTTGGAGGGGAAGAGCTGGAGGGCCTGCTTGGTGTCGTCAAGGGCACGACAGCGGTTGCCGAGGAGGTGGTTGACGTGCGCGCGGTTGGCAAAGAGGATGGAGTTGTCGGGGTTGGGGGCGGGGGTGGTGAGAGGCTCCATCTAGAGCACCACCAATACCCGCCGCTCCCACCGCACCACCACCACCACCACCCCAGTGCCTCTTACTCCTCCGACCCCAGCTCCTGCCGCTTCGTGGGAAGCGCCAGCGACAGGTCCATGACGCTCGAGCGCGCCATGTCCGAGTACGGCGGCGACCACGCACCCTCCCAAAATTCATTAGGGCCGGCGGCGGAAAGGGCATCTTCCGCGTCGAGGCTGGCAACTCTAGGCCGGTGCCAAGTCTGGGATCAGGGTATGACCGTGCTAGGGAATTTGTTGCTGGTGGTAGCTGTGCGGGGGAGAGATCGGAAGGGAGCTCTGGATCTGGATCGAGATCGGGAGGAGAGGATAGAGGAGAGAGAGGCGGCAGAAGAGGCGAGGAATAAGGGGCAAGGGGAATTGGTAGCTAGGGTAAAAGGAAATTGGCAGCGGTGCGAATCGGGCGCAAATTATTTTAGTCGATTGTTTATTAAAACCGGCTGAGATATTAATACTATCTTAGTCGGTTTTGTTATATGAACCGTCTTGGGTACTATTAGAGTCGGTTGAAAATAAAAATCGACTGAGAGTGTATGTTTTTTCAGCCGGTTAATTTTTTACAGTCAGGTTATGTAGCAAAACCGGTTAATGAAATCACTATTGCCGTCGGTTTTTTAGAAAACCGGCTGAGATAGGGGGTCCAGAAAAACCTTTTATGTAGTAGTGCATATTGCCCCAAAAGTTCTCTTGTTCTTTACAAACGTAAAAGTATTTGCATAAATGATTTTGCACTAATTTCTTTTGTCAAAACAAAATCACACATACAATGCCCAGATTTTGATTTTTAGTCACATATTTGCAAAAATGATTTCCACATAGATAATCTTTGCACAGATTGATTTTACAGAAAAAAAAATCCTTGCACAAATGCTATGCACTGCACATGTTACTGAGTTTTGGCACATGAAAGATCTTCTTGACTTATGAACAGATAAACACATGCCAATGCATTTGGATCCAACGAGCTTAACAGATCGGAGAAACCAAATAAATAAAAGAACGAAATGAATAAACAAAAGAACGAAATGACCACATGCATGCAAAACTAGTACCATACTTTTCTCCGGTGAATAAGAATTGCAAGAGAAAAATAATGAGCACTCTCTCACCCCCTCACTAGGAAAACTCACCCTGTCATCACGAACATGCACTCTCAAAGAAAGAAAACGGAAAACGTTGCTGATGCGCGGCGCATGGATGGCTCGACGGACAAACAGCTCGCCGACCGACCCGCCGACCGCAATCCGGCCGCTGGCGGTGAAGCACAAGACGGTGGATCTGGCCTCCCTGGCCTCACACTCCCTCGTAGTCGACGCATCCGAGCGGGCGTCCCTTGCACGCCCTCTCCCGAGATGGACCGAGGTGAGCACCGCCACCGGAGTCGGCCTGGACGTGCGACTGGCACCAGCGACGAGCCCACGCGCTCGATGCGGATCCTTAGCCTCCACCCCTTCACGGTGACGGATCGGAGGTCACTAGCACGACCTGCCGCCGCCAAGCACCGCGTCCACGGGGAAAGTCACCCCCTGTCGGGAACGTCGCTTGCTCCAGGCCATGCATGCCGTTGCCTAATCTATGGACTGCCGCCTGCCGGCTACGGAGGCCTGGGGGTAGATGGCGGACTGGCGGTGGAGAGAGCAGAGCGAGATGAGAGAGAATGATACGAGGAGAGACACGAAGTTGGATAGTTGGTTCAGTCATTAATTGGTCCTATACGATTGACTGTATACGTTGGTTGTATTCTGTCCGTATTTCTCTGGTAAATAATCATTGGTCAGATCAGGATGTATACTTGTCCGAACGAGATAAAGCGCACACTCGCGCCTGAGCTCCGAAAATCCTCACTCACTCTATCTAGGTTCCTCTTTCAACAAACAGTCCTTTTTCTGCTCGTCGGTCTCAGCATTGTTGCCTTGGTCTTCATCATTTCTTTTCTAGGTCCTTTCTGTAAACTCTGGGTTGTAATGCCTATCCATCTATGATGCAAGCTCTAGGGCCTTCTAGGCCCCTCCTACCTTCAAAAAAAAATTAGATGGCTAAGTTTTTCTAAAATTACTGGCCATGAATTATCTGAAAGCGGAGCACGAAGGTACCAAGAACATTTACAACTTAATTACGACACACCCAACAAATGGGCAAAAAAAGAAAATTACAAGCATGACCTTAAGAGAGAAACACGTATGCAACAAATGTCCTGTAAGTGCACAAAATTATAACCAGTTTATAAAGTAAGAGAAATGAATCCATAAAAAGCTGAAAGAACTAGCATTTTATCTCTTGTAGAATCTTGTTATCGTCTCTGTAATTATGCTTAAGGAACAATATTAACAAGGGAGTGAAAGAGTAATTTGGTGATTAAAAGAAGCGTACTAACATTGCATAAAAGTAAAGAACAATAATAAAAAAGACGGAAAAGAAAACGAGGAGCACGATATATGGTGAGCGTTTTTAAGGTAGCCAAGCTTAGATAATAGACGAGAAATATTTGATGAGTTTTATATGCATATATGAGAGTGAAGCATAACCAAGATATGTCTTGAACATTATGTACATATTCCTCACAACCACCATCTCCGTCCGATGTCTAATTGACATACGGCAACAATTAAGGTTTTATCCATGTACGGCGTAAAGCACGTGGTTGTGAGGGACCCGGTATTTTAAACCGATTCAAGAAATTCACAACTAGTGAAGACGGTGACCATAGCCGCTACCTGCGACGGACTATGGCCCACCCCCGTCCCGTGCGATATGCATATGACATAATGCGTATGACTCACCACGGCCTGATTGAGGGATCACGATTCCAAAAACATACGCCACAACGCGTATGACTCACTTTGGCAATGGACCGTACATTCACTTTGCACTTCATTTGAATCGAAATAAAATAACAAGTTCCTCCATATGCATCCGACCACACTCCCCATTCAACATACACGCATGACAGACGGGAGGTGGGGGCATATGTTGGACAGCAAGTATATCATCACACAAGCACTACGGTATGATAATAAACTAGCTGTCCACATGGGACTATATGAATAAATCATTCGGCGATAACCGGAAACATAGTCAAGTCGGAAATATTCATGCAACAGCGGAATAAAAGACCCAAAATCCGCAGTGGTGCATCAACCGCTGCCCAAAAGTCACCAAAATCCCACGAGTCGATAGCCAACCAAGAAAACCAAGCCGCTAGGCATCATCGAAGTAATTCTCGACCACTGGCTCACCTGCAATGATCTAGGAATATCCTAGGTGAGTACGAAGGTACTCGCAAGACTTATTCGTGCTTGATTAGATGTCCTACACATACTAGTATAGCAGCAATTAAACATGGTGCACTTTGATCTAACAGGGTACAAGCAGGAAACATGGCATGTATAGCATTAAGGGAGGAACACATCAACTCCCACTTACAGTTCAGATCTCGTATAATTCAAAACACAAACATGAGAACATCAATCATAACATTCCAAAGTTGTTTGGGGCAGCCCACGCCCATCTACTTTAATCAACCCCCTTGGACCGTCCCGGCAAATCCAACTACTATGGGAAATATCGAGTGCTCCTCACTCGGAGGTTGTAAAGCTCTAGTGACTGAGACTTGCCATCAGATAACCCATAGCGGTGAGTCCGGCGGTGACCATGAGGGTTCTCAACCTATCACATATTCATTCCAATCAATCTCTCGGTCCGTCACCGGCTGTCCAACTACCATGGATATAACGAGTGCTCCTCACTCGGAGGTTGCAAGGCTCCGAGTGACCGAGACTTGCCATCAGATATACCCATAGCGGTGACTTCCGCTGACGTCCACGCATGACAAGAGGAGTGCTACGATGGAGTAACCTCAGAGTGGTATAGCGACAAACTCTCCTTACACCTGGGTCGCATTCAAGACATCAAATATACCAGTCATATCCATCGTGCACCTACCCCCTTCGGCTCTCACATCTCACTTTTAATAATTCCAAGTTGATAGGGCATCAAGTTAAATTCTCAACCATCACAGAAAAATAACTTCTTAGAACAATCCTAAGTAGTTCCAATCATAAACTCTTAACCAAACATCCACATATTACTAGTAGTCAAGCATGTAATAGAATAAAAGCGATGCAACAAGCTCTGCTTGCCTTGGTCACAGAGTTATTAGTCTTGCGTTGAATCGTGAGCCTGGTGGTCTCCTTCTTCGAGCTCTATTGTATATATCACGAAGTACCGGAAACAAACGACAAAAGAAAAGCAATGAGTCCAACATGAATGCATGATGGATGATGCTGAGTGCAAGATTCTAAAGTGACTTATGGGTGATAGAAACCTACTGTAACAGGAATGTCTTGGTTTGGATGGGTAGAACTGGAGCTATAAACCTAACGATGCATGCATGTCCGTTTACCTTCAATTGCAAGTTCGAGTTGAAAATTACTACGCATAATAGATGGTCATGACTCAAAATATTTGTATTATAGTAGGGCTCGGCGATGCGAAACTTACACAACTAGAATCCCCCAAAACAGAGTTATATTCGTCAAGTTATGATTGATCAAAGATCGACGCTAAAAAGGGACGAACCATTTCATATTCAAATTGGTCTGAAGTTCAATTGCAATTATTGAAATTCCATTTAAACCAGATTGTAGGAAATTTCATGAGCTTTCTGAATATATAAAATTTGTAAATTTTGGAGCTACGGTTCAAAAGTTACGGCATTTCGAAGATCTATCGGGAAATCGATAAAACCCTAACCCTAATCTACGAAAAAGAAATTGCTACGTGCACCCGAGAAGCTACACTAGAAAACCTAACCATAAACACGCCCAGCTGATAGGTGGGTCCCGGGTGACAGCGCTGACTGGGCAGCTGAAACCCAGTCAGCAGCTGACTGGACCGCAGGGACCAACCCGCAGCCGCCACCTCACTCCATCATCTCCTCTCCCCCTTTCTCTCTCTGCATGCGTGGCTGGGGGCTCGGGACGGCGGTGGCCTCACCGGACCTTCGCCGGAGAAGACGCGGCGGCACTACGGGACTTGGCTAGCCCGGCTGAGGACAGTGGAGGAGGTAGGAGCTCACCCCGAGGACGATGCGCTGCGCGGGAACGAGGGGGAGGGTTGGGACGAGGCTAGCGACGGTGACCGGCGGTGAGAAGCTTCGGTGGACGACGGCGGCGAGCCTCAGGCAAGGTCCTGGAAAAACAGAGGAGGGGAGGGTGTTAGGGAGGAGAATGAGGTGATCGGGAGCTAGGAGATGAAGCTCGGGGAAAACCAGAATGGCTGCGAGGAAGAATGCGGCGGTGGCGAGGGTTCTGGCGTGGATCTGAGGAATAGAGGAGAGGGGGAGGTAAGAGAGGAGATGGGGAGCTCGGGGGAGAGAAAATGGGGGACCGGAGCTCACCAGAGACATGGGGATTCCTCACCGGAGCAGTGGCTGGCTTCGGGGAAGAGAGCGGCAGAGTTGCTTGGATTGCCAACGCGAGAGGAAGGGGAAGCTAGGGTTGGGGGAGAAGAGAGGGGGCGCTGTCCGAGCGGGGAATTTAAAGGGCGGTGGCGGTCGGAACGGTGGTGGCGCGCCGCCCACGCCGGCCACCCGGCGGATGAGACGTGGCGGCGGGGTCCTGACGGGTGGGTCCCGTGCGTCAGGTGAGAGGGGGAAGGCGCAAAGCACCGGTGGCGCCTTCCCTTGGTGAAGGCAGAAAAAAGGAGGGGGAGGCGGGTTTGCGGCGCTGGCGGGTCTAGCAGGCCGGCCGAATGGGCCTCGGCCCAGAGCCATTTGATTTTTTTCCTTTTCTTTTTCTTTTTCCAAGCTGAGTTAATTTGTAAAATAAATTTGGGCATCCAAAATAGCTCCAAATTAGTTGAAATTTTTACAGGATGTTTATATTTAAGTTTAGAACCTACCATAAGATTTTTAAGCCATTTGGAGCTGTTTTGACAGGACTTTGAATTTGAATTCAAATTTGACCTAAAGGAGGTTTGAACTATAACTAGGTCATTAAAATTTTAAAAAATTCCAAAAATTTATATGTAGGTTGAGTTATCATGTTCATGGTTGTTTACCAATTTTGAAGACTTTTCATCCACAGGATCACTGCATATCCACCTAGCCCTAATCCTGCCACTCTAGGGTTTGAATTCAAACACTTTAATCGAGCTAGCAAATGCTCATAGTTTTGGATGGAATTTTGAGAAAGGGGACATTGGGGTAGGGATTCAGCTCTGGCATTATTGATCTTCTCCACACCTGTTATTGCTAATGTTGGTGTTTAATACCCCAAATAAGTTGATTGGTGTTTGCTGAAATAACCACCGAGGATGAGATATGTACGTATTCTATAAAATATAATTGTTGTAAATTTAGGTTTATGCAAGGTGGATACGGGGATGATGACATGTATGCATGGATGAATGCTAAAATCTAAACGTAAGAAATGGGCATTACAGTGGTCTTCATGTTTCTTACACCGAGGCAATTAAAGGGTTCGAGATAGCTTATGTCACTCTGGTATCTCTTATGTCGATCCTCCAAGGCATTGACATCCGTTATGTCCTCTAGGGAAAAATGGTATGCAATCAATGTTCGCACAACCATCATGGAGAATATTATCATCATCATATAGCATAACTCAACTAAATTAGCACATCTCAATCATAACTAAGCTAGGATTCCTTCATAGCCTCAAGAACTAAATGGATTACTCAAGATTCAAACCATAATACATGATCAAAGTGATAATAAGAAAGATATGGAAATGGTACGAGTAATTCACAAACAAATCTACAACGAACAAAGTACAAAAATAGACAAGTTCAGATGTTAAACTATGGGGGAAGCCTAGGATGACAAAGGTGATGGCGGTGGATGGATGGATCTTTGATCTCCATTGGTTATTGGTGAGGATGGTCTCCTCCCTAGATCCAATTTAGGAGCTCTTTTCTCTGTTCTTTCTCTTCTCGGGGTGTTTAAGTTTCTCTCGAGTCCAACGCCGCCAAGGGGTTTTATTAGACGAGGCGGACCTTTCCTCTCTCGCCAATAATAATCTTCTGATCAGATATGGAAACCAAGGAGGACATAAACGCTACTTATGATATCTACAAAGGGACGATTTTAACTAATTGTTTGTCTTGCCACATAGGATAGTTGATGTAGAGGAGAAGAGGGGGAGAGATAACAAAATTGACTTTTCTTGAAGAGTCAGACTCTACAAAGAATGAAAGCTCTAGAGTTAGCCTCATTATGTCTATACACATCTATATTTAATGCTAACTCTTCGTGTAGAGTCAGCATAAAAGATAATATTGACTCTAAATAATATAGAAATGTTGAAAAATCAACTGTTAACTTTACTTTTGTAGATCTCCTGGGACATCCATAGTGCTTAGGGATTGGGTCACAAGCTAAGGACCCAGACCAAGCTTATAGCTTACTTCATTTCTTAGCAGAGTATAATTCTCTAATTCTCTATCTGGTCTCGTGGAACCCATTGTCCATAAAAAGTTGTCAATACCTCAACCGATTCCGTCCCTATTCTTGCACCTCCTTCGATCGCACCGATTAATCGGAGAAATGGGTTCATCTTGTCTCGCCTCTTCGCACCGATTGCACAAAATGGAAAATAGAAGTTGAATGCTCCTCCTCCCGCCTTCTCCCCCGATTCCCCACCTGCATGCTCCAGCCACCAGGCCTATCGAGTACTCCTTACTTTAGAATTTAATGTACTTTGGTAGATTACGTAGGGAACTGAAAAAATATTAGTGCAAATTGTAAAACTCTTGGTGCCAAAGTGGTTCTGGGTCACAATCCCGTCCGGGTCATGCAGAATCAGGGGGCGCACCGCGCATGAGGCACATGCGGCCGCTGCTAGCGCACACAGCACAAAGAGAGTGATGCGATCGCGATCACAGACGCGACGCACCCGCGTGGCCGGCTCTCCCGATCGACAAGCCTCGGGATCACTCGACTCGCCTCGGCACTGTGCTCGACTCGCCCATACGGTACTGCGACCGCGCCATTAACTGCGCGCATTCAAGCCACTACGCTGCGCTCCAACAACCTCCCCTGCTCACCGCCTTAAATGTGCGCCTCCCTTCTCGTCGTCATCCCCTTCCCTTAAGGAGAGGAGAGAAGGAGCTGAGCTCTTGTCCGTTTACACGGTTCTTGGTAACTTGGCTGCTGCTGCTGCTGCTGCTGTTGCTGCTGCTCGAGATCGATGTCGAAGATGGCGGACGAGAAGGTGATGGCTGCGCCGGCGAGTGGCGGAGGGGAGGACGCGCTGCAGGCAGGGGACCAGGCGGCGGCGGAGGAGGCGCGGGTGCGGCCCGTGGAGACGTTGCTTCGCGCGGTGCCGCTGGGGCTCTGCGTCGCTGCCATGGCCGTCATGCTCCGTGACACGCAGAGCAACGAGTACGGCGCCGTCTCCTACTCCGACCTCGGCGGGTTCAAGTAAGTCTAGCTTGCCGGCCTCTCGCCTCCTCCGTTCCTGCGCTTTCTTGGCTCCTTAATTTGTTCCTCTTTTGCTGCGCGGCCGGATCGATTAATGGCTGGCTTAATTCTTTTGGTCTCTGGCGGAAAATCGAAGGTACCTGGTGTACGCGAACGGGCTGTGCGCGGCATACTCGTTGGTCTCGGCGTTCTACACCGCCATGCCGCGCCCGGCGACGCTGTCCCGCTCCTGGATCATCTTCCTCCTAGACCAGGTTATTCAATATTTCGTCCTCTGCATCTCCTTCCGAACTGCCTTGAAAATTTTATTGGAGCTTAGTTAGTTCGAGCTAGGAATTTTTCTAGAGCACAACTTGAATTCTATAGGAATTTTAGTTTGAAATCATCCGCTACAATAGAGAGACCAGAGATATTAAGGCATAGGAACAGAGAGGATGGCGTACACACAATTCAATCTGTTAATGTTGGTATTGATTTGTTCATGCTAAAATTAGTTCCACGAGATCCATGCTTTCTTGCTTTCTGTCATAAGTCTGCACGTTAGGGTTTGGCATAACCGGGAATCAGCTCACCGTACGTATATGTGTTAACGTGCAATACGGATATGGATGCAGGTGTTCACCTACCTGATCCTGGCCGCCGGCGCGGCGTCGGCGGAGCTGCTCTACCTGGCGTACAACGGCGACAAGGAGGTGACGTGGAGCGAGGCGTGCGGCGTGTTCGGGAGCTTCTGCCGGCAGGCCCGGACGTCGGTGGGCATCACCTTCGGCTCCGTCGTCTGCTACATCCTCCTCTCCCTCATCTCTTCCTACCGCCTTTTCAGCGCCTACGACGCGCCCGTGCCGTCGCTCGGCAACAAGGGCGTCGAGATTGCCGCCTTCCCGCGCTAAGCCGTGGCCGCGCCCGCCGGCGATCTCCTGACCGATCGGACGGTTTGGCTAGCTACTTAATGATGATGGGTCACAAGACTTGTTAGTATGGCTGGGTGTATGTTTGTGTGTAGGTGAACAAAATAATAAGCAATGTTTTATATACTAGTCAATTTCCAGCTACATATAGTGCATCTGCCGCTCTTTCTTTCTTTCTCTTGGACCTGATATTATACTACTGGTTTGCTCTTCTGCTGTGATGGATGGATCAGCTCCCAGAATTATGTGCACCGTGCAGCCATGCATGTGTGTAATTGCGCTTAGTTTGCTGGTAAGTTCAGTAATTCAATTGCGTATTGTCATTGAAAACAATCTAAGGAGTGTCTGGAACAAAGGAAGAAAATAATTACAACACGTCCGGATTTGATTGGAAAACATATCGGTACTGCTTTTAATTCTACCGAATTAATGCTCTCTTTGAAGAAGCGGAATGTGTTCGTTTCGCAATGATGTATTAGTAGATTTTGATAACGAGGAAGCGCCCGTTCGTAGGTTTGTCTTACCAGCCGAACCATCCACGGCGCCCTACGTGTGTCCCTCGCCCCTCCACTGTCCCTCTCCCCTCCGTCCTGCATCAACGGAGCAAGAGAGCACTACGGCAGTCTAAGCATGCAAGAATTTCCCCTCCACCTCCCCTTCGTCCCGCATCAACATAGCAAAGTAGCATTAGGCAGTCTATGCATGCAGAATTTCCCCTCCACCTCCCCTTCGTCCCGCATCAACACAGCAAAATAGCATTAGGCAATTTATGCATTCAGGATAATCCACATTTGTTGATGTGATCAAAGACTTCATTTATTTCAAATACAAAAAGTGTTATCTCTTAAATCGAATGTTCTAGCAATAATTCATTTTCACCGTTGAGTTTGTCTAGACGAGGGCTTCAGAACTAGATCTCACTTTAATATGTTTCGAGGATTTTTTTCGAACTCAAAAGTTATCATATAGTAATATATGAGTATCGACATCTAATAATATCATCCACATATTTATAATCATATCTAGTTATCAGCACATATTTATACCCGTCTTCAAAAAAATAGTATTGGTGTATACTTATCCGACTGGTTCACAATACTTATTAGACTATTTAGTTATGCTTATCAGCGCATAATAACGTATCCCCACTACTACAGAACAGCTCATCCTGGACGGCACATCGCAGACGGTTACTGTAGACTATCTAGGATAGAAAACATTCCAGATGAGCAGCCAAGAGACACCGTCTGCGATGACTTTTGTCCGGACCCTAGAGTCTTTGTTGATATGTCATCCCAGACGGGTCGTAGGAGAGCCGTCTGGAAAGACTCATCGCAGACGGTTCGCGATAACACTCGTCTGCGATGTAAGACGTTATCGTAGACGGCTTGAAGCCGAACCATCTGCGATGACACATCAGAGACGGTCATTAGAGGAACCGTCTGCGATGTAGAAATTCATCGCAGACGGTCTTTTGATCACCCGTCTGTGATAGCGCATTACAGGCGGTTCAAGTGGCTAAACCGTCTGGAATGGCTTCTCCACCTATATATCAGAATCAGTTCTCCCAGGTCTGTTAGGGTTTCCTAGGTCTGTCGGGCTGGTGGCGGTGGCTGAGGTGATTTTGAGGTGATCTTAGGGGAGGAGAAGAAGATTGCAAGGACATAATTGATTTGGTGTGGCAATAGGTTAGTACATTTGGTTATTTAGTTAGTTTAATTGCTCTCTAACCCTAGATCTAGTGCAACTATGTTCTATTAAAAGATAATTTTGGTTTAATAGATGTATAAGCATGGATGGATGGTTTATTAATTGTGGTTTAGATGTAATATATACGCATGCTTAGATGGCTCTAGCTTGGATGGTTTTGCGCATAATTGGACAAGTGAGAGAGAGCGACAAGTTTAATTTTTATTTTGAATTGCATAGATAATTAATTAGTCAAAATATGTTTATATGTATGTCATAGTGCCGATGGATCGAAGATGGATGTATGATACGAACCGTATGAGCAAGGCCGGCCCTGGGCGGGCAGGGTGTGTGGCCGCCCCGGGCCCCTAAATCCTAGGGTTAAGAAAATTTTAAGATAATATGTATAAATTATTTGTATGAATATTATTGCTTTTGGATGCATTTAAGTGTTTATTAGTAAAATTTCACATATATATATATATATGCATATATTGATTATTATTGTTATGATATTTATATTAAGGGGCCCCGAGTTTTAGTTTCGCCCAGGGCCTCCAAAATTTCAGGAATTCACCCAGGGCCCCCAAAATCTTAGGACCGGCCCTGCGTGTGAGCATTGAGTATATCAGTGGCGTGAACGAATTTTTAAGAGCGGCTGAGGATGATATGTCGAGTAGGAAGTCTGGTCATATGTGTTGTCCGTGCTATGACTGCAAGAATGAGATGTTGAAGAACACGGCTCAGTTACAAGATCATTTGATCCGTAGGGGATTCGTAGCTAGTTATACAAATTGGATCCATCATGGCGAACACATGGAGGAGAGTGATGAAGGAATGAGTGGCGAATAGTTGAATCTGCAAGCTGATGTTGATTCTAAGTCTGATGAAGAGGATGCCGAGATGCGTACCAATGACAACGATCTCGAGCAAATGCTACGCGATGCTGAAGGTAATGACCTTGGTGGCAGGCAATATGACAAATTTCTGGGTCTAATGGAGGACTCGGAGAGACAATTGTACCATGGTTGCAAGGCGAAATATACCCAGCTGTCAGCTATTCTAGAACTGCTCAAATTGAAGGCAAGCGCAGGTTGGTCCGACAAGAGCTTTACTGCACTTTTACAACTCTTGGCAGACATGCTTCCTGACGGGAACGAGGTGCCAAAAAGCACATACAAAGCTAAGAAGATTCTCTGTCCGCTAGGAATGGATGTACAAAGGATACATGCTTGCAAAAATGACTGCATCCTCTTCCGTAAAGAGTACGAGAATCTACATGTATGTTCGGTTTGTAAGACTTCCCGATACAAGAAGCGCAACAATGCTACGGACAATGACATCGAGGGTAATGAGGAGACGAACGGCATTCCGGCCAAAGTTGTATGGTATCTTCCTATCATTCCTCGCCTGAAGCGTCTGTTTGCAAATCCTGAACATGCAAAGAAAATACGGTGGCACGCGGAGGGGCGTAAAGTTGATGATTTGATTAGACACCCAGCGGACTCCATCCAGTGGAGAAACATCGACAGGAAATTCCTAAATTTTGGTGCGGATTCTAGAAATGTACGGTTCGGGATGAGTACGGATGGAATAAATCCTTTTGGTAACATGAGCAGTCGTCATAGCACTTGGCCTGTGGCGCTTTGTATGTACAACCTCCCTACTTGGTTGTGCATGAAGAGGAAGTACATCATGTTGACCATGCTCATCGAAGGCCCGAAGCAACCCGGAAATGACATAGATACATACCTGTCTTTAATGAAGGAGGATCTGGAAACATTGTGGCACGAAGGCGTGGAGACGTGGGATGCGGACAAGAGAGAGAACTTCACCCTACGAGGATTGCTATTTTGCACCATCAATGACTATCCTGCGTACGGTAACCTATCCGGCTAGAGTACTAAAGGAGCAACAGCCTGTGGTCAATGCATGTAAGATACGGCCAGTTTGTACCTGGAGAAATCACGCAAAACCGTATACATGCGGCACCGTAGTTTTTTGCGTCGAAATCATCCTTACCGCAAGTTGGTTGCTGAGTTCGACGGAACCACCGAAGAAGGATCGGCTCCACCAAATTTAACCGGGAGACAGGTATACGGAATGGTTAAAGACGTTGATGTTGTTCTTGGAAAGGGGCATAAATTAATGAAGGGTTTGTGGAAAAAGAAATCAATATTTTGGGGTTTGCCTTACTGGAAAGAACCTAATTGGCCTCTTGCTGAATATCCCTGATAAAACAAAGGACGGCGTGAAGGCACGACAAGACTATGTGAAACTGGGCATCAAGCCTGAGTTAGCTCCGATAGAAACCGTCAAAGGCAGAACCTTCCTCCCACCTACATGTTACACACTCTCTAAAGCCGAGAAAATTAAGCTATGCCAATGCTTGCACGATGTAAAAGTTCCAAGCGGGTACTGCGCCAATATCAAGAAGCTAGTTTCAATGCAGGAATTGAAATTAATTGGCATGAAGTCTCACGATTGTCACGTTTTGATGACGCAGATACTTTCTATTGCTATTAGAGGGATTTTGCCTGGTGATGTCCGAGATACAATCACCTTGAGATATACTTCCCCCCTTATTTTTTGATATCATGCCACACCTCATGATTCACCTAGTTAGAGAGATCAAAATGTGCGGTCCTGTGTTCCTACGAAGCATGTACCCGTTCGAGAGATATATGGGAATTCTGAAAGGTTATGTATGAAATCGCTTGCGGCCTGAGGGAAGCATTGTGGAAGGTTATGCCACCGAAAAGGTCGTTGAGTTCTGTTTGGACTACATGCCGCATGTCAACCTGATAGGTCTACCTGAATCTCGACACGCGGGCAGGCTCCATGGTACCGGGGTCCTCGGAGCGAAATCCATCACTCCTGATCGGGACGATCATGCTCGAGCCCATTTCATGGTCTTGCAGCACATCTCGGTGGTGTCGCTGTACATCGATGAACACATGGTAATGCTACGACATCAAAATCCAAGAAAAAGCGAAGCGTGGATCAAGAAACAACATATGTCCCTATTCAACCAATGGTTCCAAGACCGGATCACCACCACGTCGTCATCTGATGAAATACTGACATGGTTGTCAAAGAAATCGTACTTTACAGTCCGGACATACAAAGGATATGACATAAATGGATACACATTTTATACGAAGGCTCAAGATGCAAAAAGTACATATCAGAACAGCGGTGTGCACGTCGATGCTTTCGATTCCACCGGTCATAAGCATTGTTACTATGGGTTCATTGAGGAGATTTGCGAGCTCGATTACTTCAAATTCAGAATCCCAATATTTCGGTGTCGTTGGGCCCACCTCTCGCACATTAAGACCGGCGAATACGATGTGACTACTATTGACCTAAGCCGTGCCGGCTACGGTACTAAACCATTTGTAGTCGCGAAGCATGTTCATCAGGTATTCTATATGATCGATCCATCAAGCAAGAGGCGACATGTCGCTAGAAATGAAAAAAGAAGCATTATAGAGTCGACAATATTGTTGACGATGTTGATTACAACGAATTCACCGAGAATTATTCTGGAGATTTGAGTTTTGAGGCTAAAACCATGGAGGGAGCTGGGTCATACTACCGCAATGATCATCGTGAAGGGCTTACTTTCAAAGGGAAGAAGCAAGTGTTGTAAATAATTGATGTTATTTTTATTTCCGTATTCTTAAAACTTCCTTTTCTTTGTTATTTGAACTCAGTACCTAGATGGACTTCCTGTAATGATTAGTGAGATCTCTAGACTCTAGCACTAAACATTGTCTTGAGCTGATGTGATTAGAACCTTGCAATCCAAAATGACTTGCTTTTGTTTCCTTTTATTATCCTTTTAGTTATTCTTCTTGAGGACAAGTTTATAGAGTTGGAATATTTTGTTATTAAATGCTGCTGTGTATACATATATTGCTGTAAATTTGCAGAGGGCATGCTAGCATTTCCTGAGGCTAGCCACAATTCAGGTAGCACATGGCCCCTATACAGATTCATCACAGACGGGTCAGGCCAGATGCCCGTCTGTGATGAAGATCATCCGAGACGGGTCAGGAAGTACACCCATCTAGGATGACTATCATCCCAGACGGGTGGATCACTTAACCCGTCTGCAATGAATATCATCCTAGACGGGTGGGTCACTTAACCCGTCTGCGATGAACTTAGTACATAAATCGGGGACTTAGAAAATTTTTGGAACCCGCGCGTGCTTCGCACATTCCAAATCGCCTGTGCCCTAATTCCGCTCCTGCACCGCCGCTGCCCGAGCCCGCGCCGCCTTCACCCGAGCCCAAGCCACCGTCGCCCGAGCCCACGCCGCAGTCGCCCGAGCCTGCGCCGCCGTCGTCTCCACCGCGCCACCATCGCCCCAGCCCGTGCCGCCACCGCGCTGCCGTCGGAGAAGGAGCCTCGCCACCGCGCCACCGCCGGAGAAGAACCGCCATTCGTCCTTCCCCTTCTCCTCCTGTTAACTTGTTTTGATGTTTGAATCCAAATTGTTAGCTTGTTTTCATGATGGAACTTAGAAAGGAGCAATGTACTATGTTTTACTGCTTGTTCTTCCCTGTTGTACAATTGAACAATTGAAATTCACACACCTTAATGTGTTTTCTTTGCCATTACTGATGTCTGTTAAGGAAACTTGGTTAGTTCGAATTATGGTTATTCTGAAATTGAGACTAGATTAGAGGGAGTAGGGGATTGGGGCAACACAACAAACATATACCCATTGCCATTGTATTTCTTAGATGTATGTTCATGCATGGGTATGACCCTAGATTAAATATATCTTGATGTTGTCCAACAATTTGATGTAGAAGTTCAAAATAAAGTGCAAGAGAGTGCCAAATCATAATCTACCATCATTTAATTTATTTGGACATAGCATATGGACATCCTTTTTAATCTTTAACGAAACATTCATCATCTTTAATAAATAAATAGTTGAACCTAAGTATTGTATTGATCTTAATCATGTCCCAAGAATTGATATGTTTAGTTAAATTGCTATGTTTATTGAGTTGAAATTGCTTTGTTTCTTAAGTTTGAATCTGTACGTTTCTACTTTTTTTTATGTTAATCATTTAAATTGCTTTGTTAGTTTACATAGATATGTCAGACGCCAATTCTTCTTCTAATTCCTCATCGGGGCACTCATCGTTGCCGAACCCTACTTCGGGCAACGATGAACGAAGTACGCAAAAAAGAAGTCGGAAGCCCCGAACAATGTCGAAGGCCCCTAGTAGACGTATGGTCATTTATAGGGTTGGGAAACCCGGAGCACCCAGGTCGCACAAGAGGTGTTGGGGTTGCAGTTCCCTGGAGAGAGGGATTCCTTGAGACCGAGGAGCAGTACAAGAGGAGGAAGGCCGCTAAGAGGAGTCGTAGTCAGTCAACAACGACTACGAGAGATGAAGAAGATTTGGAGAGGCGTATTCAGGAGGAAGTCAGGAGGCAGGTTGCGGCATTTAAGGAGGAGTTCAAAGCTCAACTTGCACTCTCTAACGTAGATTTGGCGAGTCCTGAAAATATTCGGAGTAGCTGCGCATCCGCCGAAGAACCGGGTGAAACATATCCCTGCGACACCATCTCGGTAAGGGTCATTTATAGGGTTTTTACAATAGCAAGTACATAACTTTGGACTTAATCAACAAGTACGTACTTAATAATTTTGTAGGAGACGACTCCTTGCACGTTGTTGGCAAGGGTAGCCGGAGATGTCTCCCTCGATGCTGCATTTGGAATTGCATATCCCAAGGAGGCAGGGACTCTACTGCATGGTCGCCCCATAGCACCAAACTTTCAAAAGGTGCATGTGGACGACGTGGTTGAAGGTTTCAAGGAGCTTCCGCTTGCCATGCCACCAAATGACGAGATCACGGTGTTGCATCAGGCGGTTGGCACCTTTATCCAGGGGCCAAAGAGGGACATCAAATTACTCGTCCGGCCTGCCTCTCAGAGCGCATCACAAGCTGAGTCAGCTAGGATCCTCAAAGTTAACCCTACCCCGATGGAGCTAGTAGTGGCAGCGCAACGGGCTGATAACCCAGCTTCATCTCTGGTCAAGCCGGCAGAGCCAGCTCCCGCTACCTCCATAGGGACTAAGGAGGTGCTATAGATGAGACCAGTTCCTTCACCGGTGAAGCATACTAATGCTAAGGGGACTAGCAAAACTGGCAAGGGCAGGAGTCGTAGTAGTGCCCCCAAGACTTCCAGGGGCAGCCAAAAATTGAAGGCACTAGCGATAGTGGAAGAACTTGGCTTTGATCCGGACAGAGTGGATGATCTCCCTTTCGCGCCTCTGGCTCGTCGATTTGTGAATGGAGAAGCCTTCGTCACGCCAGAGGACATATTGAACTCAATGGCATGTCAAAGGTTGCATGATTGGTATATGACAGTGATGAACAACCTACAGCCTGGACAAACCATGCCACGATGCCTCAAAGTCGCTTTCAAGGAGTAACACCTTTTCCACCAGGACATGGGCGGGTTGTTCTACGTGTACTTTGAAGACCTATTCAAACTCTTCAACCTCGACGCCCTGGAGCAGAACCTGTTGAGATGCTGGACATTGTAAGTCTACAACTTCTCAGTCAATCAGTTTTCTCCATACCTATGCAACTTAATTAAGCCGTGACATGATTTCCCTTTTTGCATAGATACATGCACACTGAAGCCAGACTTAACAAGGAACCTATCGGATTCATTGACCCGGCAAGCGTGACTTGGAGAAATATTAGAGACAACAAAGAGCAAGTTCTGGAGTTTGTTAAGCATGCAATATTGTCCCAAAAGGATAAAGAGTACATCGTATTTCCCTTCAACCCAGAGTAAGTGTTGCATCGCATCCAATACTTATAATTTCACCCCTATGCATATATCACAAAGCTGATTTGGTAGTTCGTCTATACATATGCAGCTACCATTGGGTTTTGGTCGTACTTGTTCCAAAATGGAACAGGGTTATATACGTTGATTCCTCACGAGATCCTTCACGTGACTTCGGGCCGATTCGTGACATACTTGACCAGGCGTTCATCGATTACAAAGCTCGTGGAGGGATAAGTGGCAAAGGGTCCAAGTTGTGACATAAATTTGACTTTTCGGTACATATATATCCATTACTATGTTAATATAGCATATTGACATGCTTCATAATAGATTCTTCTTAGCTAACATATATTTGTTTCTTGTTTAAGTGCAAACAACAACCCGAGGGGACAAACCTATGTGGATTCTACGTTTGCTACCACATGGAGGTTTTCGCGAGTTTCGCTAAGCGAAAACTAGATGAGGCATGGAAGATTGAAACTACCACAATTGATGACGCTCAACTCAAGCGCATTTGAGGGATTTTTGCCTTCTTCATCAATACACAAATCATCAATCCCGATGGCGAGTTCTATGGTGGCGTCTTAGCAGAGTAGCATTGTCCTTTCATCTATGTACTTAGCACTCTCTTGCAACTTTCCTTTTAAACATTGAAGTATGCGGTTGTTGGCAGCGATCGAGCTCTCAATTCTGAACGGTGTGACTCATTGGTAGCTAGCAATTGTGAATATATCTAGCTAGCGGTGTGACTCTCTTGCAACTTTCCTTTTAAACATTGAAATATGTGATTGTTTCAGTGTATTGTCTGTGAATGTATCTATCTGTATCTGTGTTAAATATGTGAATATTCTGTGCAATATATCTGCTGTTTCAGAGGGCATGGCTAGCAATTCCTGAGGCTAGCCACAAAACATGCAGTGTTATGCCCTCTGTATAGAACCATCCCAGATGCACGGGTGAACAGCTGAAACCGTCTGCGATAGCAGTCATTCGAGACGGGTCAGAGATAATGCCTGTCTGGGATGAATTCTTATCGCAGACGGGTGGTGTAGTCGACCCGTCTAGGATGAAGGGTTATCGCATACGGGTGCTTTGGTCGACCCGTCTGGGATGAATGGTTACCTGTGTCATCACAGACCACCAGTTTCAGACGAATCGGCCAACCGTCTGGGATGATTGTTTCAGCCCGTCTCGGATGGGCCGTTCTGTAGTAGTGCCCCCTCTTTGTCAGGCTAGTTTTAGTAATTAAATAGTTAACAACATAACAATGATGTAATTACTAGACTATCTATTGAATAGTTACCACTACTATATTGATGTAGTTAGCATGTCACATAGTAAATAGTTAGCTAGCTATTCCACACGTATTATTAGGCTGGATACCCTCGATATAACAAGTAACTAGAGCTAGTATTATCGATTTTGCAACACGTGTAAAGTAATTAACTAGCAAGAAACAAAAAATTCAAATCCAAATTTGATCCACAAACCAAGAAAAGAAGAAAAATAATTGTTAGTATCACTCGTCTTGCACATCGACTTGATTTGAACGTGTGTTGAACCTTTCTAAGAAGCTCTGTCAAATAAGTTAATGGTGGATGACGATGTTTAATTACTTGATAACTCGTTACAAATAAGGAGGGTAACTAATGCATTACTGTGTGCTAAATAAAGAGTCATAATTTTTTTTGTCAAAACATACCTGAGTGAGATCTTGTTTTAAATCCCCCTCGAGACGAAGCGATGGTGAAAACGGACTTGTGAAGTGATTGAGCAACAAAACATTTTAATTTCCAAAATGAGGTTTAATATGCCGACATCATCATTTTGTTATTTTTCTATGTGAACTTAGCAATGCATGTATGCAGCGCTGCTCTATTCGTTTGTGTTTGCACACATCACTAGTAGAAATCAAGCGCGTCCCCACGAACCGCATCACATGGCAACACATCGGTCGCTACATACGACGTGCGACCGTTCGGCCAATAGATCTTTTGTTTGATAATAGACCATCTGCTTAGGGTAATAACAGAGCATTTTGTATGTCAATTTATGATAAATTATATATTTTTAGGTTTTTTTATTAAGGGTAGATACAATTTTTAGACACGTGATTTATGTGGACACTGACGTGAGTAGCACATTATGGCCCAACCGTCATAAAAGCCCACACAGTTTATGGAAAATGCCTTAGCAATTCTTTCTTTTAAGGAAAATGCCTTAATAGTTTAATCATCCATAATTCAAGAATTTATTAAAAAACATTAACTATAGGGAGAGGCTCTCATTTTCTCCTGCTCCCCTCTTGTTGCTTTCACCACCTTCTCTCCATCAACGCTTCCTCTTCTCCTCACCTCCTCTGACTCCCGCCGGTCGAAGAGAGGGTGAGTGGAGCTCGGGCCGCCCCTTCTCTCTGTAGATCCATGTAATTTAGGTCATGGTGCCTTAGACGCTACTTGCTTTATGTTGTTTTCCCTTTTGAATAACACATAACTTGGATCTAGCACCATCTCCACTCCTCTTCTTCATCCCTCTAGATCCTGTTGATGGCAATGAGGCAAAGGTGTTGTTTATGCTGGTTTTGCACCCTAAATCCATGTCATTGCATGGATTTGTCTGGCACGTCTTGTTCCCCTCTTCCCTCATAATTTGCCTATTATTTGGTAGATTTGCCGGTTACACTCCTATAAAATCTAATTGGCTAGCAATCAAGTTCAAGAGCATCAGATTTGGTCTCCTCGTGGTCGAAGGGAGTCGATGCAAGAGCTTAATCTTCTCCCAAGGTGTCGGCCTCTTCTTGTGCTGGTGATGGTTCTTCTACTCATCTCATGCACCAGTACAAGACTGTCCTCAAGAGAGGCCCTTCTATGTTGCCTCCGTAGACCATCTCGGGCTTCCATCTTCGAAGACCCACTTTGTGGTCCTTGTTCTAGGAAGTCAGATGGCAAGATCAATGATAATACTCTGCAGCTTCCTCGAGACCTTAGCCTGTCTTAGGGGTTGTTCTCCATCGGCCGACACACGCTCTCGGATCAACATATTTGGCACTAGCAATGACACCATCAACTTCTAGATTCCTTGTATCCATCGTAGGCCTTCGGTCTTGCCTTTCCTCCCTCTTGCTGGTGGTGGTCTGTGGAGGATGAGTTGGCGGGAAACATGTGAACCCTCGATGAAGGTAGAGATACATGTGCATGGCTCCGAGTGTGTAGCAAATGCGTGTCCATGGAGGGCATGGTTGTAATTTTCATTTCTATTTGGAGCGTTTTTACTTTTGAGGGTTGTAATATGCATGTAGGGTCTTCTAACTCCATTTCAAGCTATTCAAGCAGGGTGACTTTAAAAAACCTTTACCTAACCCATTACTCAAGTGAACTCCGAATAATCTAGCAAAACCTCTTCTTGGCCTTGTCTATAACTCTATTTCCTCCACCGCAAGACCTCTGTACCCTACACACTTTGTCCTCAGCATCCGACAGAGTCAAGTGTAGTGGCAAACGTAAGTTATCAATCCAGTCTAGTTCTGGCTAGAATGGCCGGAATGCCCCCTTCCATCAGCCAAAATGGAATAGATATTGCTGTATTCTATGCCTATGTTGATTCCAGTTAATGTTAGTCATGCCGAATAGTTCCGGCCACTCTGGGTGGAATAAACTTTCCATTCATTTCAGTACCGGGAAGAAAAGAAAGCAACAATCAAGTGAATGGATGCATTAGAAGAAGGAAGGTTGAGGTCGAAGGTGATTTGGTAGATGTGACAGTGCATATGGTGTGGAGACAGTGGCTGACGATGCTATGAACACGAAGTTGTGGATACGGTGCCGCCAAGGGAGGCCACGACGTCGATGGCCTTCTTCCCATCCCCTGGCCACCACTCACATGAGCTCTCCTCGTTCTCTCTCCCAATTTGTTTTTTCTTTTTCTACCGATGCTGATCTATGAGCTGGAGGTGGCGGTGTTCATGATGAAAGTGGCAACGACACTCCACAGGCCCGCTTGCATCGCATGCATAAGAATGTTCAAATGGCTTATGCGGGCTTCTACTCCATCTTAATTTTGGCATATGCGGGCAAGGACCCACATAGTCCACTAAGAGCCAGTGGCGTGCCCCCACAAGAAGACGCTGCCCAGATCCTAGATCTCTCTCGACCTGCCTTAGTGCTGCATTGCCGTGTACCAACACCTCGCCGTCGAATCGTAGGTTTTCTTGTCCCTGAATCCTAGGTCTCCCCACTAAATTAAATCACAGAGGTTTTTAAGTCTCAATCATCTCCAATTCATAAGCTGCTAGCCTAGCCCACAAAATATGGTATTTATTCTTCAGCCATCCTCCCATCTAACCCTAAGTCCCACTCACCCCACTCGCCCGAGACACCACACTCCCCCCACCCCGTCGCCACCCCCGATCTACCCTAAGTCCCTGCGAGCCTCCCAGCCTCCCAAACCCACCGCCACAAGCCTCCTAGCCTCCCACATCCCGTGAGCCACATCTCCCCTCCACTTTCCTCAAGATCTAGAAACTAGAGAAGGCTCGCCATTGACCAAGGGAAGTGGCAGCAATGGGGATCGACAAGCACTTGAAGGGCATGAAGCAGTTTATCGATACGGCCGTGACAAGCCCCTTCCCAAGAGGTCTGACGTTGATGTTGAAGAGTTCATTGCCTCCATCCTCATCTACGGGCCCAGGTCCGCCCCACCCATCTTAGTCCATCAATCTCGATCTATCTCACCATCTGAGGGAGTCTAGGAAGTTTGCACTTGACGCGGCTCTCGTCAGCATCGTGCACGCCCCATCAACCTCCCCTGCTGGATCTGGCCGCTGGAGGGAGGCGTTAATGGCCGCCTCCATCGAGCGGAGGGGAGACGGAGGGATGATGGTGACCGTTGGAGGGAGGAGAAGGTGGTGCCAGCGAAGAGGATGACCACGACTTTGACTAAGGCGGCTACCCATTTGCCTACCTGCCAATGGGGGGTGGTTTTAGAGGAGAAGCCACAGACATCATGGAGTGCACGTTCTAGGTCGTCGACCATGACGGCAGTGGTAGCATCGATGACGACTAGATGGGTATAGATGCTTCTTTCTGTTCTTCTTGTCCCAATAATTTGTGCGATCAATTGGGTTTCAGTTATAATATGAAATTGCACAACAGCGAATTCTTGTATTACCAAATCTTCTTGTTTCCCTATGGATGGTTAGCAATGGAGTGATGTTCCAATTTTTAGTGATTGATGTTCTTCTTTGTGACTTTTGCGTAATCTAAATGCAAGTGAATCAATGTAATATTTTTGTAATTGGAAAAGCAATCCCAGAAGGTTTTGGTTCTATAATCGTTAGGGATATCCCTTAATCCGAGTTGGTTCTTTTGGTAAAACCTTCATGGATATTCATGTCATCGCACACGACAATTTTGGTATAATCATTGCAGATGAGACATGTCATCCCAGACGGCTCCTAGAACGGTGTGGGACAACAACGGCTTACCCGTGACAATCATTTCTCGACGGTCATCAAAACCGATTGGAATAATGTTTTTTAACTGTGTGAAATGTGTCATTCTGTACTAGTGCAAGTTACAGTGTCTTCAAATTGATTCTAAAGTTACAATGTGTACAATCCAGGCTTAAACAGAAATCTATTTTGCCTAAATTAATTGCTAGAAAGAGATTCTGCCTACATTAATAACTCTAGGCATACCATCGTCACCATCGTACTACCCAATTTTGACTCAGGATACATGTAGTTTTAGACATCTACATGGTTTCTAAAGTGACAATTTGATCAACAATTTACATAAAAATATGTTACTTCAAATAAGAGCAAGTATACATGATGAAAATATATTCTAGTAATGTCAAGTAGTATAGAACGACACTTCCCACACGGTTCAAATATGGCATCTCACACGGTTCGAGCGATTGTCGAGAATTCTTACTCAGGGATGAGACATCATCATCCCACTCATTTCGAGAGCTGTCTGAGATGATGAGTCCATCCGCGACGGTTCACATAAGGTAGCCATGTGGGTTGAGGATATCATCTACGATGGTTAACACGATGTAGCCATTGACGCGAGGGAGCTATGTGGGATGAGGTTGACATTTGTGACGATTCCCACTAGGGAGCCGTGTGGGATGAGTTTCCCTAAACCTAACCCTAAACCATCATGTACGGTTTTCATTGTCCACAATTCAATCCACAAAATTCATTCACAATCAAATACAATACTCTTTGATTGCGCTATTAGTAAAAACTTATAATATATCATGTCATTCAATCTACTATGGTGTTCCACATTCATGAGAAATTTTGACGACGCAACTGACCATCAAGGTTTCACATGAAAGGGCACAACACAATGATTGAATGAGACAATATATTGTAAATTTTATAGATAGCACACTTAGAGAGTACTATATTTAAAACTAAACACTTATAATCTATCGTGTTATTCAATCCACAATGGTGACATCCATCATGAGAAGATTTGACAGTGCAACTAACCATCAAGGTTTCACATGAAAGTTGACATCACTGTGATTAAATGAGACAATAGATAATAAATTTTCAAATACTGTACTATCTAATCGTGCTATCCACAAGATACTTATAATCAATCATGTCATTCAATCCACAACGGTGACATTCTACATGAGAAAATTTGACGGTGCACTGGACCATCAAGGTTTCACATGTAAAATGCAGCACTCTGACTAAATTAGACAATAGATTATAAATTTCTTGTAGATAGTGTGATTAGAGAGTATTGTATTTAGATGAAGCATTGAAATATATTGAAACAGATGCATCCATAAAAACATATAAGCATCAGATTCTAACTTGCTTTTAACTAACTATGTGCCGGCTTTTCTAGGGTGAGGCAATGATTTTTAGTTATTTCTTAACACATACTAGAAAAGCCAAGGACATACTCATTGGATAGCAAAGTCATATCATCATTGGTCTAATCATCTAAAGCAACACAATTGATTTTTGAAAAAATGCCTCAAAATATTGCCCACATCAAACAATTGAATATCAATTGCTAAGGGTTCAGTGGCGCAGGGCTCAGGGTTAGGGTTAATGCAATTTTAACCTTACCCCAAACATTGAACCTTGACCTCTTGTAAACCATGATGCACAATTTATAAATGGGTTCTTGTTCATTATTGACATGTACTAAAAGATGCCTTAGAATTATGGACACCGACACATATACAAGGGCTCAAGTAGGGTTTAGGGTATTGAGTTTAATTTAAATTAAACCAAGTCATGAACCCTTGTAAATATGCAGTCCTTTTCATCATTGGAGAAATTAAATAGACCTGACATGGTCACAATTCATCAATAATGTTGTAGCATTCCGGAAAATGGTGACACTCAAGTAGCATAAAAGAGGGTGACATTCAAGTAACCTAAACTTAGCAAAAATGTGGAATAGTAATTAAACTAATCTAAAAACAGTGACATTCCACTAACCTAAAACAAGTGACATTCAACTATCCTAAAATCACAAAAGTGTGTGACATTAATTCAACTAACCTAAAAACAGTGACATTCAACTAGCCTAAACCTGTGGCATAGCCGGTTTTAAGTAACGAATAACCCCAATGTTTTCTATACTAGTCCCGTGATCAGTAGCCAATACACATAAGTTAACTTAAATACCATTGTCATACACATACAATACAAAATCTGATACACAAATAGACCATTAAATACTTCCGGAATGACGGTAACACCTGCTACTGTCTTATAAATTGAAATGTCGATAGCTTCGTCTACCCCATGTCCCACATTTTCAAAGCTCAAAACAAAGTCTTAACCAATGTGTGGCTTAACCAAGTTATGTCCATGACCGCGGATGCGGCTACTCAAATAAATTTTAACACTATACAGAGGTTGTATGACTTTAGCCACAAGATTCCAGTTTTCCTTGTTGCCAAGTGCTAATAAACACACTTCATGAGGTGTGTCGATAGGGTTATCACAACAAGACTTTTCTTCCATCTAGCCCTAATAATGAACCTGCTAGATGAGCCATTCCTAGCGATTGTTTACTATGCAGACTCACCTTTGTGTCAAGCCACTTCCTACACTAAACCACGAGAAGGCTCTCTTGAGCTAAACCAATCTCTTGCACTTTTCACCTATTACCTACAGGTTCATATGCTAGTACTAAGTAGAATACCCGGTCAAGCCCTTCCCATAAGAGCATGTGGACGTACAGTGTGAACTTGGGTGAGCGGCACCAAGGTTCGGTCCTTAGTTGATCCGAGGAAGACTCCTTACCACAACATCATAGCCATGCCATCGTATGCGGTATCATTCTACAGCCATTTCTTCATACACCCACTTACATCTCCTACTCGAATCGAAATCATCTCCATCTTATTTCGGGGTTTTGTTTCCAAAATACTTTCAAAACCTACCGGGGCAGTATAAGGCTCCCAACGGTTTTATCCCAACCAATACAAGTGATCTACAACTTTCTACTAAAATTTTGTTTTTCTACTGCAATCTAAGCCATGGTACATCCATATAGTTTTATCTAGGTTACCACTAGTGCTACCATGACTAGTGGAGGATATTCCTAGGGTGGCAAGGAATTGTTTATCAAAACTAGGTTACATGCAATAGTAGGCTGTAACTATCTTAGCATAAAATAGCGGTCATAGTAACATAGCATGCAAGTTTCGCAAACAAGATATTTTATTTGAAGATACATGGGTTCAACATGATCAAGGTGGGGGAGCTTGCCTAACGAGTCTTGGTCTTGAACTTGATACGACAGCTACTCGAGGTTTGCCTCGTGTAACAATGGAATGTAAAAAAAAAGTTAAAAGAGTGTCGAATAAATAACCATGCAAGGTGGAACCAAACAGAAATCAAAGATGCAAAATGCAATGTTTGGGTATGCTTTGGACTTAGAGAGTTTTAGGATTTCCAGAGGGGGTGCTTTGACATGTTATCACATAAAATAATGTATTCAAATATATAAGAGACTTAGTTTTTCATTTGCTAATATTCAAGCGTTTTACATTTTCAAACCCTAGTTGGAACCAGAGAATAGGGTTTATTTGGAACAGTCTTGGAAAATATTTTAATATTTAAAAAAAGTGATTTGAATTAATATTGCATGATCTAAAAGACTTGTTTTAGTTAAGGAAAACATGGTTTACCTTTCCCTTATTCAAATATCTTTAAGTTTTCAAACTTATGTTGGGTACAAATGGGTAAAAAGGTTTGCAAAGACTTTATAAGCTAGGTTAAGGTGCTCTGAAAAGTATTCAAAAACCTTTCATATTTTGAAGAATATGAAATTTCATGCAAATCCTAAGGTCTTCTCTATTTTAATAAAAATAGATTTAAAGTTTGAAATTTGGTTTGAACAGAAAGGTTGAAGGTATTTTCATGAGTTCAGAACTGGTCGAGGTTTTTTGAGAACCTGTTTAAAAGTGGGTGAACTAGCCAAACCAGAGAGAACCGTTGTTGTCTAAAAGAAAATCAGGGTTTCCAGAGGGTTTTACGCTTTCTGTTATATAACCGAAATACTCTTTACTATGAAGAAAACACGAAGCGGTGGGACGCTATCACTTAATCCGACAGATGGGCCTCGGGAGCAGCCAAACTATTCTAGTGCAGTCTACTCGGTTGGCGTTGAGGGAGGAGGATGGTTCTAGCGCAGTCTTCTGCTCGAGGGTGTTTAGGGGAGATGAGGGGGTGGACTAGATGTCTGACGCAAGCTTGGGGAGGCTTTAGATAAAGAAAAGGGCAGAGGGGAGAGAGGAAGCTTAGCTATGGCTAGGACCGGCATGGTAATGTGTCAACGCGGTCGGCGGTGCAGGGATGCTGTAGAAGGTTAGGTGGCTTCACTGGCACGAGAGAAGCGATGGGTGAGAGGTGGCACGGTGCACACGCTATGCACGTCTGATGTGTGTCCAGAGCGCATGCAGTGTGGTGCTATGCACATCCTGGTGTGCTCTGGCATGTCTGGCTGTGTCAGCTCTTGCCACAATGCCTATGTCAACATGGGGGAGTGCACATGAGAGTTTGGCACCGAAAAGAACAAAAGAATGGGGGATGGAAGAAGTGAATGCCAATCTCGGCAAGGCTAGGGTTAAGTTGGCAATGAGTGAAACAAAAGTTTTCTAGAGAGGGCTATCATAGAGGTGAACTCTTAGGATGCTAGGGAAGCTCTGGAATTTATCCACAATTTTCCAAAAGGATTTGATGGATCAAACATGAGATAGACACTTCAAGCTGAAACTTCTTTTTGAACAGGTTCACATGTTTTGAACTAGAGGTGTGATATTTTTGTATATTTGAGTTCTTGGAGACATTTAGTATGTTGTGGAATTTTCTAGGAATTTTCTGAAATTTATTTATGTGAGACTTAGTTCAAAAGTCAAATCAGCCTCAAATTTGAATTTGAATTTGTTTGAAAATTTTGTACTGCACATCAACATATTATTTTAGAATTGGGTTAAGGATAGTTTTAGGAAGTTTCCAGAATTTTCTCAGAATTTTTGGAGATCAGGAACTATGCGTGATCATAGGATTAGGGTTTCAACCCTAAAGGAAATATATTGGAATAAATGGAAAAAAGGGAGTAAGGAAAAGAAATATGGTGTGTAGGGTAAAATGTGGGGTTTGAGGGGGTTAAAGAAATTTATGATCCACTGGTTTTAGAGGTATATGTTCATAGGTATGATTTTAGGGTTTTATCCTTCGTCGAGAGAGAAGGGAATTAGGGTTTGCATGTGTATACGTATAGGCGTATTGCTTATGTAGCTGCATCTGTTTGTTTGATGGAATGAAGATAACATGAACGCAACATGATATGTGGAATATCCTCATGTCACACACATATAGTCATATATGCATATATAAGTATGTAACCTTATTGGTTTCACGAATGCGATTTGGAATTCGAAAATGGATGCAATAAGTTCCATCAAGAGGCAAAGAGCAATTAAGCTACAATTGCATAATTTATAAGATGTTGCATGCATTACCATAAACTTAGAAAATCAGGGTGTGACAAAACCCTAACCCTAACCCTAACCCTAGCAAGTGAGGAGGAGGGAGTGGGCACACTTGTGTTGTCTCGGTGAGTACGCAACGTTGGGGGTGGTCAAGGTCGGTGGGTCATCACGAGAAGAGATGTCATGGGGTTGTCGCGATAGCGGCGACTCTGTGGCAGCCGTGCGGTGGTGAGGAGCGGCGGCGGAGGAGTGGCGACAGCAATGACACAGTTGTGGCACCCTTCCACCTTGTCGGATTTGGAGGAGACCGCCTCTCTCTCCCCTCGACCTCGTCCGATCTGGAGGCTGCCGGTGGCGGCACTCCTAGCTCGGAGTCGCACGTGTTCACCATCACCATTCTCAGCACCGTTGCATGGCACTGCAGCAGCCACCATTGCACTCAATGCCTCCACGCGGCGCTGCAACGGCCGCCGTCGTGTTCTATGCCGTTGTGGAGAGAGGGAAGGAGGCAAGGAGATTATTTCGGCCTCCGTGAAGAGAGGGGAGGAGGAAGGGAGAGATGGGAGGCTTTTACAGCACCACTTGGTGTTGGAGGGAGAAGAGAGGACCGGGGTTAGCACGGACAGGGAGTAGGGATGAGGGCAGTAGATGCTAGGGTTTGATCACTTGTGGCTAAGTTTTGCTTATATACTATTGGTTTATTGAACCTTTTGGGCTGGCCCTATTCCACTCAATTGTGGGCCAAGAACCATGTGGGATGTATCTCGGTACATCTTACATGATTTTTCGGCCTATAGTTATCATTGATATTCTATTTGAATGTGATGATTTTGAAAAACAAACCATCTCGAATGTGTATTAAAAGAAAAACCTGACATAGATATGTCTTACCTTGACGATATTTTAGAACCATCACGAATAAGGAGTCTTATATATGTTGTTCCGTATTAATGGTCAATTTTTGTAATGATCAAATCTAAGTTTACCTAAAAATGTTTTGAATCAAAGAAATAGATTCTAGAAAGACCCATGTCATGACATAGATGTGGCATTCTTTACCGAGGAATAAGTTCAGTAAGACACGGCCGTCGCTCGAAAATTCAAATCAATCGATGACTAAAAGAAAAGGGCAAATATTGCGACACCGAGGGAATAGAGTTGTTGACTGAGGTATATGTTCAGTAAGGCAGGATGGTCGTTTCAGAATCTGTATATCAAAAGTACTTGGACTTCTTTGCAAAGGAGTGCTCCACGTCGTCATTAAAACTATGGTTGTTTGATCCTGCTCTCAGGCTACAAGAGCTGTTGGATATGGTAATTCCCACTCGACCAGAATATCATCCAAGCCCCTCTAGAAACATTTAAATCCCTCACCTGGCCACCCTCTACCATACTCGCCTCGTGCTCCCCTTTGTCGCAGTGCGGCAGCTCTCTCCCTCCTCCCTTCACCGCTAAGGCCTCACAGTCCAAGCCTCCCAGCACCAGGATTCCATCGTCTTTCCCGACCACGGTCATCGACTGAGAGCTCCGTTCATCTCTCCCGCGCGACTCCCAGGTCTCTGGAGCGAAGCCACCACCTTCGTTGTGCACCTACAGGCGTAGGTATGCTCTCCTACGGATCAGGTTTACCGGAGCCTCATTGAACACCTCCTCCGTAATTGCCCTGTTCAGCATCCCAAATGCCACTGCTACGCACTCTTCCATCGAAAACACCCTGTTTGTTTTGCGGAAATGGAATAATTGTCACGCAATTAGCCTTCCCGTGTCTTTCCTGTCGCATAATTCCGCATCCGACGTCGTGTTGAGAGCCGTCCCCGGCTCCCCGTCTCAGCGGTCATGGGTGGGACCTCAAATAGATCGCTCCTAACCTAGAGTTTTTTTAAATATTATTTTTTCCCATAAATCACAGTAGTACAACACAAAATGGGAAAATTTCAAAAATCTCGATCGGTCGGCCGCCCAACTGCCGAAATGTAGCGATCGGCAAACCAATCGCTGAAATGAAGAAGTCGGCAGCCCAGCAGCCGAATAACTCAACTAATTTGGACAGGAAGGGCAAGTCGGCCAGCCAGTTGCCGACTTGGGTCCTAGATGCCTTATTTAAATCCACCCCCAGACCTCTCTCTGCCTCCCACCCACCGATGAACATAATAGATCAAGTACGTGGATAGAGAGGAGAGGAGAGGGGTTTTGGAGGCGAGTTGGAAGAGGGATTTCGGCAAGGGGCTCAAGTGAGGTAAATATTTGCGGAATTTTTCTTAGTTTCTTGTATGTACTAACTATGCCCATATTGCAAAATGGTAGGAATGGCTTCATCTGGTTCAGACGACATACCGAAGGAGAATTTTACTGCACGAACGGAATCGAGGTTCCCCTCTGCTGGTGCCAAGATCCGTGCAGACTAATAGTGTCAAGAGAGATGTCGTACACCTTTGGAAGAAGGTTCTTTATGTGTGCTAACTACGATGAAGAGCCAGCGAAGGTTGCCGTGCGCACACAACATCGAAAGGGTAAAACACGCATTCCACCCAATAGTTCTTGGTTCCACCCGCTCGTAACACGATGCACTACAATGCTAACACTCATTTGCTTGCTGTCTCCACCCACTATATGTGACTACATACAGTGGCTGGACAATACCTAATCGAAAGAGGATGAAGAACAACTCATGTGAGAGGTATATTTTAGGCGAGATTACACTCTGCAACGCATGCACGAGGCAGAGGAGGCAGAGAAGCGAAAGCGTTGGCAGGAGGAGCAACGCAAGGAAAAGATGAAGGCGCAACGTTGAGCTGCGGAAGCACGTGAGGTTAAAAGGGCGAGGAAGCGCGAGACTGCGTGTCACGCGAAGGAAGGAGAGGAAGCTCACGCTCGTCATATGAGGAAGAAAAAATATCCGAAAGGCCCTGAGTAGGTTGTCCTATGTTCTATTATCTTAGTTGTTCTATTATTAGGTTGTTCGGTTTTATGGTTGTATCATGCGAATGTTATTGTACCATCTACCCCATGTAACAATGTATCGTACTCGTAGTCTAGATTTCGATGAAATAAACTAAGTGTTCCATGGAAAAGTAGTACAACTAAGATAGATAAAATCCAAAAGGATGCGGTCATAACTATTCAAAACAACTACTCTTGCTAGTCTCCCTGGGCAGGTCCTCCTGGGCCTCCCTGTCCATGTCCTCGATGTGGCCCCCTCCACGGCCTCTTGCGGACGTCCGAGTACGTTAACTATCCTGGTGGAACAATCGTACGACGGCCTCTACCGTGCAAGGGCTCATCAGGCTGAGGAGCGGTAGGCTGGGTGTCCTGCATGGGTGGCAGTGGCGAAGACAGGGTAGGATAACCTCGTCCCAACGTAGAACTGTCAGCGGGGTCGAACTGAGTGTTCAGGAAGTATCAAGACGGGCTGTCCGAACCTCCTCCTCCGTGTGACATAGAAACAAAACCTATGCGAGACAATAGCTCATGATTGTGAGTAAAAATATTGAATCTATTACGAAAGCAGCAAAAGATTACGTACCAGATGTGGGAATCATGGACGGAATCTGTGTAGATGTGCGCTGAGAGCTCGATAGCATGTCCCAGGGAAATAGCTGCCTAACCTCCTGCTGCGGCGCCTGCCAGGACGACCCAGCGGCCTGTGAAGGACCTGGGGGAGTAGGCTGCATCACGGACGGCCTTCGAGGGAGGTGTGCTCCACGTCCTCTCTGCGGGTCGAGCACATCTGACGCCGGACGGCACGAAAGAGTGTGGAGCAAACTATGGCACAACTCCTCTGCACGAGACCACGCAGTAGAGTCCTCTGTTGTCCTATGTGAAGAGCTCGAGCTCGTTAGTGTGGTCGTGATGTGGTCGTGAAGCTCACGTGCCACCTCAGTCTGCACGTACATAAGAAGTTGTCAGAAACGAAAAGAGTGTATAACATATATTTTCAAACACGTAGTAGAACGTACCGCATTGACCCTCAAATGTGCACTGTCTAGTGAGTACAAATCTGTGGTCCGTGCTGGTTGGATCTCCTCATGCTCCATGCGTGGTAGAAGGAAAATGCGAGTCCGACCAACGTACCACTGGAGATAAGCCCGATGGGCCTGAAGGTCAAAGGCCCTAGACTCCTCCCAACAGTCCGCCGTAGCCTCCCCCCAAGCTTGAATGTAAGGGTGTAGGAGCTGTGTCCACTCCTGTGCCCTAACACACCCCCCTTTACGAGATCAGCTGCAAAAATTCAAATTTCGAATGCTTTAGATATGTAAGTAATTTTGTTGATTCCATACTAGCAAGGTAAATGGGACGTACCCATGCGTGGCATGATCCAGAGAAACTACGTGTGACGGTGGTCCGTCCTGGTGTAGGCCAAACTGTCACATCACACGATGCACAGTGTAGTCTTCAACAAAGATGTCGAAGACAATCTTCTTCCTTGTCATCTAGTATGCCTCGTCCCTAGTGCATAATGGAGAAAGGCCGTGGGGAGCACGATAGAGCCTAGCCTCCTCAGTGTAAGGCTCCCACGTGACCTTCTCGTGAGGCAAGCAGTCGAACTACTCTGTGAATGCGAGGTAGCAGTTTCTCAGCTGTCCAGATGCGAACTGTGGCTGTAGCATGAGAGTACAATAATGTAAGTGCCAACAATCAAATGGATATAGCAGAAGTACGTAGGGTTGTAGGCACGAACTTACCCGACACCGTGTCCACAGCGAACCGAAAGTAGGTCCCTCGAGTGGGTTGTTATTGTACAACTCAACTCTGTAAGGCTCGTCCGCGTTCACGAATGGTCTTCCTATAGGGAAACGCTCGTACGACCAAATCTGCAAAGTATGTAATGACGCTAATATATTGTGAAATATTCATAACATAAAACTACAAACAACTAACCTGCAGCAAAAGGGGGCAGCCTAGCAACAACGGCTTCGTTGTAGTCCTCATGCAGGCGTCACATAGCGCGCACGTAGTGGCCGAAAGAACAGCCGATCCTCAACTCCTAGGTGGGACATCGCTGGGGTCCTGCGTGTCCACTATTTGTCTTGCAATCTTGATGTGATGGGCATCGACCGTGTCACCGTGAGAGTTGGTGAACATCATGTAGCCGAACAGCCACATGACATACACCTCCAACGAACGAGTGACCTGGTGGTTCGTCAACTGCTCACAGGCCAACCAAGCTCTCCTAGCTGCACGGAATGCTCATTTGGTTACAACTTTTATAAATAACAACACGACCGAGATAGGTTGTTTGAGCTTACCTCAAACCGTCAGTACCACGCCCACTTCGGGCTGTGCTTCTGGTGCTTGTCGATAGGCTGTAGAGGATCTTCATGGGGACGAACACCTGCGAAGCACTGCACGAGATCTGCCCGCTAGGTGGGTGAAGCCTCCAAAGGTCCAACTGCTGTCCCTGCGATCGGGAGACCTAGCAGGTAAGACACGTCCTGCAACATCGGGGCCATCTCTCCCCAAGGAAAATGGAAGGTATGGGTCTCCGGCCTCCATCGATCGACGAGGCACGTCAACAAAGCCCTGTCGAAAGGAAAACATCTAGACCTAACCTCGATGTCATGATGTTCCTCATCCTCACCGAGGAGTTGGTAATCCTCATCAGTGCCCTCCACCATCCGTGCCAGGGAGAGTAGACCCGCCACTCCAACCTGTAAAATTGAATGCATATTACATATCACAATGACTGGCTTACATGGGGTCTCGCGTAGATGTACCTATTGATCCATGCTGGATGAATCCTCAACGCCACACGGGGGGTATGGGTCCTGAAGACGGGCTAAACTCGTCGTCGGCAATCTTCTTCGCTCGGTGCTTACCATCCACCCGTGCATCGAGCAACTCGAAGTCCATCATACCTGTAAGCCTGTTGCAGGATCATAACATGTAGCACATGTCAAGCAGTACTGCTTATCAATGCATCAACACGGTACAACAAAAAAAGTTCAATTACATAATAGTCCGGACCAAGCAGGCACATATTAGAAGTTCACCAGAATTATTACAAACAAGTTCAAACACAGTACGAAACTACAACAAAGAAGTTCAATTACATAATAGACTGGACCAAGCAGGCACATATTAGAAGTTCACTACAATTATTGCAAACAAGTTCAAACACAGTATGAAACTACAACAAAGAAGTTTAATTACATAATAGATCGGACCAAGCAGGCACATATTAGAAGTTCACTACAATTATTACAAACAAGTTCAAACACAGTACTAAACTTCAAACATAATAGGAATAGTACAAATCATTATTTAAGACATATCATTAGGAAGCCTGGCTCTCACTCCGCGAAGGCATGATGTCCACGCCCTCGTCCAGCCCCAGTAGAAGGGACTACCGATGTATTTGCCATGGGATTACCTCCCGCTTGGTCCTTTAACTTGGGACAATGTTTCTTCCGATGGCCATAAGCAACACAATGCAAGCACTGCCTTGTAGGCCCCCCAACCTCTGACTCATCCATGTCATTACGAATTCGATGAACTCTAGGCCGCCCCTTGTTCTGACGAAGTAGGCTCCAATGCGGTATGAATTTCCTTTGATCCTCTTCTACTTTGGTGAATTTGTCGACAGAATGGAATCCAGTCATTTCGCCACTCCATGTTGCAAGGACGACCTTCTTTAAATAATACTGTGACATGAAAGAGGTAGAGTCCATACCAATTAGCTCACACGCGGCTAGCACATGTGAGCACGGCTTCTCTAGAAGAAAAGGCTTGTTGCATGTGCAGCTACAGGTTGGAATTTCTTCACACCCAAAAGCAACCTCGAACGTCCGAACCTCATTTACGGTTCCAGAACCTGTCTTATCCCGTAGTCGAACTTCATGTTGCAGGTTGCCAATCCTTATGACGGCGTGCATCTTCCCCTTTGCTATCTTCTACTCCATTTACTGCATGACCATCGCGCTAAAAGGAGTTTCAGTGTAGGTGCTCATGTGCAATGCAGCTGTCTGATACCTTTCTTGGAGGTACTGAATTGTCCCATGAATTATGCCCTCCATGATAGCAACTAAGGGTAAACCGCGTTGTCCGTGAAGTACCCAATTGTACACCTCCGCTAGGTTGGTTGTCATGATACCGTACCTCGCACCGTGAGTGTCAAAGAGCAAGGACCATCTTTCCTTCGGCTCATTCTCGATCCACTCGGAGAAGGTCTTGATTCGTCCACCCTTCTTCCTCTATACACTGGGTGGGTAAATACCAGGTAGAGAGCATAGTTCTTTCGGCTCCTCGTCCGCTGGTACTACTATTGCCGCGGCTTTCTTCCTCTGCTGAGTTAACTCTGTTTTTGTGAATTCATCAAGCTTAGCCCCACAGTTTATAGAACTTCTTTTGCTGATTTTGTTTGCATAGCCTCTTGAAGAGATTCATAAGACGCTTGTTTCTAAACTGTCGGTAGAAATTAGCCCCCAGATGTGAATGCACCAGTGGCTTTGCATATCAGCCCAGGGTTCAAGCTCATCCGGTCCAGGGTTTGTTAGGGTATTCACGGCCTTCAATATACCGGGATGTCTGTCATGGAGTATGCACACGTTTGGTTGATTTTTTACTACACCTCGCTTCAGTCTTCTGACAAAGTGTACTTGATGTCGACATACGTGCCCGGGTTCCTGGCTTGTAGTGTCCACAGCAAGTAGGAAGGTTGTGATATGAATCTCTGAAATTCTCAAATCGCATCTCCATGGCTTTCTGTTTAGCACGCCATGCCTTTCGGTAGCTGATTGAGAACTGGTACTTGTTCTTTATTGCTACTTGAATATGTTTCGATTCCATATCTTTCTTCTCCACTATCTCGGCGAACATCAATCTTGCAATTAGACTTGAAGTCATGTTACGATGCCCTGCGAGGACGTTGGATCGAACAACAGTTATGAGGCACTACTCTACTAACAATCCAAGTCACTTCGTACTTCGAGACGTGAGCATGCATAGAGCAAGGACAACCATTACTGCTGCACTTTGCGATGTACTGGGTCGGGGTAGACACTTGAACATAAAATGTTCTTTGCGTGGACATACCCCATAGAGCAACTGCATCTTTTAATTCGAGCTTGTTGCGATACATGCTGTCATGTTTTATTTCATTGCTTCTGAACTCCCACGATGACTCATGTCCATCTGTCACACGCATACCACCCAATAGTTCTTGGTTCCACCCACTCGGAATTTGATGATCAGAAGCCTCCTCGTCCTCAGCACTATCTTCATCATCGGCCTCCTTGTTGTCATCTTGCGCAATGCCCACTAGATCTTCCTGCTTCATAGCCTCCACCAACTCTTTGAATTCCTTAGCTTCATCCGCCTGCCCAGTAGGACTATGGTTAGATCTAATTCCTCCCAGAATCACTGCTTCAAAATAATCATTGGCTCCGTACTGTGTTACCCCTTATGCTGATGCACTTATGTGATCTTTTTCATACGCTCTAGAAAGATACTCCGTTGGATCTTTCGCAACAGCTTGCACCAAAGCAACAGGCTCATCCTTACGACCGCTGCAGATCCTAAGCCAAGAACTCCACTCCTTCATTCTTTCAACGGATATCAGATCCCAGCGTAGGGAGCTTAAGGACATTGTAAACACAGTTTGAATGCTGACGTTATATTTGTCCGTATCAAGACCAAAGCTACGGGTGAACAAGTCTTTAGCTTCTCTAATGTTCATTGACTCAGGATTTTGCAGAGGCAATACAGTGTAACTGAATGCACTAAGATCAACTCCATACGAGTTTGTCCTCACTTCTCTAGGACCATAGAAAATCTTGAATCTCATTATATCAGACATTCCTGTCATCCGTAACATCATTTCGTAAAATGTACAATGAGATGCTACACCTATGTTCAAGATATAGGAGACTCCTAATATATAGCTACATATATTGAACTGATTTATAATAGCAAAACTAGGTTTATGACTATTTCTTAACTACGTAGTCCACTTCTATTATTTTTGTACAATTTTTCTAGTTCTGTATAACTATTTCTAAAATTGTCAACTATATGATCAAATCGTGACATATGTGATCATAGATGGAATTCAGTTTCTGAAACGCCATTACCTAAATTATTCTAACAACTTATATAGCTATATCTGTAATTAATGGATTCAAACTAACTAATAAGCTAAATCGACAAAAGCTGTAATTAATGTATTCAAACTAACTAATAAGCCACCCCCCGCCTTGCTGCGTCCCCGTCCCCCGCCCTCGCCTCGCCTAGCCGCGCGCCGCCGCTCGCCTCGTGTGTGTGCTGGCGCGTGTGTGCTATATGACTATTTCTAAAATCGTCAAGTATATGATCAAATCATGAACTATGTTATCATAGATGAATTTCAGCTTCTGGGACACCGTCGGTAAATTAATCTAACACTAACCTAACATACTAAAACCTTTTTCTAACACTAATCTGACATGCTAATGCTAAGCTACACAATAAAAATTTCTAAAATTATTGTGTTCAAACTAACTATTGAGCTAAATGGACACAAAGTTTTCAAATTAGGGTTTACCTAAACGACGAAAAATCCGCGAGGCCGCTTCTCTTCTTCCTCTTTCTCTTCTCTTCCTCTTCTCCTCTTCTTCCTCCTTCTCTTCTCTTCCTCTCCTCTCTCTCCTCTCCTCTCTCTCCTCTCCCAGCGCCGCCACTCGCCGCGCCGCTGCCGCCGCCCTAGCCGCGCCGCCGACCCCAGGCCACGCCGCACCGCCGCCGGCGAGCCACGCCGCACCTCACCTAGCCGGGGCAGCCACCTTACCTAGCCGCGCCGCTACCCTCTGCCTACCCGCGCCTCCGCCCCCCGTCTTGCCGCGTCGCGCCGCCGCACGCCTCGCGCGTGTGTGTGTCAGCGCGTGCGCGAGCAGCCCGAGTCGGGCTTCTAAGAGCCAACCCGGACAAGTCGGCCAGCCCTTTGCCGAGTCGAGGAACAAGTCGGCCACCGGTGTGTCGACTAGGGGATCAAGTCGGCCCCCCATTCGCCGACTTGCGCTGTCGGCCAGGCACGGGCCGACTAGGGGGTCTAGTCGGCCAGGTAGGCCGACCCACGCCGTAGTCGGCTTTTGGTTTGCCGATTGCACCTTTTTGGCAGTTGTGCGGCCGACCGGTCGAGAATTTTGAAAATTTTTCATTTCGTGTTGTACTGCTGTGATTTACAGGAAAAAATAATATTAAAAAAACTCCCTAACCTAGGACCTCAGGGTCGTGAGCGGTGAGCCTGCTTTGCTGATGGGCCACATACAGGCTAAAGAAGCCGTGCAGGATAAATAAGCCGAGTAGGCCGATCAAAAAGGACCAAGCTCCATGGTGGCCAGAAAAAAAAAGAAAGGAGGTCGGCCGAACAATAGGAAGAAGAGAAAAATTAAAAAGATCTATAGGAAATATACGTCTAAATAAGAAAGGTAAGGAAGTAGGCTATGCGTAAAAAATTGAGAACATAGTGCAAGCGCAAGAAAAATGGGAAACATAGTGCATGCTGGTTACTCGACTCATGATCGAGTTCATGTTTTTCCTTATACAGATTTTACACTCTCCTGTATTTATCGTTCTTCGTACTTATCTTTACCAGGCTGCCTACCCTAGAAATTTAATATAAATTTTAAATATTATTTCAGTTTATTTTAGAATAAAGCGAATTAACACGTAACACTAATAAAATATCATACATGTATAGACCATGAGAGAGACACACACATATTAGTCTATCTAAACAAATAGAAGGGTGTGTGATTTGTGGTGAACAGCCCTGCTTGGAGCAAACGATCGATTCTGACCAGGTCAATTTTTCTTTTTTAGCACTTAACTAATTTTCTTCTTCTTTACACTACGTCTAATCCGGCGCACCCGCCTAGTAGTGGTGGCTCCATGTTGTTTTTTTTGCTCGGGCACGTTGTCAACTAAGTCAAATATTTTATCCATAATCAAGGAAAAATGGAACAAGTTCCAAGGAGCAGCAAACAACAGACCGAAAAAATGTACTATAGATTAAGAAAACTTAATATATTAATTTTTTGACTCAGATTAACTAGACTTTCACTCGAGACATCATAACATTTTACTCATCATAACATTCTACTTAAAAACTATAAGTTTTGTACTAAAATCTATTAATTTTGTACCTAGAAACCACGACCTTTCTACTAAAAAGCATCGAATAACTCGACCATTATGTCTAGAAACCACAAACTTTCTATTCGCATAATATTTAACTAAGCACATTTCTACTCGGATAACACGACCTTTGTACCCAGAAACCACAAACTTTCTACTTGCATAATATCTAACTAAGCAACTTTCTACTCGGATAGTAGGACCTGTGTATCCAAAACCACAAACTTTTTACTCAGATAATATCTAACTAAGCAAGCAACTTTCTACTCGGATAGCACGACCTTTGTATCCAAAAACTACAAACTTTTATTTGCATAATATCTAACTAAGCAACTTTTTACTTGGATAATACGATCTTTGTACTAGGAAACCAAGAACTTTTTACTCGCATAGTGTCTAACTTTCTAGTCGGATAATATAGACTTTCTCTCGTGAAACACTGAACTTTCTAGTCAAATAATGTAAACATTTTACTTGAAAAAGCTCCAACTTCTACAAGAAAACATTGGAATTTAACTCGAGGAATGAACAACTCAACCTTTTCATACCTTTTACTAAAAAAGAGTTAAAAGAAGAATGAAATGCATAAAAAGATCATCTTTTAGCTATAACAAAAGCCTAAGCAATACTTATTTAGGAGACTAACCATCACAACCATGTGACACTAGTCTCACACCACAACCCTAAAAAAGTACTAAAATTAAAGGTAAAAAAGAAAGAACTGCCATATATCAATGGTTGTGTAAAAATGTTGAGAACATTGGGTGCCTATGCCTTCACGTGATCGGTGGTGCTTTGTCCTACTAATCCAGTGGGCCCAACTAAAAAAGGTGGCATATGTTAAAAGGGAAAGGAAGAACAGAGACAACATACGTAAAACACATGCAAGACGTGTCCCCACGCGTGGTCGGATCGACTGTCATGATGGGTGACCACAAATTATGGTTTTCAAAAGTGGAAATACAGTACATTTTGATTTCTACGGATTAAAAGAAGTTTGCAAGATTTCAACCAGTCAAGTGGCTTCACTCAACCATCTATGTGGCCTAGTTTCTACTTTCTCCAAAAGTGAAGGGGTTCGCTGGTACCTATATGAGGTGATGACACTATAGCATGGCCTATTATTGGAAGAGAAAAAGAAGAGGACAATATGAATTGGCCACAGAAAACTAGAAAAATCAGTTGCGTCAGAATCAGGTTAGAGTATTTTCTGTATATTATTTTCTAATCACTGGTTGATTCGGTTGATTTTTGTTATCTATGACTTATCAAGATATTTTTGATTTTCTATAAAAAACAACCACTATATATTACAACACCAAGTTACTACAATCAAGCATGATCCACTCCGACGCACATATGAAGGAGTCAACCAATGCACCTCTCTATCCTAGCATAACAAGTGAGGGAATGCGCCACCTTGTTACATTATCGATCAATCTTGTTGAACTTCACGTCTGGAAAGAGTCGAACAAAGTCAAGTACCTCTGATTTAAAATCACACAAAGCCGATCTGTCGTCCCTTTTTTCATTAAAGTAATATATACCATGAGATAATCTGTTTCAACAAACAGAAGTGTATGCAAAACAGTAACCAAAGAAAAACTCTAACAACATGCAAGCAGCTTCGTCTCCTCCACGCTCGCATGAATAATGTTCTAGACTTTTTTTATAAATATTATTTTTAAAATTAGAAATTCTAAATCTGGACGTCTAGACTCAAAATTTATAAAACTATCACCCTGTCGGCCAACCGTTAGCCGACAACGCGCTTGTCGACCAACCGTCGGCCGACAGCGGCGTTGTCGGCCAACGGTTGGCCAACAACGCCGTTGTCGGCCGACGGTCGACCGACTTCGGCCAAATGTCGAGTCAGCCGCGCTGTCAGCCCAAAAAGTTGGACGACAAGGCTAACGCCAGCCTTGTCACTCTGGCGTGTGACTGCGAGGGCAAACGTCATTGTCAATGACGTTTGCACTGCATGTCAAACGCCAGAAGAAGTGGCTGTCTCAATCCGTTTGACTTGTGCATACGCATGATAACCTTATGTCGCTGTCTCAATGTTTCCGCCGTTGCATACATTTGGAATAAGGAGCTTTTACCCTGAAAATGACGTGCGTGGCACGCCTACCCTAAACATCCATGATCCGTCCCGGCTCCTCTTTTACGTTACACTACATTTATTACGTATATATGCATCCATTTCTTCGAATGATTGACGCAGTTTGCATGCATCGACATATATACACGCACTAACTATACATAAGCTAACTAGTTCGTCTCATTCATTAGTTTCAGTGTCGAAATACGTGGTTAACATTTTCTGGTTAGCTTGAATTTGGGTGAACTTATCGGTAAATCAGACTTAATATTGCTTTAACATTCTAAAAGGTCGTGTTCGAAAACCTAGTTGACGTAACGTAATGATGCCACCTACTTTGATGCCCACGTCTAGACGTGAGAGACAATATTGAAATACGAGTGTATTACTCATTGTTTCTCATTGGGTTAGCCTAGCTTTTTGGTGGATTTAACTGATACATAAACTCAATATTCACGACTTTAACCGTCGATCGAAATATCGAATGTAATCACTACTGTAGAAATGGCTATAGCCGCCACTTTACCAGTGACGAGCACAAAAAAAGATCGTCACTGCTAACCGAAAAAATTATCAGCGACGGACAAAAATTCGTGCTCATCACTGGTAATAAATTACCAGTGGCAGGCGGAAATTTGTGCTCGTCACTGGTAACTTTGCAATTACCAGTGGCGGACACTTATGGGCGCTCGTCACTGGTATGTACTATACCAGTGGCGGGCACTTATAGTCGCTCGTCACCGGTATGTCCCAATTACCAGTGACGGACATTTTTTTGTGCTCGTCACTGGTAATAATTTACTAGTGACGGGTATTTTTTTGTGCTCGTCACTGGTAAAACATCGATTTATCTATACAGCCCGCACGGTACGGGGAAAAATCCCCCCCTCTCTCGTTCTCTCCCCCCCCCTCGCCCGATCTGGATCCAGATCCAAATCAGGCCTCCCCTCCGCCGCCGCCCCCACCTCCCCTCCCCTCCGCCGCCGCCCCCACCTCCCCTCCCCTCCGCCGTCGCCCCCACCTCCCCTCCCCTCTGCCGCCGCCCCCACCTTCCCTCCCATCCCCTCCCCTCCGCCGCCGCAGATCCAAATCAGGCCTCCCCTCCGCCGCCGCCCCCACCTCCCCTCCCCTCCCCTCCTCCAGATGCTCCTCATCTTCGTCGGCCCCGTCCGCAAGCGCTCCTCCTCCCCGGTGCCCTGCTTCCTCCTCTGGTCCTGCTACCTCCTCGCCGACTGGGTCGCCGACCTCGCCCTCGGCCTCCTCCTCAACAACATGGGCAACATCGGCGGCAACGCACCTGCTGGAGGGAGCTCCAGCATCACCCACGCCTCCGGCCTCAAGCGCGGTCCCGCCGCCGCCGCACCCAACACCGGCGACAGCAGCAGCCCCGTCATCTTCGCCTTCTGGACGCCGTTCCTGCTGCTCCACCTTGGCGGCCCCGACACCATCACCGCCTACGCCCTTGAGGACAATGAGCTCTGGCTCCGCCACCTCATCGGACTCCTCTTCGAGCTCTTCTCCGCCTCCGTCATCTTCTTCTGCTCCCTCAAGGGCAACCCCATGATCCCCGCCACCGTCTTCATATTCGTCGTCGGCATCATCAAGTACGGCGAGCGGACCTACTCGCTCTACTCCGGCAGCGTCGACGGCTTCCGCGAGAACATCCTCGACGACCCTGACCTGGGCCCCAACTACGCCAAGCTCATGACCGAGTTCGACGCCAAGGAGAAGGCCGCCCTGGACGTCGAGATCGCCATTGCCGACCGTGAGGCCATGAAAGAAAAGGACGAGCTGGAGAACGGCGAGACCGTCCGCCTGGTGAAGGAGAGCAACAAGAGCCTGGAGGCGCAGGCGTACGACTTCTTCGGCATGTTCCGCCGCCTCTTCGTCAACCTCATCCTCAGCTACAAGGAGCGCAAGATCAGCCAGGCCTTCTTCCTCGAGCGCACCGACATGACACCCACCATGGCGTTCGAGGTCGTCGAGGTGGAGCTCAACTTCATCTACGACATGGTCTACACCAAGGCGCCATGCTCCTGTCCTCCCACCGGATGCTCGTCTTCCTCGAGAAGACCCCGCGGCTGGCGTGGCTCGCGGGGGCCATCAAGTCCCTACGGCCACGGCAGCGGCGCTGGTCGGAGAAGACCTCGCAGCTGAACCTCATCAGCTACTCCCTCGGCAAGCCAGACCCATACTAGTATTACCAGTGGATATTGCTCTATGTATGTGTATTTTTTTAAATCCTAAAAATGTTACTAGTGACGAGCAGAATTTAGAGCCCGTCACTGGTATGTAAAATACCAGTGACGGACGAGCTGCCCGTCACTGGTATCTCATTACCAGTGACGAGTTACCAGTGACGGGCCGGCCCGCTCGTCACTAATGGGCTTTTAGGCCCGTCACTGGTAGCCCATTCTGCAGTAGTGAATCGATCAGCTCCTTTGTTTGACGTGCCGTGTTACTTTCATCATTTCGGTAGGCAGGACATGCATGCTAGGGTTGAATTTGGATCTGCGACCGCTTTCTGATCTGAGCTAGGGTGTTTGAAGATTTCCTCCATGACAGTGATGTGCAAATGTATATGTATGCAGCTTAGAGAACATGCATACACATGAATGATCAAACAAGGTGCTTCACTCCCGGAGCAAAAAAAAACACTCATGGTTCAAGCCTTTATATATATCATTATTGTTACCACCAGAGAGACATACATGCATGCATGAAAGCATCCTGATCGATGAACCCTTCTTTATCTCCTAGCTAGTCTTCAGCGAAGCAAAAATTAAAATGAAATAGCGAGCGTCTGGCTATGCATTCCAAACGCCACTGCGTCTGGCTATGCATTCCAAACGCCATTGACGGTGGCGTTTGCCCTCGCAGTCACACGCCAGAGTGGCTGGCGTTTGCCTTGTCGTCCAACTTTTTAGGCTGACAGCGCGGCTGACTCAACGTTTGGCCGAAGTCGGTCGACCGTCGGCCGACAACGGCGTTGTCGGCCAACCGTTGGCCGACAACGCCGTTGTTCGCCGACGGTTGGCCGACAGGGTGATAGTTTTGTAAATTTTGAGTCTAGACGTCCAGATTTGGAATTTCTAATTTTAAAAATAATATTTATAAAAAAAAGTCTAATGCTCTATATACTGCCATGCCGAGTGAATAACCAAAGCATACTAGCACAACAGTTTATAGAATCAAATCTCGCATCCACATTGATTTAATCCAACCAATTGGAGGAGGACTCCCAAGTTTCTTTGGTCAAGTGATCAGCACCATCTGGTTGGATAATATAGGCCCTGGTGTTGCAATTGTTCCTTTACCTTTGGATCAGCAGTGGATGATGGCAAGCATAAATTGTCCAGCGATGCAATATAACTATTTAAGAAAAGTATGAACGTCGTGATAGAATCTTTAATGTCCCAAAATTAATATTGTTCCTGTGATGCTAAGCTCACTAGAAGAGGAAAAGCAAATTTTGACTAGTATTAACATCTTGCTGTGCCAACAGATTAAGCACACAATCAGGATCACTTCTCACAAATTTGTCTTCCGATGGCAGGTTCCAAACCTCCCTGAGAGCAACTGAAGAGCGTGCGCTTTGGTGCAGCTGATAGTAGCGTGAAAGCCATCTTCAATTTCCAATCCACAAAATATTACGAGTGCGCAATGTATCCGGATGCCTTCTTCAGTGGTTAGCTTGCACCTCTAAGCTATTCATAGCCAGACGCCAGGCAAACATTTTTATTTTTTGAGGAACAGGAGCACTGCAAATAGTCTGCCAACTTTTCCGCTATCTGTCACAGTGCTACTATCTTGACCCGTAGGATTGCGAATGAAATGGTCCTGGATACCAATTTTATAAGCACTACACACAGAAACATACTGCTTTTCTCATAATGCCAAGCGAAATAATCATCTTCCGGAACTAAGTGAAGTCTATTTAGTGTGAAATTCTAAATATTCAACACTCCCGTTCTGGCTCAGCCATATAATTACGCTTCTTCCTCCCATCATCTCTTTAGTACGACACTGACTAAATGTAACATTTGGATGCTCCCTGATCTTTTGTTGCCATGTAGTAAAGATAATATCTCGAAGCATAGCGTTGCTTGATAATACGCTTAACAGGATCTTATATATTAGAGGCGTAGGACATGGCTTATATAACATGATTAAGGTTCATGCATGTCTAATTTCAGGACTTTCCTGATAGCAATCCCTTGGTCGATGAAGATATTGTCTACAGCCTAATTTAAGTGGTCAACAATGAGTGGCGGGGATAGCTTATGGTTAGAAATAACCTAATCATCCTCTGCATGGTTACCATTTCGAGGCAGTAATTAATAGAGGTATACGCTGATCAATTGAGACAAGGTTATACTACTATTTTTGGGTTGGTCTTCATCCTTCCCCTCCATATGAGAGGTTCAGCACCTCCCTTCCTCGTCTTCCCAACATTCCCCCTCTTCTTCCTCCTGCAGCAGCTGTCGTGATACGGCAGCTGCTGCGAGCCAACAGCGGCGCATTCGATAGCCAACACATTCGTTGACACATTAGAACGTAATAAAGAAACCATTGCACAAGCCATGGCCAACAATGGCAGAGAGAACAAGCGCGGAGTTCCAGGTCCACCACCATTGTCACTCTTCATTGGTAAGGAGCAAGAAGATCAGGTCTCCATGAGCGGGCAGCCAACGGTGACGCCGACACACCCTGCCGCCGCCAGCAACAACAAGAGGAGGATGCTGTCCAAGCAGCTGTCCATGAAGGAGACCACCCGGGAGGTCAAGTGGGAGAAGCGGCGGCGGCAGATACAACGGCAGAGGAGCAGCGCGGGCATGCACGACGCCGACCACGAGGACTGCGCCTACATGTACGCCACTGCCAATGGCGTGACTGACGAGGACCTCGTGAGCTGAAAGGATCCATGGAGCTTGGATTCGGATTCGACGAGGAGAACGGCGGCCAAAACCTGTGTGACACGCTCCCCGCCCTCGACCTCTATTTCGCCGTCAACCGGCAGCTCTCAGAGCCCAAGATGCGGGTGTGCACCAGCTCGTTGCCTTCCCTATCTTCGACGACGTCATCATCTTCCACACTCTGCGGCACGCCGAGCCCACGTAGTCCTATTACACAGCCTTCCCTCCTGGACTGCTTGAAGATTTGCAGTCCAGGTAAATAATGCTCCTCGGTTTTAACGTAGATGATGTTTTTGGTTTTTCATAATTTTTATTGTGCAAGTTTGACCATTACTTTTATATGAATATGTATGCAAAATATTATAAAAAATATATTTTGAATCTCTTTTCATGAAAAATTTGCACATAACCAACCTTTTAAAGATAGGAGTTTGACTACATGTGCTTTGTAAAACATTATTTATTTTAGAATAGAGGTAGTAATGTTTTTCTTATCCTTTTTATTGATTTGTTCCTAGCTTCCAAAATAATTATTTGGATAAACTTTCATGTGTTTATTTGTTTGGTTGTTGTGATGCCACAGGCGACAACCCTCAGCTTGTGAAGACAAGGCTTAGGCAGTGGGCTCAGGTAGTGGCTTGTTCAGTGAAGCATTACAGCTGAGAGCGCTGTAATTGACCACTCTTCCTGCAGAACCGTTGTTCATCTGAGGTTGCGTTAGATGGCGAAGGAGAGGACATGACCGGTGGTACCTACTAACAGAACGTCATAACCTTGTTGCTCTAATGACGCCCATGGTTGTTGTGCATATTTTATTATGTATTTATGTGTTGGCAACATTTATGCGCCATCCCACTATTGCAAGAATAACATTTGATGCAAGGACATTCTTCTTGTTGATCGAGTTTTTAGGTGCTAGCTCTTGCTGAGTGATTTCGATGACAACCTAGGAGTTTATATTTAGAAAAAAATGTTCGGTTAAAACACATTCATCCATGGGGTAAATCTCGTCCGAAAACTACCGGTAATTGGTTTTACCCCTAGCTGGCGAGAAAATCTGAGCCGATAAAATTTTGGTTTTTACTTTAAGATATTAGATGTACATATAACAAGATATAACAAGCTATCAAATAATCTCGTTCTTGGTGGACCACATCTGAAGAGAAATGATGACATTGTTTGTCACCAGATTCAGGTATTATTGGATCCACTTGACCTCGGTGGCTGAAGGGCTCAAGGATGGTGGCTCAGCAACACGACATTTGCATAGAGCTCATGGATGGCGGTGTGACACATCGGTAGACACCTTTCTTGAGAAAGACATGTATTAACAACTACTCTAGCAGAATTTTTTATGTGTTGCTAATGACTAATAGCTGTCCTTGTAGCTCCGAAGTGTTTTGCTAATGACTATAGCTGTCCTTGTAGCTCCGAAGTGTTTTAATTTTTGTTCAATATTTCTTATAGATAGGTGGCACTAGATATTTGGTCTTCCCCTGTAACAGATGAAAAACATTGGATTTCTTTTTATGGACTCAGTTCAAAATGATTCTTCTCTATCTATAATTCATAGCATATTAGAAGTAGAAGGTGGTCTATGCAATTCTTACTGACATAATCAACTTTTCTTCCAACACTATGGGCCAATGAGGGACACAGTACAAGTATTGGTATGTGTACTCTTGTCTAAGATGATTATCGAAGCTGTCATCAACGGCCTACATAAAGGTTTCACATTAAAATTGTTCCGCAAATTCATTGTTTCGGCGTTGAAGTCCCATCTTTGATATGAAAGATAATTTTTATTATTCGGTTTTTACAAGCCACTACTACAGAATTCATTTGTCCAGACGGTTCGGAAACACCGGGCGGGACGGTTTTTCCGAACCGTCTGGACGAAACAGTCTGGACAAATGAACTTTGTCCAGACGGTTATTGAACCGTCTGTACAAACACTTAGTACAGACGGCTCCACACACGAGCCGTCTGTACTACTATCTGGTACAGTGCCTCCGAAGCATTTGTACAGACGGCTCCCACACAACAAAACCGTCTGCACAAATGCATAGAACAGTACTTCAAAAGCATTTGTACAGACGGTTCTGTTTTCAGAACCGTCTGCATAAATTAATTGTACAGACGGTTCTACCCCTGGAACCGTCTGCACAAATGCTGTGTTAGGAGAGCGTTGCTGCCGCGGCAGCAGAAACAACCCGTTTCTGCTGGCGCGGTAGCAGTGCGGCAAGGCGCCATGCTGCCGCGGCAGCGGAAATGGCTGATTCCGCTGCCGCGGCAGCAGTGCTGCAGGGCTACGGTAGTGCCGCCTGCTGCCACGACAGCTGAAACGGACGTTTCGGCTGCCGCGGCAGCCGTGCGGCAAGGCGGCATGCTGCCGCCTGCTGCCGCGACAGCGGAAATGGCTGATTCCGCTGCCGCGGCAGCAGTGCTGCAGGGCTACGGTAGTGCCGGCTGCTGCCACGGCAGCCGTGCGGCAAGGCGACGTTGCGGCCGGCCTGCTGCCTCGGCAGCGGAAATGACTTATTCCGCTGCCGCGGCAGCAGTGTGGCAGGGCGACAGTGCTACCGCCTGCTGCCACGGCAGCGGAAAACAGAGGTTTCTGCTGCCGCGGCAGCAGTGCGGCAGGGCGACGTTGCTGCGCCTGCTGCCGCGGCAGCGGAAACTACCGTTTCCGCTGTCGCAGCAGCCGTGCGGCAGGGTAACGATGCCGTGCGGCAGTGAAAACGTTAGAAACAAAGTGATCAATCATGGGCATAGCATACACAGACACACAATGTAATCACTGATCTTAGACATAACATTCAGAAGCAAACTTAAAAGATCATTCTCGACAACCACAAAGTCATTTACATGCATTGTTAGTGAAAAAAACTCTCAAGTCATTGAGGAGCAATTTGAGGACAATGGAACTCTCCAGTCTCCTTCAACACCTCTCTAAATATGAAAGCTATTAACCGTTTTTGAACAATCGAGACGCCCTCAGTGTCGAGCTCATCTGTAGGGAACTTCAAAGTCTGCACAAGGAAATTAAATAGCTAGGTTAGGCACGACGTCGAACGATGAAAATGGAACTACATATAGTGTAATGACACTAACCTCCAGATCTACCGGACTAGAGCCAACGATCTGCATCATATATGTTGCCACATAGTATCCACAGAGATTGCTGCCCGGCGGCTGCTTGTGGCACTGTAGAAATCATGGTTACTTGCAGGGTAATTTAGTTTTACCGAATACATATTAGAACGTGCGAGGTGATTATTCTTGGGCGAGGGAGGAATTATTACCGGGAAATGAAATCGGTGGGTAGGTTCGGTTTTTGTTGTTTTCACAAGCCCGCCCTTGGCAACATATTTCTTGAACGCCCCGTTGAGCACCGTCGTCAAATTGCGTACTTCTCTGGTGGGTAGTCCCTAGAGTCGAAGTACGTGGCATGTAGACGTTCTGGCTCGAGGCCGACGAGCATCCAGTGGAAGCCATAGTTGTACGGTAGAAGAATGGTGTGCTTAGTACACTGAACGAGCATGGCGTCCGAAATGTAATCCTCGACCTCGTTCGGCTGGAATTGGACCATTGTGCATATGACCACTCCCGGATCGAGGAATCCGATATTAGGGTTATCTATCCTAGCCTCTTGAATCATATGTCTGCACATAAAAGTAATGTCATTGAAAGAGCGTATCAATAAGTTAGGCAATCATTTAGCTTAAACAGTGATTGAGAACACTTACAGTGTCCAGCATCTTAATAGGCTGGCATCGAGGGCGTCATGACGGTAGAGGTCTGATAAATCCGAGAACTCGATGGTAAAGGTTCCACCTGCATGAAGGAAATGTTGCCGCTTGTACGCGGTGCAGATATTCTGAGGAAGCTCTGTCTCTCGTGGACCTCTTCATGTAATAATCGTGCAAAATCTGAGCTGCCCAACCAAGTCGCTCTAACGCCGCCCGTGTCACTAGCGGCTGCCGTTCCGTGTATTTTCTTATCTCCGGTTCTTCGTCTACCTCTTTGCCCTTGGCCGACTTTGTGCTATTTCTGGTGGCCCTACGCTGAGCTTGAGGAGCTGTGTTGGCAGCCTGTTGGCTAGATCTGCTAGATTGCTGAGATCGTGCTGAGGCGGATTTCACCTTCGGTGGAGGAGGACGGCGTGAGAAATCTTTACCGTAATGCACCGGAGACAGCGGCCGTGGAGGAGGTGGAGGGGCAACCAGGGAAATGTACTCTTCGGCCACTGGATGAACGTGTGGAGGGCCTGCCCCAGTGTCGTGACATCGTCCTCGGCGGTACAGGAAGTCTGAAGGATCTGCAATTCGCATGCACCATGTCCACTGCCACCTTAGCCTTATCCGCCGCTAGCGGAACTCCGTGCACCGTCATCGTGCTTTCTGAAGGTGGAAATACTAACCCCTGGCCAGCCTCAAGCATATCACCGGGGCCAAACTGCTGGGCACGAGGAGCTTGCACTTGGTTGCCACCGCTATCTCGTCGAGAGGGAATCTTTCATTGACGTCTTCAGGCAGAATAGGGTCGAAATTAGGTAAGTCGTCGGCCGCGGTCGTCATCTCGAACGTGCTGCGGTGGGGATTGTTCTTCCACGTCTTCGGCATTCTCGTTTTCCACGGACGATGCGCAGCTACTCCGGCGCCGACCATGTGGGGATGAGGCTGCGGGACTGCGTTCGGCCCCGGCGGCTGCATCCTCCTGCCTTATCTGCCATACCCGTTCTTCGACCCTGCATCAATCCTCTCTTCTAGGCCTGCAAATATTTCGTCCATCAGCTCTTTCTTCATCCGTTCACGCTCGGCTGCCTCGCGCTCTGCTTTTGTCTCTCCTCCGACTCCTGTACTGTTCCGCATCGTCGGGGAATCCAAGCTTCCATGGAACCGTCACCCCCAGGCCACGCGTTCGACCCCGGGTGCTCTTTGTTTCCCAGAGCCGAGGTTAGTATGTCCTTCTCCCTGGCTGGTTGGAAAGTTCCTTGAGCGGCTTGTTCTGACAGTCGCATAATGTTTTCAGCCACCTGGACGGTTTCGGGCTTGTTGAAGGCGACGGTGCCATCAGCCAAGATGTTGGCTCTCGCGCGATACCAGTTCCGGGCCCGCCTCTCTGGGATCTGGGAGAACGGCGTGTCGCGACTCTCCTGAGACGCCCGCTCGTCCTCTGTTCTCCATTCCAACTCCTTGCGCGCATACCCACCGCTTCCGAGCCTGTGGGGGTGAACGTTGCATGCCTGGCGCGCCCTGTTTGCCTGACTCCGCTGCACGAATTCCTCCGACGTGCACCTCTCCACGAATTCTGCCCATTGATCCTCCAGGTACCCATAAGTGTTCGGGTCCTGCCTGTAGGGCATAAGATCGTTCTTCACGTACGTGTTGTACAGCTCGCTCTTGAAGGTCTTCCACGCCTTGCCCATCTTCGCTTTTGCCTGTCTTTCGACGGCCTGCTCGGTACCTTCCGGGAAGTCGAACTGTCCTTGGATGGTGTTCCATAGGAACTGTTTCTCGTTATCCGGCACTGACGGCCAGCTGGCGTACGTTATCGGGATCTTTTCCCTCGCCAATGATGCGCACGCTCTACGGAATGCCGCCTGAGCCTGCTGAGGCAATATGGGCACACCCTCAGCACTGACTTGAGTTATCGTGAAGTGACCCGTGGGCATTTTATTTTTGCCTCGGCCACCTCGCTTTCGCTTCTGCCCACCCGATTCTTCGGTTGCTCACGAGACGAGGCTGCTGCAGGTTGGGAGGGCATCGGTTGAGCCGGTTGAGGAGACACGTGCGGCTCGTCTTGTCGGGGAGAAGAGGCCACCGGCTGTTCACGTTCATCTCCTCCGGACGCCATCTTCAAAAGACGAAATATTCAGATATGCAGTTCACGACTAGATTGTAGACATTTTCATATAAAGACACATACTTTGTGAATTAAACAACAATGAGATACATATGTACAACAACTTCGTAAATAGTGCTAATGTTCGTAATCTCATCATAAATATCTTCCTGAACTCTTCTCCATTCTCTCGATCGTAGGCCCACCCCAACCCTCATCCCATCTCTTCTCAGCTCTCATCTTTCTACTTACGAAGTTTCTATTCTTTCGCTTAGCTTTATACATACTTTGTGTCTGAATCAGTTCTCTCACATTTACTTACTGTATCTGAATTGTATTTATACTCTTTAAATCTAAATGTACTCTCTATTTACTTCTTTCTCGTTTATTACTCTCACCACTTTCGTTTTTTCTTCTACAACTCGTATCTCGTTCATTCGAGCTTTCTCTCAAGTTCTTCACTCTCCGTCTCATTCAATTTATACTCAGTTATTTCTCTTAATCATCTCTAACATTCACACTTCTCATGCTTAGATTTTCTCAACACTCTTTCTCTCTGTAAATCTACTTCATACTTTATATAGCAAACTTCTATTATTAGATCAGTTATTTTTATACTCTTCTACAACATTTCTTCTCTTTCTCAAGTTTACTCTTCACAACTAACATCTATTAAATTCATTCTCTATATGGAGCCGTTTGTTTATCTAGATAAAGTTATTCTGTTATCACTCTTTTCTCCTAACTATAAAAGTTGTAGACTTACTATACTTGCTACTTCTCTTATAATACTATAATTTCTCATTCTCTCTAGTTATCTTAAAGAGCATATAGTTAATGATCTATAGGATAAATAGGTTCTAGAGATCAATTCTTTAGCTTTATCTCTTCTAAGAGACATGTCCCTTCAAATGCAACTGCCATCTCTTCCCTTCTTGTATATAAGCGTAAAATGTACAAACAATGAATAGATGGTGATCTCTCATTCTCTTGTGTCCAAACACTGCCTCTACAATTCTTACTCTAACAAATAATATTAGATTAAATACTAATGTAACCATTAACGAACCGGAGAGACACCACCATAGCATGGAAACAGAACGAACAGGCAACAGAATAATATTCAGATGCAAATTCAAGTCAGAATAATTGATTGATGCAGCAGATCGTTTCACTAGCCCTAAAAGTAGAACAATTATCATCAAAGTACCCTAACACAGATTCCTTATCAACACAAGCTCCCAGCCATGGCTGGCCTTCTCCAAGAAAGCAGAAGTACCACTGTCAGTGTCCCGGTTCAGGGCGGTCGAGGAAGGTCGCCGGAGATTGGGGCCGGTCGAGGAAGCTCGCCGGAGATCGGGGGCGGCGGGGAGCTCGGAGGCGGCGGGGAGCTCGGGGGCGGCGGGGAGCTCGGGGGCGGCGGCGTCGGCCAGAGAGCTTCGGGGCGGCGGCGGCGTCGGCCTGATGGCTTCGGGACGGCGGCGGTGTCGGGGCAGAAGGCCGGGCGACGGCGATGTGCGGCTGTGGCGGCGGGGAGCTCGGGGAAGAATAGGGTAAGGGACTTAGCGAAAATTGAAGTGGTGGCGCGGGATTGGAAAGAGGGGATTTATTAGAGAAGGTAGTCCAGACGGTCCGCAATACACAAGCGTCTGGACTAATAGTGCAGACGGTTCTCAATATGGAGCCGTCCGCACTAATCTTAGTGCAGACAGTTCTCACTATGGAGCCGTCTGCACTAATGTTGCAGGCGGGACCCTGCTACATTAGTGCAGACGGTTCTCCATGTGGAGCCGTCCGCACTAACGTTAGTGCAGACAGGTCTCAATATGGAGCCGTCTGCACTAATGTAGCAGGCGGGACCCTGCTACATTAGTGCAGACGGTTCTCAATGTGGAGCCGTCCGCACTAACGTTAGTGCAGACAGGTCTCAATATGGAGCCGTCTGCACTAATTAGTGCGGACGCTTTCCAATATAGAACCGTCTGGACTATTAGTGCACCGTGCAGAGCCGACGCGGGGTGGGACTTTTAGTCCCACCTCGCTAGTTTACGTAGGCTTCGACCGGTTTATATACCGTTCTTTGAGCGGGGCTGTCGAGCTTCTTTCAACCGAGCATATTCGTCAGATCCTCCGCCTGGCCACTGGGGCCGCTGGTCAGTACGGGCCTGTGCCCGAGTCGCCTGTGATGGGCTTGATGTGGGCTTGTGCCCATGTCGCCTGTGATGGGCTTGATTTGGGTGCAGGCTTTGGAAACCAAAACCCCAGTGGCAGCCGGGCATTTTTTCTTCTTTTTACCTTTTTTTTAATCAAACGCCAAGGAGTCTGGCGTTTATCTCCCAAAAGGGTTCTTATGATGACACCATGCAAAGTTTCTTTGCTAAACCTTCTCAAATTTTTACCATAGCCTCTAGGTGTCATATGATGACACCATGGAAAGTTTCATGTTTTTCTGACTTCGTTTACATTTTTTGGAATTAAAAAACCAATAACCTCCATGTTCGGGGTCGAGTCTCGGCACCTTGATGTTTGGAATTCCTTTCCTTTTCTTGGATAAGGCCTAAACATAGACTAAAGACTACACATAGGATTTTTCAACCCAATTTTGCCAACTTTTTCATGCACTTGCAGTTCAAATTTGAATTATATTCGCTAAATGCCTAGAAATGCACTAAATGACTTAAATATAGCAAACGAACCCCGAAAAATGCCAAATTTTGACATGGAACATGTAATGGTATATCTTGAGGGTAGAAAAAATTTCAAGGTTAACCGATGAAGCAATCGTCACTTTGCCTTCAAATCTGACCCGTTCCCTCTCAAAACCTAGATTCTTCCTCGGAGATCTTGGGGTTTCTAAGTAGTGTACGTCACAACTTTTGCAAAACCTTCTCAAATTTTTACCACAGCATATTGATGCCATATGAGGGCACCATGCCAAGTTTCATGTTTTTCTGACTTCGTTTGCATTTTTCCGAATTAAAAAACCAATAACCTCCATGTTCGGGGTCGAGTGTTGGCACCTTGATGTTTGGAATTCCTTTCCTTTTCTTGGATAAGGCCTAAACATAGACTAAAGACCACAAATAGGATTTTTCATCATAATTTTGCCAAATTTTTCATGCACTTGCAGTTCAAATTTGAATTATATTCACTAAATGCGTAGAAATGCACTAAATGACTTAAATATAGCAAACGAACCCCGAAAAATGCCAAATTTTGACATGGAACATGTAATGGTATATCTTGAGGGTAGAAAAAATTTCAAGGTTATTTATTACTAGAAATAGGGTTATCTATTACTAGAAATGACTTAAACTTCTGAAAATCATAGAAAATGGGCAAGCAAATGAGTATAAAAATTCACCAAACTTCAGGGATGGACATAAATAGGGGAACATTAACTTCATGCCAAATTTCAGAATTTTTGGAGAAGGATAGGACCTAGCTCTAGTTCAAATCATCGAATTAGGTCAAACCCTAGCTTTGAACTAGAACCCTATTCAAATGAACTCCAAATCACCTCAAACGTCTACAGCAGGTTCCAAATAATGTTAGAAGGCGCCTGTAAAAAGTTCATAATTTTTGGACAAATATTTATACATAAAATGACAGGAGGAATGAATCTGTATAAAAGAAAAAGAAAAATCTTTAAAGGAAAAGAGGCCGAAGCCTGTTGGGCCGCCTCGGCCGGCCCGTTTACCCCCGCGCGCGCCTTCCACCTTCCCGCGTTCCGCCTCTCCCACTGGAAAGCGCCCCCACGCATTAGTGCAGACGGCTCCATATTGAGACCTGTCTGCACTAACGTTAGTGCGGACGGCTCCATATTGAGAACCGTCTGTACTAATAGTGCAGGCGGGACACTGATTAGTGCAGACGGTTCTCCATATGGAGCCGTCCGCACTAACGTTAGTGCAGACAGGTCTCAATGTGGAGCCGTCTGCACTAATACGGCGCCGCGCAGAGCGTACGCGGGGTGGGACTTTTAGTCCCACCTCGCTAGTTCACCTTGGTTTCGACCGGTTTATATACCCATCGGTTGCAAGGGTCGTCGAGCTTCTCTCAACCAAATGTATTCGGCAGATCTCCCGCCCTATGGGCCCGGCCCCTGGGGCCGCTGGGCAGTACGGGCCTGTGCCCGAGTCGCCTGTTATGGGCTTGACTTGGGCTTGAGCCCATGTCGCCTGTGATGGGCTTGATTTGGGTGCAGGCTTTGGAAACCAAAACCCCAGTGGTAGGCTGGCATTTTTTCTTTTTTTACCTTTTTTTATTTCATATTGCATTTAATGGCATTTTTTAAACAATGTGAACCATATTTTATGTAAGTCCAAAATTTATTTAGGGACTTGGGGTGATTTTTGGGGATTTCTTCAAAATTGGAGATTTTTTCCTTAGGGCTTTTCTTAAATTGACTCATCCCCACCTTCTAAATGCTACAAAGAACACGGCTGAGAGCAACAAGACTTAACCGTGCTAATCCACAAATTTATTTACGGATTTGGGGTGATTTTATGTAAATTAATGAAAATAGACATTACTGATTCATTGGGAATTCATAAAATTGAATGCAAAAAATGCCTTAAACTTGTAAAATTCATAGAAACTTCATATGAACTCCAAACGAGTTGAACTTTTTTTATAAATTCATATTTTCATATGTACAATTTTATGGTTACATCACACAAAACAACCTAATCTCCTTTAACAACCAGCCCTTCTTGATGATCGACACGCAGATAGCAGGTGGCCCCGAACGGTAGTTGTTCTTCGTTGAGCGCGGTGCCGTCTCCAAGAGGGTACTCATCAAATTGATTGTACTCTTCCTCGTCCACGACATTCTCAACTCTGACAATCCTTCTTTTCCCCTGAAGGACTACGTGAAGTTTCTGATTTGCCGGGTCTTGGACATAAAAGACCTGAGTAGCTTGTTTAGCGAGTACGAATGGTTCCTCTTTGTATGCGGCACGTTCGAGGTCCACTGTAGTCATGCCGTACTTGTCGACCTTAACACTTGAGAGTGCGACCCAACGGCACCGGAAGAGGGGGATCCTGAAACGTACATAGTCGAGTTCCCAGATCTCCTCAATGTACCCGTAGTACGCACACACCCCACGTTTTTCCTGGAAGGCATCTATGCGGACACCGCTGTTTTGTACCGTGCTCTTCGTATCCTGTGCTCTGGTATAAAAGGTGTACCCATTTATGTCGTAGGCTTCAAATTTCAGGATCGTGTGACTTGGCCATCTGGCCAACCAGCCAATATTCTCCTCTGTTGTACTATTAGCACTTCGAACCCGCAACCAGTTGTTGAAGCTGCGGTTGTGCTGTCTGGTAAGCCAAGCCTCCGTACGGCCTGGATTCTCTCTGCGCAGCTCGTCCTTATGCATGTTCATATACGGGGCAACTTCAGTCATGTGTTGCAAGACTGCGAAATGGGCTTGAGATAACGACGCGTAGTCAGGGATGAGTGTTTTCCTTCCTATGGTCCCTTTGCCATCCAGTCTCCCCTCGTGGCGAGACGTAGGCACACCTATCTGTTTGAGCTGGTCCATGTAATCGACACAGAACTCGACCACCTCTTCGGTTGTGTAATCTTCGACGATGCTGCCCTCTGGACGAGATCTATTTCGTACGTACTGCTTGAGAATTCCCATGTACCGCTCAAACGGGTACATCTGGCGTAGAAATACCGGTCCACAGATCTTTATCTCTCTCACGAGGTGGACGGTAACATGGACCATGATATCAAAAAACGACGGAGGAAAGTACATCTCAAGATGACATAATGTCTTCACCAGATCGGCCTGCAACACATCTACTGCTTCGGGATCGATGACCTTCTGAGAGATTGTGTTGAAGAAGTAACATAGCCTAGTGATTGTGTCTCGGAGATAGCTCGGCTGGATATTTCGGATTGCAACAGGAAGCATCTGTGTCATCAACACATGGCAATCGTGGGACTTCATGCCGACCAATTTTAGATCTTCTATCGAAACAAGTTTCGAGATGTTGGCGGAGTAACCGGACGGAACTTTCACACCTTGCAAGCACCGGCATAGTTCGGTCCTCTCGGCCTTTTTCAGGTTATAGCAGGCCGGAGGAAGCCTTGTTCTGCCTTGTTGGGAGGGCTCAGGTGCCAACTCGGGCCTGATCTTCATGTCTACTAAGTCGAGGCGTGCGTTGAGGCCGTCCTTCGTCTTCCCTGGAATATTGAGTAAGAGACCAATCAGGCTGTCACACACGTTCTTCTCTACGTGCATAACGTCGATGCAGTGGCGAACTTCAAGGTGCTGCCAGTAGGATAACTCCCAAAATATTGATTTCTTCTTCCACATGCCGCTGGCCTTCGCTTTTTTACCACTCTTTCCAAGGACAACATCGATATCCTTAACCATATCGTACACCTCTTGCCCGCTGTAATGCCTTGGACATAAAGCTCTCTCCCTCGTCCCGTCAAATTGGTCCTTCATGTTGCGGTACGGGTGATTCCTCTTAAGGAACCTACGGTGGCGCATGAACACCGTCTTACGGGAGTGGGCCAGCCACCTACTCGCCGTACCATCCAAGCACTGAGGGCAAGCCTTGTCTGGCTCTTTACTCTGGCCCGAAAGGTTGCGTAGGGCAGGCAAATCATTGACCGTGCAGAACAACATGGCGTGTAGGTTGAAGTTCTCTTGTTTGTACGCATCCCATACCTGCACCCCTTCGTTCCACAGTGTTTTCAGATCTTCCACCAAAGGTCTTAGGTAGATGTCAATATCATTCCCAGGTTGCTTCGGCCCTTGGATAAGCAGTGACATCATGATGTACTTCCGCTTCATACACAGCCAAGGTGGTAGGTTGTACATACTAAGAGCAACTGGCCAAGTGCTGTGCCGGCTGCTCATGTTGCCGAAAGGATTCATTCCGTCCGTGCTCAACGCGAACCTTATATTCCTCGGCTCCGCACCGAAGTTTTCGAAGATCATGTCGATGTTTCTCCACTGCGCGGAATCGGCAGGGTGTCTTAGCTTTCCATCTTTCTTACGGTCCTCCGAGTGCCAGCACAACAATTTGGCCTCTTTTGGGTTCGCGAACAAGCGCTTCAGACGCGGAATTACGGGTAGGTACCACACCACCTTAGCGGGAATTCCTTTCTTCTGCTCGATGGAAGACTCGCCGTCGCCTGGTTGGCTCTTACGGTTGTAACGAGATGCTTTGCACACTGGACATGAACGCAAGTTCGATAATTCATTACGGTACAGGATACAGTCGTTCCGACATGCATGTATCCTTTCTACCTCCATCCCCAGGGGACAAACCACCTGCTTTGCTCGGTACGTGTTTTTGGGCAGCTCGTTACCATCCGGAAGCATCTCGGAGAGGAGACCTAGGAGCGCCGTGAAACTCTTGTCTGACCAACCATGGTTGGCTTTCAGTTGGAGCAGCTCGAGCACGGATGACAGTTTTGTGTATTTCGGCTTGCAACCCGGAAACAAAGGTTTCTCTGAGTCCTCAATCAAGTACATGAACTTGTGTAAGTCTCTCTCAGTATTAAAGTTCACGTCGGCATCGCGCAGCATCTGATCCAACCTATCATCGTCCTCTGCGCCACCACAGTCATCGTCTGCACCTACTTCCTCGTGGCGGCCACAATCATCATCTGCACCTACTTCATCGCCATGTTCTCTCCTTTCGTTGACTTCGGGTTCTTCGACGATGCCAACGTCTTCCTGTGACATGTTCTGCTCTTCACCATGTTTGGTCCAACACGCGTAGTCCGGTTTGAAGCCCCTAATAATCAAGTGCGCTTGGATCTGTAGGGCTGAGTTGTGTCCGAGAAATGATCTCTCATTTCTACAATCGCAACAAGGACAATATATATATTCAACACCCTTCTTCAACCTATCCTCCTCGGCAACTCTCAGAAAATTCGTCACACCGTCAAGGTACGCTTGGTTCGTACGAGAACCGTACATCCACACCCGATCCATCAAGCTACACACGCTGCACAACAAGGAAATTAGTATTAGATTGACCTAATAAAAGAAAGCGACCTAGCTTCTCATCGGGAAAAAGGAGCTTATCTAGAAATCGTACTGCAGTTTAAGGGTTTAAGGGTATAAACATAAATATCAAAATGCGGAACATCGGCCTGAGATGAAATGCATGTCATCAAATAGATGACATAAAATAAGGACTAATGCAAATAGAATCAATTTCATCGGAGTCCGGACGCTCAAAATATCGCGATCCTAATTTCTCCGGCGGTTCCGGAAACCCTAATTTGAGTTTTTAGTCAATTTTATTTTTTCTACAATGCAAACACGAATCAAAATGACATAATTGCGTAGATCTTATTTTTCTGAACATTTTGATATATTATTTGCATTTTTTCTGACTAATAATGATTTTTCTATGATTTTTATAAGATTTAATTATTTATATACTCTTTTTGATCTTTTCCTCAGTAAAAATAATAAATAAATAAATAAAGATTAATATATTCTGACAGGTGGGTCCCACTGGTTTTTGTTTTTTTTTCCCTTAAGTCGCCTGAGGTCGGCGGTCGGCCAGGACGCCGGCCGAGCTCGCCGGCGGCGGTGGCGAGGGACAGCGGCGGCGGACGTGGGAGGGCGGCGGCTTACCGGGAGGCGGCGGGGCGAGGAAGGCGGCCGGCGGCGAGGTGGAGGCGACGGCCGGCGGCGGGGAAGCTTCGGGGCGGGCCTGGCGGCGGCAGAGCGTCGGCGGGTGGCGGCGGCGGCTCGGGGAGGTCGCTGGCGGCCGGCAGGAGCTCCGGTGCCGGCGGCGCTTGCGGGCGGCTCGAGAAGCCGGAGGGAGTGGGAGTGAGGGGAGTGGGAGTGAGGAGTGAGCGAGCTACATTAGTACAGACGGCTCCAGATAGGGTGCCGTCTGTACAAATAGTGCAGACGGCTCCCAACTTGGAGCCGTCTGTACTGTATAGATTTGTGCAGACGGCTCCCAACTGGGCCCGTCTGTACAAATAGTGCAGACGGTACCGGTTGGGAGCCGTCTGTACTGTATTGATTAGTGCAGACGGCTTCCAACTGGGACCGTCTGTACAAATAGTGTAGACGGTCCTTGTTTGGAGCCGTCTGGACTGTTGTGCACAGTGCAGACGGCTCCAGTTGGGAACCGTCTGCATTATTTGTACAGACGGTTCCTAACTGGAGCCGTCTACACTGTGCCGTCCCGCTTGTTCGGCATCCTTCTTCGTGATTTGTGCAGACGGTTCGTGTTGGGAACCGTCTGTACTAAGAATTGTGCAGACGGCTCCCTGTTGCCGTCTGTACAGGTGGCGTCCCGTTAAATGCTATCTGTAGTAGTGAGCACATGTCGGGATCCAAAATTTACAATATGATCTCAAATAGAATCAGCATTAAATTGAGATATCAACTTCGACCTCAACCATCGAGATACAAATATCTCATTAGGCTTAGAGTGATATGACCTTGAATAGCCCGAGACATCAACCCCAACCTCAAAAGCTGGCAATTGAATGCATCAGCTTGAATAGAGTGATATAGTGTCCTCACTCTTTCTAACTGAGCTAGAACATCAACCAATGCATGGATGGAATAAGGTGGTATAGCTATCAAGCTCTCAGCGAAAGAGTCACTTCACAGTGATGATCACACTTGAAAATTCCATATCATGAATTCTGAAAACCTACATATTCCATATGATGCAGTTATCCCCATGGACAACACTCCGTCAAGCTATTCAACTCCAAGTGACATGTGTATTAGCCCATATGTTGCCAAGACATAGCATGAAAAGATGAATTTTCTCCTTTATGCGTGTCCATCTAATCCAACTAAGAATGGTATGATACTTTATGCTCCTATATTTTGAATTCTTAGGTTTGGAGATCCAAGCGTCATGGAGGCAAGGGAAGAAGAATTATCCAGCAAGTCAAGTCCCAGTAGGAACCTTTTGACAACTAGCCCGGAGGCTTTGTGCAAGTCGGACTTGGAATTGGCTCAAAGAAACAAGTTGAAAAGCTATAGCCAACTCTCAAAGCTTCCGACCCAAATGTCTGAACCTCCGAGATTCTTGAAGGGGCTGTTGAGAAGCTACAACCAACTCTCGGAACCTCTGACCCCAATATCAGAACCTCCAAGATTACTCAAGGGGATGTTGTGAAGCTACAGCCAACTCTCGGAGCCTCCCACCCCGATGTCGGAATCTCTGAGATTCCTAAAAGGGCTATCTAGCAACCAACCTCAGAGCCTCTAGGAATGTCGGAGCATCCGAGATTGCTGACAAACCAATCAAGAAGTGAATCTCGGAACCATCAGGACCAAACTTGGAGCATCTAGGAATCCACCAGATGTGCACTGAAGCTGAGTCGAGAAGCCAATCTTAGAGCCTCAGAGTTCCAGTTGGAGCATCCAAGAATCCACCATACATGCACTGAAGCCAAGTCCAGAAGCCACTTCAGTACTCTGAGTTTTAACCCAGAAGTTCTGAGAACCCACCTGCGCGTGGGTCACTTAAGCCAATGGGCCTTGTAAGTGGGTTTTAGCCCAACTAAGCCTAGGTCTAGGGATGGGACTATAGATACCCCTTTCACCTCCTCTCTTGAGGCAGATTTGATGTAATAGAACTAAGTAGAGCTTTGCTCCGTAACATAGGGTTTCATCCCCTCTAGGCTAGGGAATCCAACATATACCTTCTCTTTCTTTGGATTTTTTTGGATCAGTGGCGTCCCGACAGGGGGGTGAATGTCGAGTTCAAATTTTTTTCACAAATTCTTCACATACGTAGTCATATTGAAGGACTAGTATGATTCGAGTGAAAATGCAGCAGAAACACCTCCAAAAGCCCTTGGTGACGTGGAGCTCTTCGATAGCTTTGAAATGAGTCCAAGATCACCAAATTCTGAGTTCGAACGCAAAAGTTATGGCAGAAATAGTGAAACGATTCAGCCTGAAGAAAAGGAATCTCGGAAGTTCCGGGAATTTTTCCGGACACTCCAAGATTTCTTGTGAAAATCAGCAGACAAGAACAGTAGCAAATCTCGGAAGTTCCGAGATTGAAGAATCAGACACTCTGAGATTTCTGAAGAAACTAAAGAACTCAGCAGGCAAAAACAGAAGTGAATTTCGGAGGCTCCGAGATTGAAGAATCGGACACTCCGAGATTTCTGAAGAAACTGAAGAACTCAACAGGAAAAAATAGAAGTGAATCTCAGAGACTCTGAGATTAAAGAATCGGACACTCCGAGATTTCTGAAGAAACTGAAGAACTCAGTAGGCAAGAACAGAAGTGAATCTCGGTGGCTCCGAGATTGAAGAATTAGACTCTCCGAGATTTCTGAAGAAACTGAAGAACTCAGCAAGCAAGAACAGTAGTGAATCTCGAAGGCTCCGAGATTGAAGAATCGGACACTCCGAGATTTCTAAAGAAACTGAAGAATTTGAAGAATCTAGCAGAAGATTAGCCAGGTTCCAGAACTGAGATTTCGATCCAACTTTTTGGCTAATTCAGAATCTACCCAATCAAATCAAACCAAAATTTGCAGAGAGGTGTAGGAAGGTCTTGTGAATCTAGACCAAGTGTTGATCTTCATAAAAACTTCTCAAATCAAGACCTTTACCCTTTTTCTTCAATCAGCCCTTAGAAATGAGAAAAAGACAAATTTTGAGGGGAAAGGAAGCTCGTGAGGAATCTTGATCTCAAATCAATATGGTATCATCTCACATGTCACAGCAACCTATTCCAAGCCCCAAATCACAGTATCAAACCCCCTATAAAGATTAATCACAAAAATCTCATTTCTTGCTTGTTTTCCAAGAAAACTCGAAATAGAGAAGAAAATGGTTGAATCCTTGGTGTTGTTGGATGGAATCAGTATGGGGATGATCTTCTCATCATTTACGTGCCATACCATAGATCAATCTATAGAGGAAAACAAGAAAACAAAAATTCAAAAGCTAATGAAGGAGATAACTCAAGAACACGAAGAAATGGGGGAAATCTTTTCGTATTGTATTTTCGTGGATTTTCTTGCTGTTTCAAAGACCTCTCATGTGTAGGCCAAAGCTCTCTTGAGGAGCCCCTAACTAGAGTTTTTACAATGCTTACAAAAGGGTTGAGGGATAAGCACCTCTTACCCCTCCTTTTATAGTGGTGGAGGCATACCTGCCACCACTTGGGTCTTAAGCCCACTTAGATGGCATGAGCACTTAGCACGCATCACAAAGCGTCTAAATGACCCATCCTCCATCCATCTTTCCATCTACCCTAAGCAACTAATCCTAAACAGCTTCCTGGTCGCTGCCGTAGTTTCTTGGTTATGTTTCGGTAGATTCCGCATTTTTAACAAAACGCCCTCGCACTAACTTGGTCCTCACGTCTCGTCTCCACACACTTTCTTGTCCTCCGCGTACATGCTTTTAAGCCGCACGATGTTGTTGCCACCTCCTTGACCGTATCTCAGCCCTCCAAGCCTCATGCCAGTCCATATGGCCGAACCATCGCCGCACCCAACTCACACCTGCACACAATAGACCAAGCAAAGCGTTGCGAGCACAATTTTTCCACTTGACCCAAGTCAGCCGAGAAAAATCCTTCAAACACTCAATTTTTCTGTGAGACAAATTGAGAAACTGAAACTTATCAATCACACAACAAGTAATTCAAACCTCGAATTCATGCAACCAAAAGAATCAACTCCACATATGGTGGTAAAATATTCATCACAAATATTGTCAAGTCCTCACATGACTCACAGATTTGTAAGGATCAGTTGATGAGGACATCTCCCACACTATCATCCAAGGACCAATCACCCGTTCCCGTGCCCGACGACTTAATCATGAGGTGCGTTCGTTTCTTGCTATCCATAATTATGTGGCTAAGGATGGGATGCTACTTAATGGTGATATTTTGATTCTTAGGAACATGGGAGAAGCACCACTGGACCAGCCACAAGAGGATGAGGCGCCACCCCAAGTCAAGTCGGACTCCACTTCAACTCCGAATTTGGTTCGGTTTTCAGCAGACAGCACCTACATAAATGGGGCATAACTTTCTCATATGGAGTCCGATTGAAGAGTTCTTATATGTGTTGGAAAGATAACAATGACACCTTTCCAATGGATCTAATGCCACATCATGAATAATTACAGAGACATTGGAATTATCAGAATAAGTTGTCAGGTACTGCGACACCGTTTTGGGCCACTTCGGGCCTTGTTTTCGTTTCGGGTTTTAAGCCCAGGTTTAGGGTGAGACTCTCAGAAACCCTAGGTATAAATACTCTTTAGCCGTCATTGTTTAGGATGGGTTTTGCTTAGAATTATTCTGCCATCGCAGTCTCGCTGATTTCATCAGTTTGTAGAACCCCACTTCGAGTAATCAAACAATCATCTCGTTTGTGAGATTGCTTCTACTGTGTTCTTGCTTGTGTTCTCGATTCGCATGCAGGGATAAGCCTTCTTGGCGAGGTCAACCACGTGCGTGCGTGGTTGATAACCAACGGAGCCGTGGTGTAGCGATCGCAGGGTTCGGATCAGTTCTGATTGGAAGCCGGATCGTCAACGTCGAGTTCTCCACAATCGTGATTATCCCTTCCTGACGGAAGATCGGGCACCCCCGTGCGCATCATCGGTGCATGCCTCCGAGCGGAATTTGTGGCATTCATCAAGAGCGTTATTGATTTGGTTCCAAGTTCTCTATAGGCTATCATGTTTGTGTGTTGTTGGTGTTGCATCCATCTAGACCTCCCTACTTATCGTTCCTACCGTGAAGATCGAGAACACCTCGGTATCAACTTAGGGCCTGTTTGGTTGGGCTGTGGGTCTTGACAAAGCTACTGTTGGTTGGCTGTTTGGAAAAGCTATTGTGGCTGTGAAAAAGTGAACATATGGCTTTTGGTTGATCCAAACCATCTACAACATTTTGGAAAATGAGCACTGAAGCTTCAACACATTGCAAAAAGCTGGCAGAAGACAACTTTTCCAAATAGCGGAATTTGCATCATAAAGCTCACGCTACTGTTGGCAAAAGCTGCTGAAAAGCTAGCCGTTTGGTTAGGCTACAGCTTTTTCCAGTGAAAAGCTGCTGAAAAGCCCAATCAAACACCCCCTTAGTATCAAAGCTCAAGGTTTCCATAGTTTGGAACTTGTATCCCCTCTTTCCCTTCCCCCAATTTTCTAGCTTTTATTTGGTTTTCTGCCTATTTCAAAAATCCCATAAAAAGAGCCCGATTTAAGATCTTGATGCAATTTGGAGTTTTAGGTGAGCATTGGTAGGTTTTGATCCACTAGAACTTTGCTATACTTGTTGATCTTACCTCCTTTTGTATTACTCTAGCCTATTGCTTGAATCCCCGGTTCGAATTGTTGGCTTTTGGTCCGCTACCCTTTGCCTTGCATACAAATCTAAAAAACTCGGACCTTCCGGGTTCATTCTCGGAATATCTGATATTTCTGAGTGTGAAGATAGAAACAAGGCACCTTTTGGGTTTATTCCAAGAACTTCCATCGTCAATCCCAAACTTTTGGAAATTTTCCAGAACCTCCGAGTTGGCAGTTTCAAGCTGCGCAATGATCACCGTTTTGCCCGTAACTTTCACATCCAGGCTCCATTTTCAGTGAACTTGGACTCGTTTCGAAATCCTCACTGAGCTCTAGGTCATCAAAGTGGAACCTCCTTCACATTACTGATACCAATTTGAGAAGCAAGGCCCAAACTCTACAGGAAAGGTAAAAGTTGTGGGAGAAAGATAAAATCTTCGAGAAAGCTTTTCCTCCTTGCATTTCTTTGTGAGCAATTCTACCCTTCACGGATACTTTTAACCTATGAAGACTAGCTCTTTGATTATTTCTTGGCATTGTCCACTTGATACTAGCTAGAGTACCACGAGCAAGTTGTAAGCACTAGTTATTTTTGTAGGTCTTGCCATGATGAAAGGAAAGGAAGGAAAAGAGTCAAAAAAAGGAAAAGAATAAACAAAAGGGAGAAGAAAAAGAAAAAAAGAAAAAAATTGCCTTATCATTTGTTGGAAAGCACAAATCTCAAAATGTTTTAAGTAGGCGAGTGACAAAAGTGTGCAAATCCATAGCCCGCCAATTACTTGCAATTGAGCAAGCGTGTTTCTTTGCATTTTTGCAACATGAGCTTATAGTCTTTACTAGGAACATCTTGAACTAGCTCATTTCTTTGGTTGCACAAATCCATTATCTTTTACTGCGAGTTATCTTGCTTCACTTATATCCTTTGCTCAAAAAAGTTGTAAGCGCTAGTTATTTTTGTAGGTCTAAGCAAAAAGAAAGAAAAGGAAGGAAAAGATTCAGAAAGAAAGAAAAATAGACAAATAATAAACAAAAAAGAGAAGAAAAAGAAAAAGAGAAAACATTTTGTAGGAAAGCACAAATCTTAAAAGACTTTAAGTAGGCAAGCGGCACAAGTGTGCAAATCTGTAGCCAACCAATAACTTGCAATCGAGCTAGCATCTTTCTATGCATATCTGCAACACGAGCTTATAGTCTTCACTAGGAATATCTTGTACTAGCTCATTGCTTTGGTTGAACAAATCAATTATCTTTGACTACGAGTTATCTTGCTTCACCTATATCCTTTGCTTTTATTGCTCGTTCTTTTTTGGTTCACTACTTATGATTGCAAAATCTCAGTTTCCTTTTGTCGACAATTGGTAAACTATCGATCTTATGTAATATGTTGTGCCAAGCCAAGTCGTTCAGTAACCAAGGATTTTATATAGGTTAGGGCCCCCCTGAGGATAACAACACTATGCCATGTATGTCTTATATTGATCTCAATATGTAGTACAAGGGGAATAACTAGCCTAGATGGGATCTACATCTAGTCACAAGTGGATGTCGGGGGTGCATCTTCCCTTCTACTTGGCTCAGAAGTCTTCTCGGGTGGATCTCTAAGGCTTCTATGTTGGTTGTTCTCTTTCTCCGAGTGGATTGAGCTTTTTAGATGAGATGTACTTTTCTCAGGGTCCCCCGGCTCCTTTTATAGAGGGTATACCGTGTCTAGCACAGACTCGTCTCGAAGTAGGACTCCTGTCATCCTTAAACATAGGGGTAAGCTTCTTCATTTAAGGGGTATCCATATTGCTTGAGGATAGTTCTCTTATCTTCCTAGAGTCCTTCCTAAATATGGAGATTGCTCCGGTTATTTAGGAGATCCTTGGTTATTGTATATCGATATGGACGTTGTATATAGTATAGTTGTACTGGTCATCATCAAGCACCCCATCAGTATGTGAAATAAGGCTGCGACGGGTCAAGGAAATCAATCTAGTGGGGAAAACTTCCTGACTAGGTGCTTTTGTGAGTAGTTACTTAGGTCTCGGAGTAGGATGTACGTCTACTCGAGATCCTAATCGTCTGGGTCATCTAGTTGGGATAGAGCCCTGGAGCGGGTCTCTCGTCCAAGTAGGAATTCCGGTTGTTCTGACAGATATTGTTTAAACCATGGATTTTGAGGATGCGTGGATCTCAACCGGCGGGTTTTCCAAAATATTAACCGTGGTAGCAGAGATTTCACATAGTGATGAAAGAATCTTCCCCTTTTTCTGCACCTATATGTGCTGACGTAGGAAAACTGCAACGTGTTTATAGGGGTCATGTGCTTGCCGTTCCTGGATTCTCACGCAAACTGCTCCAGCATGTGCATAAAGCAACTGCACACATTAGCTGCGATGGGATGTGGCGGCAGAGATCATGGCCTCGAGTTCACTACTGCAGAACGGGCTTCTACTGACGGGCACTTAACCCCCTCTACTGACGGACGGGGGGCTCGTCACCCTGGGAATGTCAGTGGAGGGGTGACCTCCACCGACGGGCACGGAGACCGTCAGTGTAAACCACTGCAGTTTGGCCATACGACATCACCACTGACGGTCGTCTGATACGCGACCGTCAGTGGTAGGACCTCACCACTGACAGTCTATGTATCAGCGACCGTCAGTGGTATCAGCTCACCACTGACGGGCTATCTCTACTCGCCCGTCAGTGGTAGGACCTGCAGCTTGGCCATACGGGCTTCACCACTGACGGGCGTTTGTTAAGTGCCCGTCAGTAGAGCTTCTATTGTGCATTTCCATTCAGCACCTATTGCACAAATATATTCACAATTTTCACAAATATGTTCACAAATTTCACAAACATTCACAATTCTCACAAATATAGTCATAAATTTCACAAACATCCATAAATTTCACAAATATACACAAATTTTCATAAATTTCAGAAATATTCACAAATATAAAATTTGATATAACTTATTCGTAATGACATAACACTTCACGTAACCGTTAATCACAGGTATGAAAGAAAACAAGTATATTTGACGAGCGACATAATAAAGTTTTTTAAACAACTAATCTACTGATTCCCGCTTAAGTTTAGCTTCGGAAACTGGGGGCCGGCGTAGAATTCACCCATTGGATTGATTATTTCAAGATTGATGATTTTGGCGAAGACTCTTTGGATGCGGGCAAAGTCCTGACGCCAATCGTACAATTGATGTCCTAGCTCACTCCAAGCCTTCAGTTCTTTCATATCCTTCCAATGCTTGTTCTTGTACCGGACAAATAGGTCCATATGGGCACAGGTGTAGTACCCACATGTCACGCTATTTTCGGGCTGAACTCTGCAAGGGAACTTGTAATGGTGTACCATTTTTGTCGCTTTTGGAGGTATTTTTTGATGGCCCGAGAACTTGGCTCTGAAAAAGGCTGCATCCAAAATAGAAGTGATATTTTTGAAGTTCGATCTCTTCTGCGCATCGGAGTCGAAGTAGAATGCCTTGGCCCAGCTTGGAACTATCACAATGAGGACCCAGTGGTCGCTACGTCAATGTGAACAAATGAACGTAAGAAGGCGGAGATACATGCGTAAAAAACAAAAAAATTCATACGGTGCTAAGTTAAAGGACTTACGGAGGGTTGTAGGGGGCTAGTATGTACTCCTTGTCCTTATGCACGATGAAGACACGCGATAGATATTCTTGTAGAAAGTCTCGACCGTCCGTGGTCCCAGCGTAGCCTTCGTTCATGCATATCGGATCGACTATCCCGATATTGGAGTCCTGTAGACGTCTGCACTCTTGGGCTTGATAGAGAGCCCATAGCCTGACCATCGTGGTGTCGAGCCTGTAGAGGTTGAACATATTGAAGAGGTCTTTCAAAATTGAGGTCGAAGGTGTCCTGGTCGTTCTCCATGAAGAAGTTGTAATCTCTTGGCACCTTGACCTTCCAATATTGGCAGAATGTTTGCGGCTCTCTAGACATCTTGAGGTAATCTTCATGCAGCGCCTTCATGTCCTCCGACAGATTGTCCAACTCATCCTGCGGGAGCATGTCCTCACCTGGAAGGAAAAAATCTCGCCAGAGACCCATGCTCCGTGTAGATAATTTGGATGACGATGCCGATGCCGAGAAGGATAAGGATTTCTTCATCTGCTCCTTTCTTTCCTTCTCGCCGGTGCCGGCCCTTCTCTTCTTGCTTTTCTTCCTCCTATGCAGCGGCTCAGGACTCTTGCCTGCCGCCATCGCCGCTTCCAGTGTTCCGGCAAGTGTGGCGGGAGAGAAAATCTTCCCTCTAGGTTGATCCTCCTCGCGCCTTTCCGGTGGATCGATCATGGGCTCGTCCCTCGCCGCCGGGGACTGCATACCCGTCTCCCTGTACTGGTCCCCGACAAGATGGTCTTCAAGGTCTTTGAACGTCGGAGCTGTCTGGCTGAGGCCCAAGGGAGATCGTCCGACCGATGGAGACGGGTTGGTGGACGAGGGGGCCGTGCGAGGAGATGGAGCCGTGCGAGGAGAGGGCGCCGCAGCTAAAATAATTTGGCTCTTCGGCCACTGGATGAAATAGTTCTTGCACTGCCCTAGCCGTGTCATTTCCTCTTCAGGGGGGACAGGGACTAACACATCGTTGTAGTCGTTGAGGACGACGTCCACCTGCACCTTCGCATGGTGCTCCCGCATAGGAACACAGTGCAGGATTGCCCCCTCCGGCGTCGGGAAGACCTGGCCGTGCGCAACCTTCACCTTCATGCCAGGGATCTGCACCGTCAGTGTGCATCTAGTGGCTTCCTGCAAAACAGGGATAGATGTGCCGTCCTAACTGAAGTCAGGACAACGATATCAGGATTTACTGTAATGACTCGTTTTAGCGTACGAAACTTACGGTGATGCTGTTGATTTGATTCAGCGATTCCGGCCGGCCGTCCGAGGCGGATGCGCAGCTACTCCAACCAGACGGCTGGATATCGGGGACCATTGTCGCACCGCCCTGCGCTGCGAGGACTTGCATACGTACCCACGTCTGCTCGGCGATCTCTCGCATTTGCTCACAGAGATTATCCATGTACTCCTGGCTGTCTCTCCTTGGGCGGCGGCGACCCTCGGGGTTTCGGGGAAACACCTTGTCCCACTTAACGCCATCCCCGACGCCTACTACACGGCCCCGATGCTCCGGTTTCTGTCGAGCCTTCGCCAGATCATCGTTCCACCTCGGGCAGCTCGTGACGGAGTCCTGTGAGCTTGCAGGCTGCTGGCTCAGCTCTGTCTGCAAGTTATATTGCATGATGAGAAGATAGCGTATTTCGATACAACGTAACTACGTAAGAAAAGACACTGAGTTGAGATGTTACCAGCCGGTTGGCCACCTCCTGGAGTTCTTCAGACTGTATAATTGGTGACCCCGTCACAGGGTCAGAGCTTGTATGCGCCCTCATATACTCCCTGGCGCGTGGCTCCCTGAGATGCGCAAAAGGAGGCGCTTTCCCAGCCGCGGCCAGTTTGGCGTCCTCTATGGCCCACTTTGGCCTCTTCCCAAGGTATCCACGGCTTCCGAGCTTGTGGTCTAACTTGTTCTTGGCCCGAAGCTCCTTCCCCCAGTGACTCTTCTCTTGGAATTCCGCACTCCTTATTTCAGCAACGAATTGCTCCCAGTCTTCCTTTTCTATCTTCGGCCATCTTGTACTGATCTTCGTATCCCAGTCGTCGTCCACGACCTTCTGTGCGTCGTATCGCCAAGTCTTGAGAGCCCTAGCCATGATGCGAAGGGCTGCCGCTTGGACTCTGTCCTTGTCGGCGCAGGAATCTGGTATTTGTCCCATAGTTTCCTCAATAAAGCTTCACGGGTCGACTCAGACAACTGGCTGAATTCTTTGCATGTGATCTTCACTTGTTCGTGGACTAAGCACCCGCAGGCGTTGCTGAAGGTCTGGGCGGCCTTCTGTGGACTCGCTGGAACATCTCTGACGTTGTCGACTCGAGTGACGACGTACGTCCTGTCCGGCAACTGGTTGCCTTTTCTCCTAGTCTGAGATCTTGTCGGGGCCGGGGGCGGTAGTTGTTCCTGGGGTGCCACGTCCTCTTCAGAGGCTGACTCGGAGCCAGAGTCATCGCTGGAGGAGGTGGACTCCGAGGCAGGTTGATCTTCGGCAGCTGTGACGGCAGCAACGGGGGCTTGTTCCCTAGGCGGCTCGAACGGTGCCACCACGCCGAGGGCGACCCCCACGGGCTCTATTGCTCGGGTCGGCGCCCCAGCGGGAATACTACAGGAAGCAATGGAAGCGCTCAAGGCATATGCGTTAAAACTGCTTAAATACGGAATGGGTGAAGGGAAAGCAAATGGAGAAAGTAGTGACGATCGAGAACACGGAAATCCTTGGCACATAACTAATATAAGATTAAATCAGGATGTAGGCGGTGTCCTTATGAGAAGGTGTCAACAAATAGATTATTACAGAACAAGGAAGTGATGTAGAAGGCTCAAGAATTGTTGATATGCTATGATAGTCAAGAAGGCTTGTTCAGAGAATGTTGAAAAAGCTAACAAATAAGACAGAACAAACTGTTCCTAATCAAATCCATTCTACCGCTTTATAGGAGTAATTCATGCATAACATATTTCACATTGAAACCCTCCTGACAAAATATGTAAATGGTTCATGTATAAATGATAAGATACACACAAATAGAACAATAAACAGATCAAGAAATGAAAATGAATGTGCATTTGATGGCCAGGGGCTCCATCATCCCACAACCCCACCCTTCCCAGATGTTTCAGTTGTCAATCAAATGCTTCATTGACTGCTGGCGCACACAACATATATCCACACCTGCACACTCACACACTTGACACAGCTATTGCATTATGCACAGCACTGGCACTATCACTATCAATACTTGTCAATTATCATTTCAAACAAAAATCTGATTCTCTAAGTGCCATCTAACACAATCATGTGCCACTAGAAATAACATGGCAACTCATACATGTGTGCACGTACTGAACACTTGTGCATAAGTGTACCTCGCCGGGTTGACAGGGGATGAGGCTTCCGCAACCGGAGCGGTGGCGTCGTCGGCAACGGGCACGGCGGCGGCTTCGGCAATCTTCTGGGTGGCTTCGGCGGCGGCACGGCTCGGGGAGTCCATCTTCTCGGCGACGGACTAACAAACATATAATTACAAGTTATTAGGTTGTTGGTACATGATTATTATACAATTCTGACATAAGATACCATGTATTTTAACTTACAATTACTACAGTATACAAAAACATACAAGATCCTAGCTATTGCATAAGGTAATGAATATTGTTTTCAGCAAACAATAAATGGGATTACCACAAAGTAAACTTGTTGATCAACAAGACTACTTCTATGGACTACCAAGACTACTTTCTACTTCTATGGACTACAAAGTAAACTTCTATGAATAACTTTTTGTTATTTAGAAATCATGCGGGTATCAAGCATGGCCCACGACCATGGATTCAGCGATTTTGACAGGCGTCGGTATAGAAGTCCTAGTCCTATGTCTTCACCAATTGTGCTGCCTAACCTACATGGAAAAGGAGTCCAAATCCTTGAGAAGAAAAAAATCAGCATCAACTTGCAATAAAGATAAAATGCAGCAAAAAGTGTGCATATCTGCCTTTCTAATGATTAACACTAGCCATAACACGTGAACAGAAACCACCTAAGTGACAAACTTATTGCATCAATCACAAAAGCTGCAGTTCTATTTAAGCATAGCAATCAAATGCTAAGCACTAATAAGAAAGGCTGCCAAGTAATTTCATGAACACCCCTGGGAAGGAACCAGCTCAAGAAAGAAGCACCGATACATACTATAACAGTTGAACTTCAAGTATTCAACTTAATTGCACATATTAGAGGGCATGAAACGACTCCTTTCTGAATTCTCCTTCTACAGAGCTTATAAAGCATAGTAAACAAGCATACCAATAAATTTAACATCTGACATTCGTTAACAAACATAAATGGATGACCAAACAATAGCATACATTACTTTGTACGTCGAGCAGCCCTCTCCCGGAAAGATGAACCCGCCTTCGACGGAGAGGATGTCGTAGACGGACACACAGAGCCCGAGAGTGGCGACCACCTACAGCGCAAGTCCAAACGCAGATAGAGACACGCATTTAAGAATCTCCAGTACTGTGAACAAAATCTTGCTCTGTACTAACGACAATGCAGCTGAGTTCGCGCTACCTTGTCCAGGAAGAGCCTCTTGAGCTCGGCCTTGATGGCGTCGAGGAGAGGGCAGCTCAGCAGGTTGTGCCGGGGAGGCGGGGCCGGCTGCGGGGAGGCGGGGGCGGCGCTCGGGGAGGCTTGGCCGGGCGGGGAGGCGGGGTGGCGCTCGGGGAGGCTTGGCCGGAGACCGGGGAGGCGGGGCCGGCTTCGGGGAGGCGGGGGCGGCGCTCGGGGAGGCTTGGCGGCGTCGGGGAGGCGGGGGCGGCGCTCGGGGAGGCTTGGCCGGCGTCGGGGAGGACGGGGTGGCGGCGGAGCAGCCTGGTGGCGTCGGCGGAGAACCGTCTCGCTGCTGGTTTGAATAGAACGCGCGGGACTTGGCGAAAATTTCGCCAAGTCCCGCGCGTGACCTTTATACCAAGTAAACTACCACTGACGGGCCCTTCATAAGGGCCCGTCAGTGGAGGAATATGTGTCAGCGGCAGCACGTACCACTGACGGGCACCTACAACCCGACCGTCAGTGGTGGTCAGCAGCGTGGGTAGTTAGGGTTTTTACCACTGACGGGCCATTAACTGACGCCCGTCAGTGATACTGTGCTGCGTTAGGGTTAGGAACTTACCACTGACGGGCTCTTAACTGACGCCCGTCAGTGCTACGGTGCTGTGTTAGGGTTATGAACTTACCACTGACGGGCCTTTTAATGCGCCCGTCAGTGGTGTTCTTTCCACGGTCGCTCTCTTGTCGCCCGTCAGTGGAGTCCAGTTTGGTATATTTGCATTGTTTTAATCTTGGCCTAATGTCTATATTGTTTTTTATTTATTGCTTATTCTTGGCATATTGTATATATATATTGTTTAGGCTTATTGGCTTATTCTTGGCATATCGTATATATTGTTTAGGCTTATTGGCTTATTCTTGGCATATCGTATATATTGTTTAGGCTCTTTGCATAGTTCCTTTCTTTATTTAAATGCAATTACCATACAGTACCCCATACAATTAATTTTTTTTCGTAGCACTTATATGTCTAACATACATACGTACTGACGTACGGTACATACAAAGGAAATCATCCAAACAAAGACATTATTATACAAACACACATAGCTCTCTAGGTTTCGTCGTCTTCGACAATCTTCTCGTGAATAGTAATCTTCTTGGTGGTATACGTTAGTCCTTCGGCGTGGGTGCGTCTTATGTAGGGCTCAGAATCCTTAGTACCTTTGCTCCTTTTGGTGGGCCGTTTATCAGTATCTTCTGGCTCGGAGTCCGGGTCGTCGAATTGGTCATAGTCCTCTTCGTCAACTACACCATCGACTCCGACAATACTCCTTTTCCCTTTTCTGACGACATGGCGCTTCTTTTCCTTCGGGTCTTTTATGTAGAACACTTGCGAGATCTGTTTAGCTAATACCCAAGGCTCATCTTTGGCACTGATTGCTTTCACCTGTGTTGAGTCAATAGATGTCGGGGGAGGTAAAGTCACGGTAGTGAATTTGTCATCGTCCATATGGACATTTTTCGCCCATCTGACACGAAACATGGGGATCTTTGTGACGGTGTAGTCCAGTTCCCAAATCTCTTTGATAATGCCGTAGTATATGTCCTTACGGTTACCGGTTTTAGCCTCTATCGTCACCCCACTGTTCTGGTACGTACTTTTCTTGTCTTGAGCCTCCGTATAGAATGTGTATCCGTTGATGTCATATGCTTGAAATGTCAGGACCTTGCTCGCAGGCTCTTGTGACAACATTTTGACCGTCTCTTCTTCATCATTTGTCGGAGTCCTTTCATATCAGTAGTTCTTTAGCCAGCTTGCGAACTTCGCGTTGTGCTCTTTCGAGAGCCACGCTTCTCCCTTTTTCGGGTTTTCTTTTTTTACCTTCACCATGTGCATCCAGAGATAAGGATGCACCACGGTAAGGTGTTGCAGCACCACGAGATGTGCTCTGTCGTAGTCAGCTGATCTATTCGGTACTGAATTATAAACATGTAGAGCCTTTTGTCCGCGTGCATGGCCTTCACCATCGAGCCTACCCATGTGGCGCGAAACAGGAACACCGATAGACTTTTGATCAGCCAAGTAATCCGTGCAGAACTCGACACACTCTTCGGCAACATAGCCTTGGATGATGCTACCTTCCGGTTGTGACCTGTTACGAACGTAGCGCTTCACAATCCCATTGTACCTTTCCAAGGGGTACATGTTGTGTAGGAAAACGGGACCTAGGTCCAGTATCTCCGGGACGATATGGATCATGAGATGTACCATGATATCGAAGAATGCTGGAGGGAAGTACATCTCAAGTTCGCATAGTATGACAATGATCTCCTCCTGCAGTTTATGGCAACGCGTAACCGAGATCGACTTCTGTGATATCGTGTTGAAAAAGTTACAGAGATTCAAGATTGTCTTGCGGACCCCTCGGCTCCATGAGACCTCTGATTGCAACAGGAAGTATCTGCGTGATCATCACATGACAATCATGAGACTTCATACCAATTAGTCGGCGAGTCTTCATGTCAACTATTCTCCCGATGTTTGCCGAGTAACCGGAAGAAACTTTGACACATTGGAGGCACTCCAAGAAACTAACGATCTCTTTTTTGCTCAGGGTGTAACAAGCAGCGGGACAGTCCGTCTTGATTCTGATTGCACCCGTGCCCAACTTGGTCGTTTGCTTGGTTGCCCACAGCTTCTTTCTTATACCCAAGTATTCCATGTCAGCTCGTGCCTTTGGTCCATCTTTTGTCTTGTCTAACATGTTTAGCAGGATACCGAGCAGGCTGTCGCACACATTTTTTTCAACATGCATGACATCTATGCTGTGACGTGTGCTTAGGAATCTCCAGTAAGGTAAATCCCAAAACACGGATTTCCTTTTCCAGACGCCGTCCTGCATGGGAACAGGCGGTTGTGTCTTACCCGGCGTAACGGGGGGCATTGTGTTCACGATGTCATAGATTTCTACCCTGTCTTCTCCCGGGGCGCCGAACGGATCTCAACAGTATTATCAAAACAACTCCTTCTCTTGCCTCCATGGGTCGTTCTGTTTCGGCCACCTTCGGTGGCCCATGAAAACGATTTTTTTAGAGCCCTTTAAGTGTAGACTTGTTGTAAACTCCAAACACTTAACACATCCTTTGTATCCGTGAACACACTGGCAGGATTGATATCCGTACGCGGGATAGTCTTGGACCGTCGTGAACAGCAGCGCTTTCAGATTGAAATATTCTTCTTGGAAAGCGTCCCAGACCTGGGCCCCTGGTTCCCATAGTGTAGCGAGTTCTTCGAACAACAACTGATGGTACACGTTCAGATCGTTCCCAGGTTGCTTCGGCCCTTGAATGAGAATAGAGAGGTGTATGTACTTTCGCTTCATGCAGAGCCACGGAGGAAGGTTGTACATCCATAGAACCACGGGCCATGTGCTGTGTCTGCTGCTCATGTTGCCGAACGGGTTGATTCCGTCCGTACTCATACTGAACCTGATGTTCCTCGGATCTTTTCTGAAATCATCATATTGGGCGTCGATTGCCCGCCACTGCGAAGCATCGGCAGGGTGCCTCATCACGCCATCATCACTTTTTCGCCCCTCGGTGTGCCAACGTATCAGCTTTGCCTCCTTCTTGTTAGCGAATAAACGCTTCAAACGGGGAAGGACTGGAAAATACCAAACAACCTTTGCGGGAGCGCCACTCGTCACTGGGTCCTCATCATCGGCTTGGTTTCTACCCCGCTTGAATCTGGATGTGTTGCACGTAGGACACTTGTACAGCTTCTCGTGCTCCGTGCGGTAAATGAAGCAGTCATTCGGGCACGCGTGGAACCTCTGCACATCCAATCCAAGAGGGCAGACAACCTTCTTGGCTTCATCGGTGCTAGTAGGCAACAAGTTGTTTTTGGGAAAAACTTTTGCAAGATAAGCCAGTGTCTCGCCGAAGCCTTCGTCCGGACAATTATGGGCTGCCTTGATCCTTAGAAGTTCCAGCGTGACTGACAGACGCGTGTGCTCTGGATCGGAACTGGTATACAACGGGGTTTGTGAGTCTTCAACTAGTCTCGTGAACTTAGCAGCCTCTCTTTCATCCTCGGGATCTATCACCACCTGCTCCACCATGTGAACGTCCTGCACCATATCGGCCAAATTATTTCCCGTTTCTCCTTCGGCGTCAGGTTCGATACTCCCCTCGTCTTCTTCGTCATCTCCGTGTTCGGCATCTTGCTGTAACACTTGATCTTCCTCCTCCTCGCCGTGACATGTCCAACGTGTATAGCCTGACATGAAACCCTTAAGCGCCAGGTGTACCGTCACCCTCCCTCTCGTATCGAACATTACCAAATTTTTGCAATCGCGACATGGACAGCAAATCTTCGTGCCACCTTTTGTCCTCATATCTCGTTCGGCGACATCAAGAAACTCGTTCAAAGCCATAGCCCAACTCTCTATCGCCCGGTTGTCGTACATCCAACTGCGATCCATCGATCAACACCTACGACACGAAACTAATCAGTTCGATAACCGAAAATCACATCAAATACATATACGAAATGAAAAGAACACTAGCGAGCATTATTACCGAGCGCTAGCGATCTTTTCGGTGATAAATGATAATGGAGAGAGTGGGAGTGAGAGGAGGAGGGAGAGAATGAGAGAGAGCTAGAAATGGGTGAAGAATTAATATGGATGAGGAGGAGGGAGGGAGAGAGTGAGAGGATGAGGAGGAGGGAGGGAGGGAGAGAGTGAGAGGAGGAGCAAAAAGATCTCGATCTAGATCTAGTCCCTCTAGAGCTTAGGGATGAGGGTTGGGGAGAGGGGAGAAGTGGTTGTGGGTTGGGGGGAAGGGGGGCGGCGGTGGCGGCGGTAGCAGCTGGGGGGACGGCGACGCTCACTGCTGGCTGGTTGGCGCGCAAGCACTGGCCAGCAGCAAGGGCGCGCTCTAGTTTTATAGTGAGGAGCACCACTGACGGGCTCTTAAAAGGGCACCGTCAGTGATTCATAAGCAACGTACGCACCAAATACTGCTGACGGACGCGAAAGTTAACCGTCAGTGAAGACAACTTCTCCACTGACGGGCAGCACAGAAGAGACCGTCAGTGATAGGGCACATCATATGTTCAGCTTTCCACTGACGGGCTACATTGGAGCCCGTCAGTGGAGTTGTCATCTCCACTGACGGGCGCTTAACAAGAGCCCGTCAGTGAAAATGACGCGTCATCTATCCCTCCTCATGTTCATCTCCACAGACGGGCTATTTTGGCGCCCGTCAGTGGTGCTCCTCACCTTCTGCTTTGCTGCGTTCTCCGCTGACGGGCTATTTTCCGTCCGTCGGTGGAGTTCCCCTCTAGCGACGGACCTTTTTATGCCCGTCAATGGAGGGGGTTCAGGAGAGGGTCTATCTGCAGTAGTGGTTGCACTTGGAAGCACCAAAGGGGCTAGTCGGGATATGCTGGGCGCCACCTTTAAAGAGGTCTGGGACACTTAGCAGTCGTTGCGCCTTCCAGTTTCCTTGTCTCTCAAGCGCTTTGCCCTACACAAACCCTAGCCGCCTTCATCTTCCTCCTTGCACCCGCAAATCTCAACTCTGCCATCGGCCAAGCCATGGGCAAGAAGAAACACTCTAGGAAGGGCTTCTCGTCCTCTGGAGATGCCCCCAAGTGAACGATCCTGTCTTGGGTGTAGTTTGAGGTGTTGACGGCGATGCTGGAGAAGATGGAGCACCTCAAGATGATCCCTCCTCTCCCCTTGCTCATCTGCATGCTGGCAGATGGATAGGTGTACCCCAGTCCAGACATGAACTAGACAGTGGTGTTTGTCGTCTTCTTCTGGTGTAGGTTCCGGTTCCCACCGTCAAGCTTTTTCCTCACGCTTCTCCACTTCTATGGGATCGAGCTTATCCATCTCAATCCCAACTCAATGGTGATGCTAAGCGTCTTTGTATATCTGTGCGAAGAGTATGTCAGCACACGCCCGAGGTTGTCGGTGGCGCGGGCTTTCGACTGCGAGATGGGAAGTGGATGGAGTATCTCGACAGGCCCTGCAAGAGCTCGTGGTCGAGCTGGCACAAGAGGTGGTTCTACTGGCGAGCTGCCCCCGCCCAGAGGCATCTCTTATCGAGGACTCGCTCCATACCAGACTGGGAACTGGTTGGAGCTACTGCGCCAGATGTCAAGGCTTCAGACCTTCATCCATGAGATCACTGATCTCAAGGCATGGGGTCTGACAGCGTAGGATGTTGCTAAGGACTTCATCAGGCGGCGCCTAAGTCCCTTGCGCTCAAGGGTCTCGGCCGCCTGGGAGTACTCCGACGAGGTGGAACCATCCCGAGAAAGTGAATCATGTAACCCTTGCCTCACGTTGCCTTGGTACTCGGGGTAGGACTCTAGGTCCTTAACTAATTTTCTTTCTCTTGCAGTACTCGTGGCTCTGGAGGTCCTGTACCGGATGACATATCTCTTTGAGTCGGCTCCTCCCGAAGGGCACACTAATGTGCCATTGCCAATCTCGAGGATGGACCCTGAAGACCAGAGTCTTTTATTTTTCTGTTTGTTCTTTCCTCTGAGTAGTAGGCTGAGGTGGCGGTACTTAGGAATGTTGCAGCGCGTGGGTCGGGGGATGCTCGACCCAGAGGCGGAGACTGCGGGGGTGCGATGCTTGGAAGAGGACATTGTGGTCCTCAGTGCTAGGCCCTCACACCCAAAGCCCGCTGACGAAAGCAGCTCGGCTGGCCCGAAAGCATCCCTGACTACACCCTTGTGATCGGCTCCTTTGACTTTGTCTCAAGCTACACCCTCCTCCTCAGCTCCTCTGACTTCATCTCCGAGACCTTCTCCTCAGGTTTGCTAGTCCTCGTCTCTCCACTTCCTTCTTGTGGGAGCAAGATTTTACGTTAGGTCATGTGTAGGGACAGGAGGAGGCTCGCAGGATGAATGTCATTGTCCCGGCCAGGCTAGCCCCAGTCGAGCCAGAATTGGCAGTCACCAAGGCTGCGCCCCGAGCCAAGAGGGCCTTGAGCTTTGTCAGGGTCTGGGTGTTGTGCCACCAGAAGAAGATGAAGTAGCGCCTTGTCCGTTTTCCTTCCTGAATCCGAGAGTTTATCTCTAGGTTGTTGTTTGCAAGGTGGCGAGAACTGCAACCGAGGTGGTCGATCATGCACTGCAGGACAGCCTTCCTACTCTGGGGGCAGCCTTGGTAGTGATCGAGCCAGCCATGGAGACCACCCTGCCCCCGAGCCAGGAGACTACCAAGCCCTCGTCTAAGGAAGCCGGTCCCCCGAACTCAGTGAAGGTCTAGCCCTCGGCACCAAAGTTCGTGGAGTCTTCTGTTCCTGAGTTACTGCCACAAGTTGTGGCACTTCTCGATGGTTGCCTCGACCCAGCGAAGCTTTAGGCACCCCTACTAGAGGTAAACAACTCGACCATCAGTATCAATTTACTTTTGTTGAGACTAACCTGTTCTTCTTTCAGGTCATTCTGTCTGGGAAAGGCCCTCTTGACTCGGAGCTCCAGCGGCTGAAGAAGCAGCTAGTCTAGTCGGAGGCTGACTTGCGGAAGGAGAAGGCCCGCTCAGCATAGCGGGAAACCAAGCTGGAGGCCGAGAAGGCCAAGCTGGAGGCGGAAAGGGCCCGACTAGCCGGCGAGCTGTCAGAGACTCGGGTGGTCTTGGGCCGGGCAGAATCCTTGAGTGAGGTGGGGGGCCATGCCCTTTGAGTGGCTGAACTGACCTAGGCATTCTGCAACTTCAAGCCGACAGTGGCTGCTCACATCTCGAATCCCGTAGCAACTCTGAGAAGAGGTCGAAGACTCTGTGGCGATGGTGCTAGTAGTCCTCAAAGCCCGCCACCCGAAGGTGGATATCGGGGCCCTTCAGGATGACTTCCTGGGGGTGACTAAAGGGGAGACCAAGTAGCTGGTGGTGGTGATAGTGGTGCCGCGCATGTGTTTGTAGATAGGCTAGAAGTGTCTACACCTCCTTGTACTCCACCTGCTCAATAAAAACTTATGTTTTCGGTCAATACATGAGCATTTATATGAAATTCCCGTGCATCAGACTAGATGGTAAGACTTCTCGAGTGCCTAGTACTAAGCGATCCCGATAACGTACGTCACTTAATGCTTTAGCTTTTCTCCTCGGCCCGGGTAGGAGGACTTTGTTACTACCCAGTGAGTTTAGTCGATCAGCCTTAGGTCTAAGTCGAGTGGAAGGCACCGTGGCCACTAGGCACTTGTAGACGCGGTAAGGGACCTTCCTTTATCCCGTGGGGTCGCAGCTCGGAACTCCTTCCCTTTGCGAGGGGAAGAATGTAAGCACTTGTGTAATATGCTGTCGTTAACTTCTTTAGTGCCCTATACTCGAGCTAAACATGAATACTTACTTGAATTTTCTTGTATGAGCCAGTCGGTAAGCCTTGTCGAGTACCTAGTACCGAGTGATCCCGACAGACAAATGAAACTTTGTAATTTAACTTCTATCCTTGGCCCAAGTTAAAGGACTTTGCTACTAACCGGGGAGTTTAGGTGGTCGGCCTTAGGTCTAAGTCGAGTTAGGTCGCGGCTCAGAACCCCTTCTCTTTGCGGGTGGAGGAACCTAGGTATTTGTGTGATACATTGTCATTGACCTCTCAGTACCTGGTACCTATCTAGCCCCTGACTGGCTATCTGAGAAGGAAACTCGGATAGGTAGTCAAAGATAGAAATCATTAACTGATAAAGAAATAGCTTGGCAAAAAACTAAGTGGTTGTTCATGCTGCCCTCTTAGCTATGGACGTCTCCCAGTGTTCTTTTGCACTATGACACCCCTGTGCCAGCGTGCTCGAGTGCACGTGTTGGGTAGAGGTACTCGGAGCGACTCACCGCGGGTATGCCTGTCATACGGGTGCTGGGCTTGGAGGTGAGGAGGGGATAGGAAGACACAGAGTGGTGCTGGCAACCTTGCAGTCACCATGAACATTATTCGCGTGAACTTACCCTTGATACTTACACATATAACTTCTAGAGCTAGTTGATATTTTAGGAATTATTGAGGACTTGTCCATCCTCTATGGCCAACCTGAACCTCTCCGGGTGAGTAGACTCAATCACCATGTAAGGACCCTCCCATTTCGGGAATAGCTTATTGCTATTACTCTAGTTCTGAGAGAGTCGTAGAACCAAGTCTCCGACTTGGAGGGTACGTTTCCGCACGTTCTGGTCGTGGTAGCACTGGAGGGATTGCTAATACTTGGCTGATCACATCAACTCTTGAGTCTTCTTTTCCTTGATGTTGTTGAGGTCATCCTTTATATGGTGAGGTTCTTCCTTATCGGCGAATAACTCGATGCGGGGGGAAATGAGTTTTAGTTCATGTGGGAGCATTGCTTCGGTCCCGTAAACTAAGAAAATAGGTGTTTCACCCGTTGCCTGACTAGTGGTGGTCCAAAGTGCCCATAGTATGAGTCGCAACTCGAAGACCCATGCTTTGACATGGGGTGGATAAGCGGTCAAGGATGCGGGTCTTCATTCCCTGTGGTACGAGGCCGTTGGCTCGTTCGACCTTTGCGTTGCTTTGTTGATGGACTACAAATGCAAAACAGATCTTGGTGCCGAGCTTCTCACATTACTTAATGAATGCCTCGCTGGAGAACTGAGTGTCGTTCTCGGTGATGATCCTTCTAGGAACACTAAATGTAGTCACGATACTTTTCATGATGAACCATTTGACAGCTTCTGAGGTGATCTTTGTGATTGGCTCAGCCTCGATCCACTTGGTGAAGGTATCGATGGTGACAAAGAGGAACTTGAAGCCCCCGGGGTGACATTGGGAAGGGCTCTAGAATATCCAGCCCCCATATCGCAAGTGTCCATGACAAGGGTATTGTTTGTAGAGCTTGAACGGGTTGGTGAATGCGTCTGCTAGAAAATTGGCACTGATCGCATCGCCTAACCATCTCGCTCACATCCTGGAGGGCCGTAGGCTAGTAAAAACCTTGTCTGAAGGCCTTTCCAACTAGGGCTCGGAAGGAAGCATGAGCTCCGCATACCCCTCCATGGATCTCTTCGAAACTTGGTACCATACTTCCAAGAGATGCACCGCATGAGCACTCCGTGGGCACCTCTGCGATAGAGGACGTTGTCAACCAGGGAATCATCCTGGCGCTACAGGAAATTTGCTCGTATAGTGGCTTGTCCTCAGGCGTATCTCAATTTTGAAGGTACTGGTTGAGGGGATCTATCCACGATTCTTGGCGATCGAGCGGAGCCACGAGCACCCCTGTGACACCTTTTGGAGCATCAATACCTGATGATGTCCTGAGTTGGTTATAGGTCTACTAGACCATGACTCCTTCGGCTGTGTCATCTATGGATGTCATGGACTTTGCCATGTCATCTGCTATGTTACGTACAGTGTCGAGAGTCTTTCTACAAAAATCCCGGGTTGTCCTAGAGATCGTGAGGAGGCTAGTCGGGCGAGACTATCAGCGAGGCAGTTATTCTTTCTTGTGATGTATCTGACCTCAAGTCCTATGGATTTCTTTTCTAGCTTCCTCGCCGCAGCAAGATAGGCTACCATAGTCTTGCTCGAGGTTTGATAGTCCTTGCTAACCTACTTCACCACCAACTGTGAGTCCTCACTCACGAGTAGGCAACGGATGCCAAGCACAAAAACTACTCGAAGACCGGCAAGCAAACCTTCATACTTAGCCACGTTGTTTGTGTGAGAGAAGTTAATCTGTAGTGCATATTGCATGCGTTCTCCGGTTGGGGAAGTAAGTACTATCCCAGCCCCTGAACCTTTGAGTATTAGTGACCCATCAAATTGTAAAGTCCATATCTCGATATGGTCATTTTGGGTGTTGTGGGGCTGCTCGGGCTCATACCACTCGGCGACGAAGTCAGCGAGTGCCTGTGACTTGATAGCAGTGCACGGGATGAAATGGATATTGAACTCTCCAAGTTCAACAGTGTCACATCCCAATTTTTCAAAACCTGAAAATTAGGGCTTACAAAAAATTTTCATGTTAATAAAATCACTTAAGTGCTATTGACTAAAGTTTTCGTTCAACTCCCGCTTATGCTAAACTCCGGCATGGTCACATATACACGTGTATGTGACATGTGATCATGCCCTCTTTTCGTCGATTGGATTTTCTCGAGATTCTCAAAGCATGTCGTGTCATAGGGTCATGTGCATTCAAAATCCAAAACCCCACCCAACATAAGACATATATACCTGTATATGCCTATACATGCTAACCCTAATATCGTCCCTCTCGACAAAAACCCTAGGAATGAATTTTGATCTCGTGACTCCAATCCATATGCCATGACACCCCTTCTACCTCCAGCATGACATATATATATGCTAGCTCTCCTCCCGAAACCCTAACCCTACCCATCGTTCTCCTTTTTAAATATTTTCTTTCGTGGTAGAAACCCTAACAACATCATTCCATGTGCATCCACCTTCCCAAAAATTATATAAAAATTCTAGGAAGCATAGAAAATCATTCTTCACCAAGATATGAAGAAAAATTGTGGGGTTTTCCCAGTTCAAATATTTTTAAACACATACAAGTTGGAATTTGGAGCTAATTCGAACCTTGAACTACAACCCTATCAACTAAAGCCTAGAAAAATCTCATAAAATCACACCATCGTCCACATGTCTCTTCTAGCTCAGATATGCAAAATGATGATCACCCCCAGTTCAAAAATATTGCATGAACATCATCGAACACCTCTGCTCCTTTTCCCTTTCACACGAAATCATGATCCCAACTCTATCCAAATGTCTTCAAAAACTTCTTGGAGCTTCCCTGAGCACTCTGGAGCCCACCTACATCCTCTTGCTCCCAATCAAAACTCCTCTTGACACCTTACTAGCTAAGCAACACTCATGCCGATATTGGCATTCAAGTCTTTCAATGTGCTTTCATGCTCCATTCGGTGCCTAACTCTTACTGTGTCCTCACTGGAGCTTGGGTTTCACTGTGGCACGAGGTGACACCTTATTTTTTACTCAGACACGCCTGGACATGCCCATGCCACTTGTGAGCACGCTCTAAATGTGCTCTAGCACGCCACAGTGTGCGCACCAGTGCCAACCCATGCCGCCCGTCACTACCACCCGCACCAACCGTCGATACCCTGGCTGCCCGACCTGCCCTAGCACGCCACGACCACCTTCACCCGGGCCCCATTTCCAGGGTAAGTAGACACGCCTACCACCGAACCCGCCTCCCTGCAAAGAAGACATATTTCTTCCCAAGTGAAAGCGTATTTCTGTGCTGAACCCCCGGTTTTCTGTTTTAATAAACCGTTCCCTCTCGGTTCATCCGGTCTAGACCGGTTCTCTCCGAGTTCTTCTCAGTTCTGAGCTTCAAATAAAAATTACTAAATTTTGGTTCAAATGGATTCCCAAATTCCAAAATATTTTAAAATAAAAGAGTGAAGAATAGAATTAGGGCTAAAATTCCTTTCTTTTAATTCACATATATGATGTATATGTTGGTTCCAATGCACCCTACAATGATTTTTGCAAGCTTCGAGCATTTCAAAACTTCTTTATCACTCAATAAGTCAATAGGGAAAATTTATTTTGAATAAAACTAAGAAACATGGGTTCCCTTCATTGGAGAGGATCTTCATATTTCATGTTATATATCGTTGCTCAAAATTCTTCTCTTCTTTCTTTTAACCTAGAGTCCAAAAATTAGAAACCTAATGTTACCTCAATCCCCGCCTATAGCCCCCTCTTGACTTGTCATGACATAATCGTAAGCTAGAGGACTCGAGGGTCAATATATAAGCATGTGTTCTCCGAAAACCCTAACTCAACCTCTTCTAAACCAAGCCACCAAATACCTGGTTATAACAACAACATCATTTCATGTGATATAGCTAAAAACCTAGGTAAGTCCAGAACCAAAATTAGGTAGTCTTGGCATGGTTATCATATGATACACCCATTGGTCTCGACCACGAAGAACCAAAGTCCTTAAGGGATTAAAAATCTAGTACAAGAGCTTGTTCATGAGGAAACTCTAAAACCTTAACTTGTTAACACTTATCGATCAACTCATCATACCGGCATCATTCCATAAGCATGTCATGATTCTCGGGTTTAGTTGGATCTTCCATGCCTGGTCATTTATTCGATGCTTTTACCGTGTAGTTGACAGAGTGACGTATGTTCACAAGGAAGATCTGGAAACACCTCGTACCAAGAGCAGAACCAGGAACTACCAGGCAAGCTCCTCCTCTTTGATCATGTTGAATTCCATGATTGCGAAAGAATTATTTTGATTACGGAACATTGAAAGATCATCTAGGCCCTAATATGGTTTTGATGGTTAATGGCAACTTAAACTGGAATCTAATGTTTACAGTGAGTGTAAGCAGAGTTTACAGGTTGCACGAAGAAGGGTTATCCAGTGAAGGATGGTCACCAAAAAGGGTACAAGGTGGTTTCAAGGACAAAGAGATGGCTGTGCTAGGCAGCTGTGTCACAGCTGAGAAGAAGCCGGTGCTGTGCAGGGAGCTGCAAGCAAGGTGATGGTGGCTTGATGCGTCAAGGGCCGTGACTTCAGTTGGTGGCAGGTAAAGTCTAGATTTGCTAGTTTCTTTGAGTCCATAGGAATCACCCGTACTATCAAGAGGGATGAAACAGTAGCAGTTGTCTAAGGGAATCTTGCTCATTGCTCAGAGTTTTGGTCAAGGGCATTGATGCTTTGAGGTCAATTGCTCTGTGTCAATAGCTTTGCACAAAGTATGAAGCTGTTTTGTGTTAGTGCTCTGTAGTGCTAACAGTGAAAACCCTAGAGCTTTAGGCACCTGTGTGACACAGCTGTATCACAGGTGGTCTTCCGCTCTGTGACTCAGGTACATCTCTGTACCAGGGGAGAGCTTGAAAATGCTAAGGTACCAACACTGCGATAGGCGGTCTGATGTGTCAGAAGTCTGTCGGAGGTTCTCTCCTTATAGGTATTAGAGTTCGACGTATGCTGAGGGCATGTCATGTGCCAGGACCGGGCTGAGTAGTGCGGCTATCAGCTAAGGGTTCACCTGTGTGTGCCGCCGGTGACACAGGTGTCGGTCTGCCTGAGCCGGGTGCAGTTGGGTGTAGTGTGTAGCTGTGTCACCGGTGGCTGACACCGGTGGTTCACTTAATCCTACGTGGCAACAGGGTAACGGTCAGGTGCCTGAGGACCCTATATATAGGGGACCAGGGGAGGATTCATCCTCAACCTTGCTCAAATCAGTGAATCATAGACGACCGTTGCAAAGCCTCCAACCACTCAACAAGAGCCAAAAGCCTAAGGGTCGGTCCGAGTGAGTTTGTGAGCTTTGAGCACGAGCAAAGGTTCCTCCAAGAGATTGCTGCTGCATCATCTGTTACTCTTGGAGTGTCTACTCCTAGACGGGTGTAGGAGTTGCTGATATCACCCAAGCTTGTGTGGGCTGAATCAGTAAGTTTGTGAAGGAGCATCGAGGTCATCCTGCTGCAAGGCAAAAGGACCTCCACAAGCAAGGAAGAGGCCTGAACGTCAGGTACACGGAGGACAAGCACGATTCAGTGCTGACTATCTCTTCGGAGTAGTCTCTCCAACGGAGATGTACCTCTCTGAAAAGAGTAGGGAACTTCGGGATAAATCTACTTGTCTCTCTCTGAGTGCTTAGCCTATTTCCTCTAGCAGTTATATTCATTGCATGCTTATATGATCTGAGATACTCTTGTTCATCTGATTCAGATCTACTTTATACCTGCTTAATCTGCTTTGTGTCTGCTTGTACTAGCTGTGTCTCAGGTGTTATATATATCATCTTTTCTACCTATCTTAGTCACCTGTGTCACAGCCACATCACTTGCTTATCTGTGCTAGGTCATTAGATCACCTGTGTGACCCACCTGTGTGACAGCCACGTGCTATTTTACTTGTCATATTTCACCTGTGCTAGGAACCTGTCACACAGCCAATTAAATCTGATAATCTGTTAAGTCAATATCCAGTTAACAAGATTAAAATGAAGTAATTTTAATTAGCCTCCTATTCACCCCCCCTCTAGTCGGCACCCTTGGTCCTTTCAAACATGCATGCTATATGTTAGAAACCAATATTTTATGTAGCAATAGTTATAACCTATATGGTAGAAACCCTAGTCCGAGCATGTTTCCTTGTCACCCTAAGGACTACGTATTCTGAGGAAATTATTGGAAAACTAGGGTAGCGTATATATGTATATGGCTTAGCCCCGCTGTAGCAAAACTAGGTTTTCACAAAAGAAAGGATCACCAAAAATCTCATATGAGGACTTGGGATGGACCTTCATGTCCGGTGGTGTTTGAAGGGACAATAATGTCCTTTGGTTGGGATGTTTCCGAAAAAGGTTTTATAAAACCAAGAACAAAATGGAGATGTTTTGGATCCGGGTTAGAAATGAAGAAGGTGTAAGCAGGAGTGACTTATCTCAAAGGTATAGCCCGGCGTGGCTCCTTTAATCAGTGTGACTTAGAATTGGTGTGAAGTCTTTCTCAGATCGATTAAGGACCGAACCTAAGTGCCGCTAAACCAGCTTCACCTCGTACGTCCACATGGCCTTTGTGGGACTAAATACCCTATCGAGTGCTAGTGTTTGGACCCGTGGGCAATAAGAGGATAAGTGCTAGGTGGGTGGTTATCCCTAGAGAACCTCCACGTGGCTACGTAGGAAGTTGTTCGACACAAAGATGGGATCTATTTATGTCTATGTGTCGTGTGACTCGAGCATAAACTAGGACTGGTTAAGATTTCATCTAGCAGGTTCAACCTCGTGAAGTGTACCATTAGCGCTCCGCAACAAGGGGGACTTATATCTTGTGGGTAAAACCATACAACCTCTACAGAGTGTTCAAATCTATTCGAATAGCCGTGTCATCGGTTATGGAAAAAACTTGGCAAGGCCATACACTGGTTAGACTTGGTTTTCGAAAACCGAAATGGGTTTAAGGATGTAGGTATGATGTGCTCGCAGGGTGAATTGAGAGTACCCCGTGTGAGGTGGGAGGAGTGAAAGTAAGGAAAAGCGTCAGTCTATGAGACATGGAACCAACTTTCCGATAGGAGTGATACGCCATTCCCGTAGTGGATGGCCGGAGCTGAAAGATATGATAACATGCTATGTTATCACAATTCGACAGAGCCAAGCTTGTTTTGAAAATTGCTCTCAAAATCTAGTAAGTACTTTGAATAAAAACTTACTTTCTTGCACAACATGAGGCATAGGATAGAGCCACTTTCTTGAAGCAACCTTGCACGCATATATCTGTATTATTCTCCCTGAAGGAGAGCTTGCGAGTACAGTCAATGTACTTACCTGGCTTGTTGATTTGGCCAGATTAGGAGGAATACCACTCTGAGGATTCCGACAGCGATATGAGGCATAGGGCATTACCCCAGTCAGTTGCCTGTGGTTCGGCATATTGATGGGCAATCTACCACATGTATCTTTCCACTGCAGTTTTAGTTTGGCTAATTGGCCTAGTTTGTACAAATAAAGACCATAATGGCTATTTTTATAATGAAATTGGTATTGTCTGACTATGTTATCAAGAAACTTGTGTGTACTAGCCACTGATCATGGTACCAGTACAGTAAACATAGGGGTTTATCCGGCCTTAAAACTGGGTACGCCACAAACAGCCCACTTGGCGATCCTTCCGATGGCATCTCTATTGTGGAGGATCTAGCCAAGCGGGAAGGTGTAAAGTACAATGATCTTGTGAGCTTGGAAATAGTGTCTCGGTTTGCGGGAGGCTGTCAACACTGTGTAGAGTAACTTTTGCACTTGAGGGTAGTGTTCCTTTGGTCTGTGAAGGACTTCACTGATGTAGTACACTAAGTTGCTGGCTCTTTTCCCACTTGTCGGGTGCTTCTCATTCCACCACTAAGACTTCGCTTACTGCTCGCGGTCTGGTTGCGATGTAAAGCAAGAGTTCGTCCTCTAGGTCGGGAGCAACTAACACAGAGGGGGATGAAAGGTACCTTGGCATGCTTCTTCTAATTCTTCTAACTACTTGAAACCATTGTGTTGTCATAGCAATTTGAAAAAAGGAAGCCCCTGGTCTTCGAGACAGGAGATAAAATGACCGAGTGCGGCCATGCATCGGGCTTCTGGACTTTTCGTAGTGATCTCAGAGATTGCATGTCTATGATAGCCCGGATCTTCCCCGGATTGGCATCGATTCCTCAATGTGATACCAGGAATCCGAGTAGCTTTCCTGCGTTGACTCCAAATGCGCACTTATCTGGGTTAAGCATGATCTCTTTTTTGTGTAGATTGGTGAAGGTCTTGACTAAGCCCGTGAGAAGGTCTTCTTTATTTCTTGATTTCACAACAAGGTCATGGACATAGGCTTCGACATTTCAACCGATTTGTTCATGGAGGGCGAGTTGCATTCCACGCTAGTATGTAACACCAATGTTTTTTAATCTAAAAGACATCTTTGTATAATAGAATACCCCAACGGGAGTTACAAATGACGCTTTGTCTTCATCTTCAGGACACATACTTATCTGGTGGTAGCTAGAGTATGTGTTGAGAAGGCTTAGATAGTCACATCCCAAGGTCGAGCCTACCATCTGATCTATCTTAGGTAGAGGGAAAGCGTCTTTTGGGCAAGCTTTGTTGAGGTTGGTGAAGTCCACACACATTCGCCACTTTCCATTCGCCTTTCTAACCATGATGGGGTTAGCTAACCACTCGGGGTGTTTGACTTCCCGAATGAACCCTGCCTTCAAGAACTTCTCAATCTCTACCTATATGGCTTCTTTCTGGTCCGGAGCGAACCACCATAGTTTTTGTTTGACAGGCTTGGCGTCAGAACGGACAGCCTACCTGTGATCAATCACCTTCCAGGGGATTCCGGGCATGTTAGACAGTTGCCATGCAAATGCATCTGTGTTTTCCCGGAGGAAGGTGACGAGCTCAAGTTTCTAAGTCAGGCTCAAGTGGAGCCAATTTGAATGGTCTTGGATGGCTCCGCTAGGTCTAGAGGAACGGTCTTGACTTCGCCGTGGGATTTCATGGGCAACTTGTGTCTTGAGTGCTTGGTCTCTTTACCAGTTTGGTGCTATTCTGCCATGTCTAGGCTGCGCTTGTTGCAGCACAAGCCAGTCTGTGCATAGCCTTGCATTGTGATGACACCCTTTGGCCCAGAGATCTTCACACACTAGTAAGCGTAGTGTGTTGTAGCCATAAATTTAGCGAGAGTCAATCATCCTAAGATGGTATTGGAAGCCGTCTCAAAATTGACCCCGTCGAACAGAACCTTCTCTAGCTTTCCCAAGGTCACAGGGTCCGTGTTCTATCCTATCGGAGTAGCTAAAGACCCGAGCACGATGCCATGGAAGGCCTGTAACACTGGCTTGACAGCAGAGCGAGGGACTTGCATCGAGTCGAGTGCACTGGAAAAGAGGATGTTCAAAGAACTCCCTCCATCTAGGAGTACCTGAGAAACCTTGCAATTGTTGATAGTCGGCTCAACCACGATAGGGAAATGGACTGGTCGGGCGAAGTTCTCGGGGTAGTCGGTCTCGTTGAAGGAGATCTCAACGTCCAACCACTTGATCGTCGAGCAACTTCAAGGGTTTATGGTTAGCACTTCTTGGGCCATCATTTTGTACTGTCTCTTGGATTCGTAAGAGGCAAAGCCCCCAAATGTGTGGTCGACCATCCTTTGCTCAACTATGACTTGCAGCCTGAGGAGCCTTCCCCTGGAACTTCTCAGCTTCGACCTGGACATGTTTTTTTGAACACTTGGCATTGAAAGAGGTCATGTCTGTCAGTATGGCGAAAGTCACACGAGATCTTGTTGGCACGCTTGGTGGTAGCTTGTTGCTTATCCTTGCCCCTGGGTGCCCCAGGACACTTGTTGGATAAGTTCACCATAACCTCTCCAGTCTTGGTTCTCTTCTCATTGCCTCCCTTGGAGGGTTTTTTCCTGTGCTTGTTCTTCGACAAGTTGCCATGGAATCTGGGTTGGGGACATTCTATGCCCTGCTCCCGCTCCTTGCTGAACAAAAGGGCTTCTTTGGTGCTGGCTACCTTGTCAGCGATGTCCATTAGTTCTTTGACTGTCTGAGGGTCAGCCATGGTGACATCTTCCCTGCATTTGCGATTCCTGCAATCTTGGACAAACATTTGGATAACATCAGGATTAGTTACCTTGGAGATGGTGTTGTAGACATTGCTGAAGCGGCAGATGAACTCGTGCAAGGTCTCTTCATCAGTCTGGAAGAGTCAGATAAGGTCATCCATTTTGCTAGGATGGACATATGTGCCCTAGAAGTTTCCTTGGAAGCGGCTGCTGAGTTGCTCCCATGAGTGGATTGTTCCCAGTTGCAAATTGGTTAGCCTTGTCCTGACCGGTCCTTTGAGAACAGCGGGAAGGTAATTGGCCATGACCTTCTCGTTTCCTCTGATGGCTTCGATGGCTATCGTGTAAATCTGCAAAAAATCAGTTGGAGCAGTAGTTCGGTCATACTTTTCTATTGACCCGGGCTTAAACCAGGAGTGGACCATCCTGAGTTCCAGAGAGAAGGTCAGGTACCCGTGGACAGCTCCTCGAGTAGATCTAGGCACCCTTCTGGCCGGGGTAGGAGACCAACCCCGACCTCGATAGCGATACCGAGAAGTCATCCAACTAGGTGATTGATCTGATGGAGTCCCTGAGCATCTTCTCTGGTTGAGGACCTCATGCAGATTTGAGATGGGATGGTTCTGGATCGGTGAGTTTTTGAGGTGGCATTGAGGCCGATTGTCCTCCCCGGTAGTTAGGTTCCAGGGATGTCATCCTTCTCGATCTAACTCATCACGGGAAGGATAGGTGTGAGCCCTACTCCTAGTTGAACTGTTGGCTACAGCCGCCCGATGAAAAGATTTGTCCTATTCTTGGGCCTAGAGGAGACCGTCCTCCATGTCACATAACCATTTTCTCCCCTGAGGAGTATTTAGATCCGTGATAGGAGGTTGTCGGAGCTTGTATTGGATCTTGGAAAGGTGCTTGGCGGTCTTCAAGCTGGAAAACCCGACATCTTGTCGAAGGTGAGAAGTGCCTTGATCAGTCCGCCCAAGATCCTGCGCCTGATCCTAAGACATCCTCGGCTGTTGAGATTGATTCCCAGCTCTTGTCCCCGATAGTGAGAACTTCTTGGGGGTGTGATCTACTGGAAGCATAATCTAGATCCATCATGGATCTTTCATCAGAGGTGGTTTCCGGAAAGTCTCTTCGGCCATCTGGGTGGCCAAAACCTATTGGAGATAACCTTGACATAGGGCTTACATCGCTTATGCGAATGTTTCAGTGATCGGACGATCCTAGAGTGACTTCGTAGGTCCTAGTATACTCATCCATCAAATGACATACATCGTTGTCAGACTTGTCATCAAGGGAGAAGTCACCTAGATCCATCTAGTCATTCATCGGCTTCTGATCAGTTGGAGGGGCAAAGTTATCATAGAACCTCTCGTCTGAGAAGCCGGATCTTGTCGTGGTCTTTGGTGATGATGTCAATGGAGACTTGGTGATGTTGGCTGAAGGGGTCCCTAGGATCGGCGCCAAATGTGGACGGTTGAAACCGTTGATCTTATATAATACGTGGTAAAAAGAGTAGGGGTAGGGGACACCTAGTCATGCCAAGCCAAGTCATCGGAAACCAAGGATTTTACAGGTTTGGGCCTCCTGAGGATAACAACTCTACATCATGTGTGTCTTGTATTGATCGCGAGACAAAGTACAAGGGAAATAACTAGCCTAGACGGTAGCTGCAACTAGGTAAAAGTGGATGTAGGGGGCACGCCTTCCCTTCTACTTGGCTCGGAAGTCTTCTTGGATGGATCTCTAGGGCTTCTACGTTGGTTGTTATCTTTCTCCGAGTGGATTTAGCTTTTTAGATGAGATGTCCTTTCCGCAGGGTCCCACAGCTCCTTTTATAAAGGGTATACCATGTTTGGCACGGACTCGTCTCCGAGTAAGACTCTTGTCATCCTTAAATGGAGGGGTAAACTTCCTCATTTAAGGGGTATCCGGATGCCTGCAGATAGTTTCCTTATCTTCCTAGAGTCCTTCCTAAATACAGAGGTGGCTTCAGGTATCTAAGAGATCCCTGAGTATTGTATACGGATACGGACGTCGTACACAGTAGAGTTGTACTACTCGTCGTCACCTTTGCTTATTGTGTTGTGCAAACCCTATCTGAGATCCACATAAGCTTTGGTTGTGATAGTGCTTTGGGACTTGGAACTCTATCAATCACACTCTTGAAAGTCACCAAATCCTTGGTGGACTTTAATATTTGCATCCAAAGGGCAAGTTCTTCGTTGGTAAGGAGAGTGACTTTGATAGAGTCCTTTTTCACAAACAAATTTGCACTTACAACACTAACCATTTTTAGGATTGCCCACAAAGTGGATACCAAGAAAAAGAGACAAGGACAAGAGGATGCACAACACTGTACAACATCACCTCGATTCTCATGGGCTTCAACACGTGAGCCGAGTGCTTCTCGTGCATCTTCCTCAATGGACTTCACCACCAATAACATGGCAACCAAAGCTCCAAGGATTTTAGAAGAAGCTGATACCTATGGACGGATGATAACCCACCAACAATATGCTCCTCGATAACAAGGTTGCCATGAATATGAAGATGTGAAGCTCAGCAAGCCCAAAATACCTTGCCCAAGTCTCCCAGTGGCCAATGCTCTGAAGATTATATAGAGATTTCATTATGTGAAACTCGCGATCTGGAGGAGTACCTTGAATGGGAATGACGGATGAAAAAGTTGTTCAAGCTTCAACGAGTACCCACAAAGCAAGAAGTCAAGCGAGCCATGATGGACTTTAACGACTAGGCTTCAAGATGGTGGGATCTACTCTACTCTCCATGAAGGGACTCATCACAGATTCATCAAGCTTGAATGCAATCATAATTAAGAGAGAAAATTGTGCTTTTACATGAAATAATAAGCTTAATATGACTTTAGAATTAAATTCAACTCAGGCTAAATTTTCGTTTATGTTTGATTTTGGATTTTGAGCTAAGTCCACCTTTTCCTTTTCCTTCTTTTTCTTTTTCTTTTTCTTTTTTTCCCCTTTCTCCTTTTTCATTTCTCCTTCCTTTTACTTTTTCTTTTTCCTCCCTCCCTTCTTTCCTTCCCTGCCGAGCCTCGCCACAGCAGGCCTATTCTTCTCAGCCCCGGCAAGCCGCTCCTTCTTTGTCGCAGTAGCTCCCTGCCATGCTCCTCTCCCCTCGATCGCACCTCCTCTGAAAGAGC